>VWZK01019000.1:390513-440326 GCA_013396935.1 Baryphthengus martii
AAATCAACTGGAGCTTCCTCTCACTGGTAAAGAGCACAGAATGGCAAAAAGCTCAGAAATAGCTATGAAGTATATTAAGATCTCACCACTCTCCAGATGAGAATGGGGTGTCACTCTGAGGGTGTCTGTCCTGTGTCCTGGATACCACACCATAAAGTAGAGACTTGCTCCAATAGAGACTGATGCCTGCACGTAAGAGTAATTCAATTATTTGTTGCTTTGCTATCCTTTATACAGAGATTAGGCAATATCTGAGAGATGGTATTGTATTGTATTGATAGGTATTGTCTTTCATTGCTCAGATAACTCTACTGTCTGCATTTGGAGAAACCAGCCTAAATTTTTAGTGGACCAAGCAGAGTAGAGAATCACTCACACACAGAAATGGAATTGAGCTGAATGCAGGAGCCGCAGAACTGATAAATTCTGGGGACAAGAGGTGGAATATTTAAAAAAAAAAACACAACAAAAAAACAATGCAAAAGACAGGAAAAAAAAATTGTGGTGATAGCAGAAAGAATCAACAGTAATAATCCAATTTACTCATTTGTCCTGATGGCCTGTCAAAGTAAGAAGGTAAATTAGCTGAGCTAATTAGCTAAATTGGCTTAGGTAAACTTAGGGGAAATCTGAGTAGCACTGAAAAGGTGCGTGGAGATAACTGTTAATGTGCTTTATTCTCAGAATGCAGAAAGAATTTTTCTTTTCAAAAGCAGTGAAGTAAAAACATTTGTGAAATGCACCTTATAAGGCAAAATTGTGAAGACCATTTCAAAGCCAAAATTTGCATGCAAGGTCTTCCTATGTATCTGACAAATACTTGTCATCTCTAACAGCAATCAAACTATATTTACTTGCTACCTTTGGTATCTATTTAGATATTTGGCTTTTATTTTATTTGATCTCAATGCTGAGATCCTTACCACTGCTTAAGAAGAATGAATATTATGAAACTGATAGAAGATACATAACTGGATTTGTGAAAGGCCCTGGCCTGAGAGTACTGAGTTACCATTGATGTGCCTTTGCATTATCCTTCACAGACTGCAATCTTTTTCTTCCTGTAATGTTTAGGTTCTTCATTTATTTTGGTTACTTTTTTCCATGTTGTTTCTTTCTCCAGCTCATGTCTAGCATTGTTACTGAAGTTATCAGTAAAGTGGAAATTATTGAAGAATTTTTTCTTAAAAGTGCACTGAATTTTAGTAACTGTCATGCCATTGGCAGCTAAGTTTTAGTTGGTGCAGCTGGAAGAGACAACAGGCAGTGTTCATAAGCCCATTCTAGAAAGGCTTCAGCAACAGTTTGAATAATTTTGTGGCTTATCTTCTTAATATAGAAACTTCATTTTATTTGAGAAGAACACAGGTACTTCTCAGTTGGCAGAAGCAGTTACTGCAAGTTGGTCTTGTAGATTTCTACAAGAGAGAAACTTTCTTGTTTGGTCACTTCCTTTGGTCAAGAAGCAGCAAAAATATAGAGTTGGCTCAACAGTGGAAACAAATTATGTCTGAATGTCAGATGTAATATGTTTTCATATATTAATCATATAAAAATATTTTTAACTTTATGATTTGATTTTCACTCAGGATTGTTTTTACAGAAATTGAGGATTTTTTTCAGAACAATATTTGTTAACAATAACTAGCCACTTTCACAGAAATGTTCTTTTGTTAAACTTATTTTAAATTTGTTTAGAAGAAAATCACTCCCACTACACCCCACCTCCCATATTTTTCATAAAACATAAATGTTTCTGACTGGACAATCTTGTTTTGTAATCAGCTTTGTGTTGGCTGAATTTATTGTATAAAAATATGAAAGCAAGAAGTTTTTCTAGAGATTCAGTATAAATCAGGGCTTTTTTGAAAAGTAATCATTTAACCAAAACCAACTGTGTCTTCTAATGCCTGATCAGCCAATGATTAATAGATGAAAGCTGAAACTTGAATATAGTGAAATGTGAATATATAGAAAAATCAAATACTTATTTTAGAGTATATGTCAGTTTGCAAGTAAATGTCAAATTGCAATAAAACTCAGACTTCAAGATTTTTCCAGAGAAAAATAACATTTAATCACTTGCAGTTCCAAAATGGCATGTAATTAGTTGCTTTTCTAGGTCAACAGAGTAGTCAATTGGTTATAATGGAAATAAAAGCAAAGCATATCAATAAAATAATTCTGAGATGGCAGATCACAAGCAAGGAGGTGAATTTGGAAAAAGAAAAATCATCTGGAAATTACATATGACGGAAATACCAGAAATAAATGTTGATTTAGTGTTTATTTGGACTTCACTTACAACTTAATTTCTGTTGAACAAATATGTGAGTTCAGATTGGTGCATTTGGATATGTTTTAAAGATTTCCTAAGAATTTTATTAGAAACTGTAAAAAACCCAGGACTTTTTATTACTTACTGTGCCCTTATCCAAACTTTCTCTTGACTTTGTTGGTACAGACTTTCTGAAATTATATGTACAACAGAAATAGTATTGTATAATTATGTACATACGTATAACTGTCAAATTTCTACTTTTTCTGTTAGTATTTCCTGATCTTGTATATATCGTAGGATATATAATAGCTAAAAACAGAATTCAATTTTAAAGTATATTTTTAAGCTTACAGTCATTCTTAAGCTTACTGTAATTGTTTTTTAATTTCAATTCAGATTCACCTAGGTGGTTTCACCCTAACATTTTCAATAGACTGAAATAGTTGATGTAGTTTCTTCAGTTTCTTTGATTTTACGAATAAAATAAGCAAGACAGATGTTCTGTTAAAAGAATCAAAATTCATTGAATATATATATGTAATTACACGCATATAATAAATGTATGTATAGTGTATAGCATATCCTAATATATCATATGTGGGCATATGTTTATATACACGTATATATTCTACAATATTTGTTTTGTTCCATCTCAAATATAAATAAAATCTGTGCAGCACTGGTGTATGTGACTTGTTAGATGTAAAAATTATTAGTCTTGTTTTGTTATTTTGATTTATGTTCTATAACTCTTCTCATCACTGAAAAAAACACTACATATTTTATTAATCACCATTGCTGTAACATATTTTTTCTAATCATAGGAAACCACTGATTACACTTCACTGTCTTACGACCTTTTCTTGAAACAAATAGCATTCTAAATCTCATGACAGCCTCAGGAAAATATTCTTTGATTAGTATGCATGCAGATAACCAAGTGCCTTTTATTGCTTCCCTGGGTTTTTATAAGCAATTTATTGAAAGATAAATAACTTTTCCTGAAGATTTTTTATCTTTTTTTTTTTTTCCACAGGGCAATATCGGAACAGCTTCTAAACGTCAGTTATTGCCATCGAAGATGGGTAAGCTGGTCTGGTCACTATATGACTTTTTAAGAGTGAAAAAACTAAAAGATTTTGGGGGGTTTTTTGTTTGCTCAGTTGGGTTTTTTTTTAAGGCTGTGTTTCTGAATGAGACAATCCCAGAGAACACTGCACTGATTAGCTGGCTGTACTAAGCATAATTATTAGGAAAACTAAGGCTTAGTAACTAAATTGGCTGAGATCTCATTTAATTTCCTTTGTATTCCTCAGACCTCTATCGTCAGGAACTGAGCTGTGGGTTTTACTTGTGAGGGTAGAAGGAAACGGGATGTCACATTCTCTTGTCCTCAAGGCTTGAAGGGAGTTCATCGCTGAATTGTTTGGTCTAAAATTTTAAGTCCTAATGCAAGATGTTTGAAAGTGGGGAAAAAAACCCTGTAGAGCGCGTGTCTTCCTTCCATTACTTCCTGAATGCCTTCATTAGCAGTAACCTTGTAAAATCCTGTATTTTATCAGGTTTCATTTTTCTGCATTAAGGATGACCCCGTCACGTTTGCCCATTGTCTACTTGCTCATACATTAACTCACAGTTGTCAAACAAGTAATAGGTGGAGGTCCAGTGGGCTGGTACTTCCTGCTCACTTCCAGATGTACTGATAAAAGAGTCTTTGCTTGGATGTCTCTCAGGATTTGAGGAGCTGTCAGACTAAGGCTGAAGGGCTGGTTTTCTCCTTTGCCATGTCTTAAACACACATACACATGTATTTAAATATCAATGATGTGAAGGCAAAACTCCAAATGTCAGCAACACAAGCTTCTTTTGGTATATATTTTCAGTCTTCTGCATTTTCAGGGTTTCTTGTTCTTTCTCAAGTTGTAACAAAAAGTGCTGAAAATGTCCTTTTATTGTTCAGGAAACATATAATCAGAGGCAATAAAAGGGGTACAGTCTAATTTTGTGTGACAAAAGCAAGTAAACTACTGCGTTAGAATATTCTGTTAAGAATTTTCCTTGCTTTTCTTATGCACATGCTCATGGTAGTTTTAAAAGTATATTGAGCACTACCTATTCTACTAGGTTTTTCTCCTTGATAATAAAATAATGCTGAAATTTGGTGTGTTGGCTCAGAAAAATTTGTCAACATATATGATTTAAGATTCAGAAATTATTTTATGGACAGAATCTGCCATTAATTACAGAGGTAATAAAATGATAGTGGGGGAAAAAAAGAAAATACTTTTGTATATATTGATTGAAATCCTCAAGTAATTTAAAAGCTTCAAATTCAGAAAATGTATCAGTTTTGACATTGAAGTTGGATATAGTTAATATAATATCTGTCTAACTATCCTGCACTGTAGTAGAAAATAATTTTAAAATAATCTTGGCTCTGGAATATTGTACTGGAACTTGGCAGCTCTCTCCAGCTATTGTGACGCTTGAATTGAGCAGCTCAATCCCCACTAGGGTGTTAACTAACTTTATCCATAAATAAACTGAGAAATTATAGGTAATTATAAATGCACACAGTTGGCTCTAAATTTTTCTACAACTTCTACAATGTTTGAAAGTCTATTGTCAAATTCTTTTTCTGGGAATTAGAGGGTGTGGTGTTTAGTGCTTCAAAAATAAATAAATAAGAAAGGGAAAGGGTGTGTTGTTCCTTGATCAATTCCAAGTCCAAGCTGTTAAGCTGAGACTTTTGTACATTTGGACTTTTGTAGTGGATTGACTGTCTGAGTATAGTTATGGGGAAACGCTAAATACTTAATGCTTGACTGGAAATTTCCCCAAAGATTTTGATCTTCCAAGGCGTAATGTGCCTTCTACTTAAATAGTTGTGATCAGTGGTAATAACATTTCGGAGAGTCCTTCATAAAATTCTGCTTCTGTGTAACCGAAGTAGAGAGAGGTGAACTTGTTAACCTTTTCATGGCACACTCATGATCAGATATTTACATTTTGGAAAGGTACACCAACCAAGAATCTAAAGGTTACTTGGTGCAAAGTCATGCTTTCCATTATCAATACTTGTTACAGCAATGAATATGTCCTATCTAGCTCTTTCCTGGAATGCCAATGTTGTTGGTATCTCCAGGTGAAATGGAGAGACTCAGTTTGGCTTACTGGGGAGTCTGTTGCTGAAACTCATGTGAAGATGAGAGAGAAAGCAAATGATGGCCCTGGAATTAAATAGGCAAGGCAGGCAGGGAGAAGCTGGGTGGCTAGGCACAGATCAGAAGTAGGGGAAGAGTCTAAGCCTAAAAGTGAGAAAAGAGGTCATGGAAAATAAAGGTTTTACTGAACACAGAACTTTTTGCCTATGTATAAATTGTAAAATATTTTAAGCATTGACTTCTTTACTTGATCAAAGGTTATTTCACTTGAGCAAGTAATATTTTAGCTCATTTAAGCATCAGAAGATTTGACTTGTGATATAGAATATATCTGGTAATGGTATTTTTTCTTAATAAATCTGTTGAAATAGAGGATATTAAAATTGTCATTCTGGTATTCAATGCCATGGTGAATCTTTTCACATATTTGCACTGTAAAGACAAAAAAAGACAGTTTTTTTTCTCAGTATGTTACTTCCTTTGGAGTCACATATAGTATTTTAAAAGCATGTATTGACTTAGGAAAACTTGTCTGAGATCAAAAGCCTGCTATGCTGTTCACAATTCTTTTTCGTTGTAGCTGAAATATCAGATACACATATGAATACAAGTGTGAGCTTGCAGAAGAGTAGTATTTCGGCAAGAAATTGAAGTTTGTGGAAAACATCTGATCCATTGATTATGTGAGATTAGAAACAATGAGAAGTGATCTGCAAGACTTTCTGAAGTATTCTTCCTACATTTTCGGCAGTATGAGTATGAATCAAAGACATATATCTGATTATTTTTTTTCTTTTTTTTTCAATGACAGCATGTTTCAATCTATTGGATGGACGAGTATGTGGGTATTGTAAGAAATTAAACTGAAGGTTGTTTATTAGGGTAGAAGGGAAGACCTAAAAACATCCTTGATAGGTGAATGTTTTAAGATCTTCTTTTTAAAAAAGGATGTTACCAAATATTAATCAACTCCATCCCTTATGTGGCTGATGACAAATGATGAAAAATAGCTGGACCTATTCTATTTATAGTTTCTTGAGGGGAAAAGTAAAAAGTAAAGCTCCTTAAATGCATCCAGTCAATTACTTAATATCTTACTCAGATATTACTCAATAACTAGACTTTATATAATGGAAAAAAGAATTAAAACTCTAGAACAAAATTCAATGTATTTAAATCTGCAATGGGATTTTATTTGTAGCTATCAGTTTCCTGTTTAATTGTGGCATCGGACAGAGTAACTAGACTCTGTAGCACATAGTACTATCATTCTATAACATCTGTTTAATGAATGAGGGAAAGGCTGTGGATATTGTTCATATGGACCTTAGTAAAGCCATTTCCCACAGCATTCATCTGGAGAAACAGGCTACTCATGGCTTGGTTGGGCATATGCCTCACTGGGTAAAAAAATGGCTGGATGGCTACGCCCAAAGAGCGTTGGTGAAAGGAGTTAAATACCACTGGCAATCAGTCACAAGTGGTCCTCCCCAGGGCTCAGTGTTGGGGCCAGTTCCCCTTAATAACTTCGTCAGTGATCTAGATGAGGGAATTGAGTGCACCTTTAGTGACTGTTCAGACTTCGAGAGTGTTGATCTGCTTGAGAGAAGGAAGGTTCTAGAGAGGGATCTGGGCAACCTGGATCAATGGGCCAAGACAAATGAAATGAAGTTCAGCAAGGTGAGGTGTTGGGTCTTGCACTTGGGTCACAACAACCCCATACAACTCTGCAAGCTTGAAGAAGAGTGCCTGGCAAGATGCCTGGCAGAAAAGGACCCGGAGGTGTTGGTTGATGGCTGTCTGACTGAGCCAGCAGTGTGCCCAGGTGGCCAAGAAGGCAAATAGCAGCCCGGCTTGTATTAGAAACACCGTGGCCATCAGGACTAGGCAAGTGATTGTCCCCCTGTACTGAGCATTGATGAGACAACACCATAAATACTGTGTTTGGTTTTGCCCCCCCACTACACGAAAGACATTGAGGTGCTGGAGTGTGTCCAAAGAAAGTAATGGAGCTGGTGAAGAGTCTTGAGGACAAGTCCTATGAGGAGCAGCTGAGGGAACTGGAGTTGTTTAGCTCGGAGAAAAGGAGGCTCACTCTCTACAGCTACCTGAAAGGAGGTTGTAGTGAGGTGAGGGTCAGTCCCTTCTCACGGTAACAAATTACAGGACAAGAGGAAATGGCCTCAAGTTGTACCAAGGGAGGTTTAGGTTGGACAATAGGAAAAAATTCTTCACCAAAACAGTTGTCAAGCACTGAAACAGGCTGCCCAGGGAAGTGGTGGAGTCACCATCCCTGGAGATATTTGAAAGACAGGTAGATATGGTGCTTAGGGACATGGTTTAGTGGTGAACTCAACAGTGCTGGGTTAAGGGTTGGACTCAGGGATCTTAAAGGTCTTTTCCAACTGAAACCATTTTATGATTCTATTTTTTCTAGAGAGGGTTGCTCTTTAACATTTTGCAGGGAGAATTTAAAGAAAATATGGTGACTTTTAAAAATGGGGAGAAAAACATAAAATGCAAATATTGCACTTAATTTGTTCTTGGGATAAACTAGCAGTCTCTTTCATTTTGAAATGACCATTTCCACTTTAGAAGTCAATGTAAGTTAAAAAATAAAGGAAGAAAAGGGGAAAAACTTTAGATTCATCAAAACAGAAATTGTAATGGAATGTTACATCTTGGAATAATTTAACTATTTCATATTGATTAAAATGCGCTTCTCCTGCCTACTCCCCTTTAGATATATCCTTTTTAGAGCTGAAAAATGTTTTTCTTTAGTGGCAACCCTACCAGCCAGGAACTGCTATTTCTGTGGTTTTGAGAGTTTTGCTACAGAAGGGAGACTATAATGTAGTTCCAGTCATTCTTCTCTGAGACAAGAAAACAGTTTATAGGCACTAACTTTTCTACTTACCAAAGTCACAGCCTCAGAAATGATCAGAACAACAGGCATAATTTGTCGGTTTTATTTATTTATTTTTTTTATATTTTCTTTTCAATTACTGCCTCAGATTTATGGGTGGATATAGGTTACCATTTCTATGGGTTGTCATTAGCATTTCTGAAGTTTGTTTTGTTTTATTTCCTCTTCAACCAGAAGTGTTGCCTTCCTTTACATTTGGCTGATTACAAGCCCTGGACTAGGGCCATCTGGCTCTAGTTATAACCCAGAAAAGGTTGGCAAGGAGGGATGTTTTGAGCAAATGTCAAAATCTTTGACTGCTCCTTCAGTTGACAGTATCTGCCTCCCAGCTGATCACACTGGCTGACAATATTTTAAACCTTTTCAGTGTAATTGTGTTCTTATTACTGGAGATACAGCTTTCATTTTGTTTTTAGTCTTACAGAGACATTTAACTCCTGATTATTAAGTGACTGAATGTGAGATTTAAGTCTTAGGTCAGTTCTCTGACAGTTCTTTGCAGGCTACTAGAAGAAGACCGAACTTCACTTTAGACAAAAGATGAAGTTGGAGCAGAAGCAAGTCTCTTATCAGATTAAAGGTGATGACATCAGAGTTTATGCTTGTTTAAGGAAGTATCTTTAGGCATAAAGACGTTGCAGACAAAGGCTTTAGGGAATAAACCACAAGTTCAGAATAGGGAAAGATGTTTTCCGGAGGAGTTATGAAGAAAGCCAAATGACAGGCATGAAATACAATTTAAATCTCTTGAGAAGAGAGCTATAACTGTCCTGGATTTTGATATTCAGTATTATTGTGAAATATCTTAAAGGGTAAAATACAAGATTTTAGTTTCCATCTACACACATGACATTAGGTTCTACCTATCTAAAATGGTGTATTTGAATTGTGGTGCTGACTGAAAGTTCTTGACTTATAGCTGCATGGAAGAATGGGAGGTGGTGGATCACCTATGTATAGTCATAACTTTCTTACCTGATCTTGGCTTCCAGATGCAAGAAAAAGAAAAGAAAAGAAAAAAAAAGGGGGGGGGGAGGGGTGTAGATACTCTGGTCTTTTTACTGTTACTCATGTGAGAAGAATCATGGTAATATGTATGGGAAGTGATAAGGCAGTAAGGAAGTTAATCCTTTACGAACCATCCTCATGTAAAATTTTGGTGCTACATCAACTAGATGTTAATCCCTAGCCAGTTATTTAGTGATGATAGCTGTCTCCAAGCTGTTTTCACTAACATACCCCTGAAAAATTCACAGGCTACGTCAACTCACTAAAAAAAAATTAACCAAAGGAAACCTATCCTCATGTGCTTTGGATAAATACAAAGACCAGCAATGACTTCATCTGATCTCTGCACTGCACAGTCTCCCTTTGAGGGCCTAAAGGCAGAGCAGACTAACCAATTCTCCATTTTTTGTTGTTGTTGTTGTTTTTATGAAGATAAATCTATCTCTATACATTAAAATGATGTGATGTTTCTATATCTAAGTCTTTGTGAACACTTTTACAACCCAAGAAGACAGTAAATGATTACAGGAGGAGCTTAATATTGCAACATGTGTGATATATAGATAAAATAAGAAATAACTGAATAGATCATTCAGTAAATAGGGTATTAACCGAGGGAATTAAGGTCTTGAGTAGAAAACCGTGCTTCTTATACTCCTGAGGTTAGTGTTTCATAAGAATCAGCCCAGTTTTGATTCGTGTTTGTATTGCTATTTTGTTTTAATCATCTCTTGCTGCTTCTAGATTGGTTTTAGTAAGCTTGATTTAAGTGTTATTCATATAGTACTTGATTGCAATAGTCCTTCTTTAGGTTTTGAATTTTTTAATTTTTGTGTTTTCTATGAAACTTTCATAAGCCCTAGAGAAACTTTTCACAGCAATGTTCACATATCCAAGAAGGTCAAATAGTATACAAGGAGACACAGTCTCTCTTTAAACTTTATTTGCTCCCCTTGGAAAGTTTAGTTGAAATTCAAAGGCTAGACACATTTTCTGATGGAAGAGGGCTCACAGAAAGGTTTTTATTATTACATTTCATGGTTAATTTATCTTTAATGAATACAATTGAAGAAAAATTGGGGCCTTAGTTGTTCTTAAAATACGCCACTGTAATACACTACCGCTGGATATTGCCAAGTTTCTGAGCTGCCAAGTGGTCTTTGTACTCATAGCTCCATGGAAAAAAACTTGATTTCATGCCATATGATGACATGTAAATAGGAAGGCCTGTTTCCTTGGAGAATATAGCTTTCTTTTAACTTGAGAGAACATTTTATCTTCATAATATCACAAATAACTCTAAATGTTATCTTGCACTTCACATCTGTTTCTTTAGTTTTGTCTTCTGTCTTTTTTGATGAATATGTTCTCTAGGGCTTATTGTGTGTATACATCCCATTTATGCATCATAAAAGTTGCTGCTAGATTTAATTTTGGTTGTACAGCTGTTTTCAGTATTTACTTCAGTTTCCTTTGATTGATTCATTGCTTTTCTTTATTTGGTGCCTTGCTACAAGACAGATATTTCTGTAATCTATATATTTTAAAAAAAGTGCTAGTATACGATTAGGGTATGGTCTTCTTTCACCCTTTCATATAATCACATAATCTACAGATATTAATTTAAATAGGGTTTTACAAGTGGTTATAACTGATGTGATAACAACATTGCTATTCTGCATCCCTGTATTTGACGGCTTTAAAATTTAAGGATTATTTTCATTCCATTTCCCCAAAAGTGTTGAATTTGTTGTTGGGGTGTTTTTAGTTTAGTTTTGATTTACTTTTTTTTTCTTGGGAGAATATTCCTTCAGGTTGCCCAGGGAGGTAGTTGAGGCCCCATCCCTGGAGATGTTCAAAGTGAGACTTGACAAGTCTCTGAGCAACCTGATCTAGTTGAGGATGTCCCTGCTCACTGCAGGGTGTTGGACTAGATGACCTTTGGAGGTCCCTTCCAACCTAAACCATTCTATGATTCTATGTTTGAACATATTAGTTTTAAAAATGTTTGGAGAGTCAAAGATTGAATACTGATGGACTGTTAAAGTCAATTGATCTCTTAACTTTTATATATGTGTTTTTAAACAAAACTAGGCTATTTAGTTATGTTATTTAAGCCAGATATTGCTGTTTATTTCATCCTGTGATCATTTAAAAGAGTCGTGGTAGCACAAAATAACATGCCAATAATATTGTCAGTGAAACTGTATACAGTCTCCAGAGATTCAAACTTTAATGAAAAAAAAAAAGTCCATATAAATAACGCTTTTATTGGCAAGTGCCACTCCAGATTCAAGCTAAAGCTCACTAGTTGTGTGTAAGGTAAAAGTTACGGTTAAGATAATTTGCTCCCAAGTCACAGGTGTAAAGTCATATATGTTTTCAAACCAGAAAAATTGCTATTCCTGCTGTAATAATGGCACAAGGAGGAAAGATAGTTGGTTTGGGATTTATCTGACCAAATATTGACATCCATAATGTCAGTGTTTGCTCAGAAAATGACAGATAGCATCATCAGAATTAGTCATCTGGTTTCATTTATAGTCAGAAGAAAGAAACAGACATTTCTTTGGCATGACTGTTCTCATTCTAAAGCTGGTAAGATAAACCACACCCTTGTAGTGCTCTCCATTGTCTATGAAAAGACATGGAATTAACCTAGCTCAGGTATAACCATGCCGTCCTATTACTGTCTACAGAGTTGGGAGAGATCACTGTTCAGCTACCCATATGCACAGTGTGTAGTTAAAACCAGATGTGAATATACACTACTCTGCATAAACAATACAGGGTTCTATTTTGCTGCTAAAAGTAAAACATAATTAGATTTTGATTTTATATTTTATTACATTTTCTTGACCTGCCAGACTTCTTGCCCAAGTGAAAAAAACAAAAAACAAATAAACCAACAAATCAAAATCAAGGGCAACTCTTCATGAACTTCTTAGAATCCTTTCTTAAAATCTGAGTTCCTATTATCGTAATTCTCATTCTCTGTTCCTGCTAGGTTATGAAGTTCAGGCCTGGTTTAGCTTGCTAATGTAAAATTTGGGGATGTATAAAAAATTTTACATTAAAGCATCTAACACCTTGGTGGAATATTGTTGCTCCAGAAATTTATGATCAGTGATGAAAAATAAGTAATGTAGGTAAAGCTGATTGTGTTGAGTGCAATTATGCACAGGTTTACAGCTTTTCCTTTACATATTTGGGCTGTCTTTGGTCTTCAGTTATTTAAATTTTAGTAAATTACATATGTTTATTCTTGACAGAGTTGAAGAACTTTAGCTTTATAGCTTTGCAATGAAGTAAATTCTGCTGGATAGGGGAGATTGCAATCCTCAGAACAATTTGCTTAGATGTATTGAAAACAAGCCCGTGAGGGACACAGTGAACAAAAACAAGACCTCAGAGCTTCCCATGGGAAATGTCTTTCTTGTTAGGTCACACAATCAGGCTGTCCCTTGTATGTTACATTTTTGAATCTTTTTAGCACAGTGACCCATTTATCACAGAGGGGAAGGAGACTAGTCTTTTTGTAGCCCACTCATAGTTTACCAGTTAAGAGGATATGTTATTTCCTGGAAAGGTGCTCCAGTGAGAAGGTGATTGTACAATGATATGTAGTTTACCATTTGCAACTTTTTTTTGCCCTTCTTCATAGCAAAACCCCTAATATAGAAACTTGATTACCTTTGCCTCAGTATTGTGTTTGAACAATGTACAATAACAGAGCAAAGCTTTACAAGAAGACTATAAGAAGAAATAGTAATTTTCTGAGCAGCATTTACGTTCAGCAGTAAATTCACTGTATGTCAAAGGAATGTGTTGTGCAATCATATGCATAGTCCACTTTTCTATTTGCATGGATTAGCCCAGACAACTTCAAATTAGCATTTACATACTAGATTTCAGTGGGTCTTTTCTACTAGATTTCAGTGGGTCTTTTCAACTTCTAAGTTTTTAAATGTATTTAAATAGAACATATACAAATATGCTTAGTGTACATGTGCGTAGTAGTACATTTAGTATACACATACGTAGTAGTATGTATAAAAATGCTTGAAAAGGTTTCAGTTTTCCAGTCCTTCTGATCAGTCCCTCTTACAGAAAGCAAACAAAAAACTCTACCAATACATTC
Source organism: Baryphthengus martii (assembly GCA_013396935.1). Classification (NCBI taxonomy): domain Eukaryota; kingdom Metazoa; phylum Chordata; class Aves; order Coraciiformes; family Momotidae; genus Baryphthengus; species Baryphthengus martii. Next base: position 404,034 of record VWZK01019000.1, read on the forward strand.
ATTGGTGTGAAAGGCTGAGAGAACTGAGGCTGTTTAGTCTGGAGAAGAGAAGGATGAGAGGGCATGTTGTTAATGTCTATAAATATCTAAGCGGTGGGTGTCAAGTGGAAGGAGCCAGTCTCTTTTCTATGGTGCCCAGCAATAGGACAAGAAATAATGAGTATAAGCTAGAACACAGGAGGTTCCACCTCAGCATGAAGAGAAACTTCTTTACTGTGAGAGTGACAGAGCACTGGAACAGGCTGCCTAGAGAGGTTGTGGAGTCTCCTCTGGAGACTTTCAAAACCCAGCTGGATATGTTCCTGTGTGGGTTGTCCTAGGAGATCCTGCTTTGGCAGGGGGGGTTGGACTAGATGATCTCTTGAGGTCTCTTCCAACCCTTAACATTCTATGATTCTATGATTTCAAATCCGGAAGTAGTCAGGTGATACAATTGAACTGTGACTTCACAAATATGTGAGAATTCAGAGTCTTGCTCAACCACTTTGTCTGCTCTTTCTTTTTGATTCTAGCTCTGGTTTTCCTTCTTGATAAGTACGTATATAAATAACCTACCTTCCCTATCAAGACCTTCCACTATCCTCTCTTGTATATGTACTGTAATCAGAGAACAAAAGATATGAAAAGTAATTTATCATTATCAAGTATCATTATCAAATTGTGCCCCTGGTTATCTTGTTCTGCAGGGAAAAAAGCCCTCATTGCTCAGTATGGAGTTTATTCCATAGTCTTTCAGAATGCTCAGGATAAACAGAAAGAAGTCGGTGATTTTTTACATCTTAAAGTCTGAAAACCTGGAGAGCCCATGTTCAAGTGCTTATGAAGGTAGCCAGTCATCCTGCTGGGCTATCATAGTGGGCAGATGGGCTTCTCCTTCCATTCCTGAGGAAAATTATTTTCGTCTCATTAAAAAGAGGATCAGAGGAAAAGAAGATCTTGTAGATCCTTTCATTAGGTGATGGAGTAAGTCCTGTCTTGGCACCAGAGCGGGAATTGGTGTAATAACACTAGTTATGAGGTAGAACTTCCCATGATTATGTTCTTGTGGAGTGAAAATTCATGAATTTAATGAAACTCAGACTGTGATTTTATAATACAAATTACAAGAATGATGAAAACGAAAAAGATAATTACTTGATTTCGATTCCAAAGGCAAATATAAATTGAAAATAAAAAAGCTTTTCTTAGCAGTTCCAGAACACACTAGGTGGTGCTGTAATCCCAACAGACATTCCTCAGTAGGCTTTACTTCTGCTCTCCTACTATCAAGGTATAACTTGTTGCAGTTAGCTTTTTATAGATTTCCTAATACCTTTCACATTGTAAATATTTCCTCTGTATTTTAAGATGCTATCAATCACTGATCTTTTATTTGGTTGGAACAACACTGAATTCTTTCATTTTTCGTGTTTTGTTTTTTGGTCTAGTGAAATAAAGCCCAATAGATTCTGATTCTCGTTGTACTTAGGATCCAGGTTTTGAACATTTGCTTTCCTTCTGTTGTAGATTTTTTTTTGAAAATGCTGGATGTCATGCCAAAAAACTTCCAACCATTCACATTATTATCTGTGCCTGAATCTGTACCACCACTTTACTAACAGCAGTGACAATGAATCGCACTGCGCATAGTCTGGAGTAGATGTAACAGAAGTGCAGGAGAACCTATCAGATTTAGCTTCCCACTACCATCCATGTTACAGTCATGTAGCCTTGTAACTCCATATGTAGGACCTTGCCATTGCTCAAAAAATGCCACGGGTCTTTGTGTTAAGCTAGCAGCATCAGCCTCAGGTTTATCAGGTTCCGTCTGGACCTTGTCTTGGTCTTCCTGGAAGTTTGTTTTAGCTTGCTTAGCTGTTATGGTAATTACTAATGACAAGATGACTGAGAATTATTTGTTCTATCTTTTGCTTAGCTTTGTGTAATCTTGTGGTATAGTGCTTGCTTTTATGTATATATCTTAATAATAGGTAATCATAACTTAAAGTTATTCTATGTAAATGAACTATGTATGACTGGAATAAAATGTAGAGGGGACACTCCCTGTCACTGGAAGCCTTCTAAATCGTACTAGGGACCCTGATTTATGTGACCGCTTTATGTAGTTGGTCATTGGTCACTGGTCACCAACAAAACGCAGCCTAGGGTCTGGTCAAAACCAGTCTAGGGATTGCAAAGAGAGAAGTAGGGGGAGTATCAAACATGTTAAAACATGCTATAAGTACAAAATTTGGTTCTAGTGTGGAATTGTAAATCAGTGATATGAGCAATGTGTAGAACATGTTAGAAAGCACATTAAAATAATGCTAAACAGACCTTAAAGGGGAGGAAGAAACTCCATCACACTCCTCCTAAAGAAGGGAAGAAAGCAGTTATCAGCTTCCATTCTAAACCTTTGTACTCTCCCAAAAGAATCATAGAATCATAGAATGGCTTAGGTTGGAAGGGACCTCAGAGATCATTTAATCCAACCCCCCTGCCATGGGCAGAAACGCCTCTCAACTAGACCGGGTTGCTCAAGGTCTCATCCGACCTGGCCTTGAATACCACCAGGAAGAGGGCATCCACAACCTCACTAGACGAGGTGACATCAAAAATAACATGTGGATACTGGGAAATGTGTGAACTCAATTTAAACTAGTGTTTTCTATAATAACTAGCTTTTTCTTTGATTTTTCTTTCTTTTTTTTTTTTTTTTTCCTTCCCCTGTAATAAGAAGGTCTGGGCTAATAATGGTAATTCCTTGATTATACTGTTATGATTTGAGATTTACAGATTATAGAATTGTAATTTTTAACCTATAAGGTGTTTCTTAGCCCATGTAAACTGCACAAGGTGTAGCTCAAAAGACTGATGGGCAGTTCAGATTGTAGTCTTGATGCAACATCTCCAGCATTTGGGTAGCACTGCATTTTACTTCCCCTCCTGGGGATCATTGCATGAGCAGGGGAAAGAAAGTAAAATATTTGGAAGTGTCAGACTGAGAGGAGACTTCATACATGCTATATATGTTTTCAGATGATGTAGTGTTTAGTAATTCTTCCATAGTATTTTGTCACTCTTCTGTAATCCAAGTGTGTGTGTCTAAGCAAATGTTAGATGGGTACCATTGGCATACCTAATGCAGCAACTTCCTTGTTAGTAAGAAGACTGAAAATTGAGTACAATTTTCTCAGAAAAGAAGCTCTTGAAGGGCTGAATGAAATTATTACCCCTATTCCTTTTCGTATGTATGGCTTTAAAAAATAGTGTTGCTATCAGTAACAGCTGGAAATACTTTCTAGTCATGATGCAAATTGGGAATGGTGTAAGGAGATGGGAGCGCTCCAGTTCAACATTTAGATTAATGTTTTTAGACAGTTTGAACCCATACCCTTGAAGCAAATCTGAAGAACTCCATATATTTATTAGTTCTACAAAAGTCATACATTACTATATCAGATTTTGTTTGAGTCAAACAGAGTTCTTCTCTTGTCAGTGTTAAATTATAGTTACGTGTTGACAGCCATTGAGAAGAAAAGATTTCATCAGATGTTTACGATCACATCAGAAGTACTTTGCTTTGGGTAGGCAAATATTGCAGAAATTAGCTTAGTTTAATTAAATCTGAAAATATTGATGATTGAATAGAATGCTTTTTAAAGTATTTAGCGTGCTGTCAGCACTGATTATTTCTGGATTCCCTAAGCTGATTTTAACACAAAAACTGCCAGCCTCATATCAGGAAAATCTTTGCTCCTACTTTGGCTTTTCAGTTCTCAAGTTGAAAACTTGTTTTATCCAGTGCTTTATCTATTGCTCTTTTTTATTAGGGTACATTTTGATTTGCCTTTCTAATGGTACTTTCACCTTATAATTCCTTTAATTTCTGAAAAATTTTAGCTTTTAAAAAAAAATTTTAAATGCAAAACTATGCACATTTAACTCAAAATAAGTTCTTAAAATGGAGACACGAATTCCATTTTATTTCATTTTTTTGCCATTCTTACCAGAAAGCAATCACGCGCCATCATCTTTTCTGTTGCTACAAACTCCGTATTAAAAAAAAAATAATCAAATTAAGCTCCCTTTTTCTTTTCTGAAAAATGTTTTATCAGTTGGCTTACTTCAACTCGTTTTAAAAGAGTAATACAATCATAGAACAGTTTGGGTTGGAAGGAACCTTAAGAACCATCTAGTGCCAATCCGCCTGCCGTGGGAAGGGACACCTTCCACAAGATCAGGCTGCTCAAAGATCTTGTTGAGTTCTTACAGGTCTGTGACAATGAATTTGAATCTCATGTATGGGTGACATTTCCTGAGCAAAATCCTGTGGCATGTGGGTTGCCAGAGAAATCCTGTGGGCTTTTGAGTTGATTCATCAGTGGGAAAACACAACTCACTAGACACCTGAACATCTAACCAGGAGACCCCTAACCATAAGAATCTAAGTGTCTCGAGTTCCATTATTTTTGTGAGAGTTCCAGTAATATATGAAGACTTATGTTTTTCTATTCCACGAAGTAGGTGTGTATAAATAAAATTCTGTATTAATAAATAAATAGAAAGTAAACTTTTTTTTTTCTGGCATGCTCTCTCACACCTGCAATGCTGCTTCTGCTTCAAACTCTAAAATCTTTACATCAGCACCTCTGAAACACAGTATTTACTTTGTGTACCGCAAAAATCTAATGTTTCTTTTGAACCAGTCTAAAATCTGCTTCTTCAAGCTATTGTGATGTTTCATGAGACTTGAGGTCACATATCTCATGCATTCTGTTTGCCGGGTTCACCCTCTAGATTATTTAATCAATGGCTCACCATGATCATGGTGAAGATGTTTCATTATAGTGACTCAAGCAAAGGGACAATTGCAGTGGCACCAAGAACTGTAGTCTATTAGGTGAATTTATTGAGCACTGTTAGTCATGAGACTGTATAAAATCCTTATGCATCTTCTTTCTCTCCCTTTTTGTAAAATAGAATTTATATAAGGTTCCATACTAAAAAAAAAAATAATAAAAAATTTCAAATTTCCTCTTCAATAGCAGGAACAGAGACCTCTTGTCTTCTCACTCTATAGCTTCTGAAAGGATTCCTTTACAGTTCTAAGTAGTAACCAGTAACTATAAAAGTTTCATTTCTTTATTGCATCTTCAGGCTAATTTCAGTAGATGAGGAAAATTAGATAACTTGTAATAATCTGAATGATCTGGACTGTTACATCATGTAATATAGCATGCCAGGGTAAGGAAATGCCATTTCCCCATAGGAAATTAAAACAGTGAACACCTATTTTGAGATGAGAAAGATGCTATCAGTTTATGTAGACAAAAGATCATCATATCTCATAATTTTATGATTACACAATAGATAAAATTAAAGATAGTAAAGGATCTTGGAGATAGGACTTTCTACCGGTACACTGCTAGCAGCTTAATGAAGCAATGTTCAAAAAAATCTCTGTAAGCAATTTGGAAAAGTTCATATTGTATCCTTCCTTGTTCCATAACTGTTATCTGCAAAATGTGATTTGAGCCAAAACCAGAGGAACTGCGTGCAGTTTTCCACCTCTACTGCCTGTCGTCCCATTCCTCCCCCCCACCCCGGGAGGATAAAATGTTACAAAAAATAAGATAAAAATAAAGATTACTTTTGTGATTCTAAGACATAAATTGTTTTGAAAATGCTCAAGTAAATGAAAGTTTATATTAGTTATATTCTTCTAATGCTGATTTTTAAAGTAATTATAAACCCCAGGACCTTATTATTTATAACTCATAACTTAACAAATCAGTTGTTAGCTTGGTTATTAACAATCCAGGTGTGTAAATGATATTATTTTCATCTAGGAATATTCTGTAGAGACTTAATCTAAACCTAAAATCCAAAAGATTTGGATGATGGAGTGGGTACATAGGAGGGTAATGAAGCTGGTGAGGGAATTTGAGAACATATGTTATGAGGAGAGGCTAAGGGAGCTGGGATAGTTTAGCTTGAAGAAGAGGAGACTGAGAGAAGACCTTATTGCTTTCTACAGCTACCCAAAAGGAAGTTGTAGTGAGGCTGGTGTTGGACTCTTCTAAGTAACTAACGACAGGACAAGAGGAAATGGCCACAAGCTGCGCCAAGGGAAGTTCAGATTAGATAGAGGAAGAATTTCTTTACTGAAAGAGTAGTTAAGTGTTGGAACAGGCTGCCTAGGGAAGTAGTGGAGTCACCATCCCTGGAGGTGTTCAAAATATGAGTGGATGTGGTCCTTTGGAATATGATCGTGGAAGTGTTGGGAAGAAGGTTGGACTTAATGATCTTGGAGGTCCTTTCCAACCTTAATGATTCTATAATTTTATGATTCTATGAAAACTTTTGTTTTTTTGTTAAAGTGCCTAGAGACATTACTTTTCAATTTACAATTAATATAAGATAATAGTAAGAGAAAAACACTAATTATAGCTTTAACTCTGAGAACAAACTTGTAGATTGATAGAAATCTGGTGAATTTAGGTTTTGGAAAACATGCTCAGAACCCATACCATAACAAAATTCCTAACATTTTTTGCATGCTAATCACAGATATCAAGGTGCCCTAAATACACTAGCCCACCTTGCCCTTCACATACTGGGCTTGACAGTATTTGAAAGTTTTAGCTTCTTTCTTTTAAATCCATACTTTACTGAGGTTATTGAGAAACCTGCATTAGTAGTGCAAAATTGTGTTAACTTTTAGCTTTTCTATTAAAATCTCTTCAGTTTTCTTTAGTAGTTCTCAGGTTCTGGAAAACCATTTTGATTTCTTTATAAAAGAGGAGAAATGGGTGACTATTTAAAATTAACATGGGGCTATGCTGTGTACACTATAAAAAATATCATTACTGTAAAATAACAATGTATAGTCAGACTTTGTGCTATTTTTTTATCTTATGGCTGTAAAAACTAAAAATGAACATTCAGAAGCCCTTACTATAGAAGTCCTACAATGTCACTTTTGTTTTATATCATTGAAACTGAGAACAGGCTCTAAGGAATTTATTTCTGCAGGAAACATACAAATGTACTCATTCTGGTAACAATTTTCATTTTTACACTGCCTTTCAAACTAAAAGAGTTTGGGAGTTTTAACAGTTTCACAGAGCAGTTTCTAAGTGCACCTTAGGTCTGAAATACGGTCAATTTGCAAAAATCTTTATTTTTGTGACACTTTTGAGTGTTTTACAGTAATTTATTTTTACAGAGCAATCAGAAAGACAGGATTAAACAACTAAGATGTTTATCTGAATTATATTCCTGTGGGAGTGATGATGATTCATTTTATAAAGAAAAATCAGAAGGATCATCAAGAGCAAGAGGAGAATTTACTTGGATAAAACATAATATTGCTTTGAATACACAGAAGTCTTAGATCTTTCAAGCTCTGAAGGTCAAGGAAATCACTCCCATAATCAGTTTAATTCCTTCTTGAAGTATGTTAATGAGGATAAGTGTAAAGTAGAATGAAGCAAACAAGGAAGGCATAAATATTTGTATTTAGGTCTGATTCACTGAGTCAAAACTTGTAAACTCAAGGTAAATTATTTTTTTTGTTCTTATTCGTGAAGATTAAGGATGGACCTTGCATAAATTTGCCTGTCATGCTTTAGGAGGGGATCTGTTGATTTTTTTCTCTCTGATTTATTCTGCCCTGTCAAGCTCTCAAATGGCACCAACTCAGAATAGGCTGTGGCTCATTTTTTGAAGTTTGTGCAATCAAACTGCAATGATAATAGTTGTGACTATTTGGTGGTTCAAAATGTAACCCTGTTAAATATCAACCAAAGCCTTCCACAGAAGGCTGCTCTCTTCAGCTGGTGCGTGACTTGGCTGTTTATAGAAAACTGACTGGATGTTTCTGGCTGTTTACAAAGCGGCTCTGAAGGTTTACTTAGCAGTGGTCTGCTTTCAACAAAGTTGTGTGCACAATTTCCGTCTGGGTTTTTTTTTGGACTTCCATGAAAAGGGGGAACAGTTTGAGTTTATTTAGGCCTATGTCTCACTTGTACTCTGGCTTTAGAGCTTTGTTCAGAAGAAATTGTGCGCCCTTCAGTGGGAACTGTTTCTAGAGGAATTCTCTTCTGGACGGTTATAAAGGTTGTAGATCTGTTGGTAACCACCTTAGTTTTAGATCTCAAAGAAGATTTTAAATGAGGGCGGTTTAGATTTACTTTCTATATTTTACTTCTTGCTTTTAGTGGGATTTAGTATTTTTAGAAAGTCCTCAGTGAACAGGAAGGTGAAATGTGTGCTGCTGTGTCTTGACCACTACCACCCTATCATCTGTAAGAATTAGCCAGTCTGTCTTTTCTTAAATTGTTCTGAAATATAATTATCCATGTCTACATATATAATGATACATTTTGTTTCTTAAAAACAGTTCTTCACTTGACTATACTCTTTTTTTTTTCCTCTTGAGTGTATTTGTTGGTTTACAACTCTGATGCTTGATACCAAAGCTAATTTCTCCTGATAAGTCCTGCAGGGAAAGTGTCACCCCTAATGATAAATTTATGATAGTACAGTCCTCTCTACTCACAGATTTGATCATAAATAAAAGGTCTGTGCCTACACTTGCAGGATCAAACAAAAGAAACCTGGATTATGAGGGAAAGAACTTTAAAAAAAAGTATTTCAAATTACTGCATTGCGTTATAGGAAATTCCCCATACTGTTAACATTTTTCTTGTTTTCACTGAACTGAAAGTTAGTCTTTATATTAATTAAGGAAATAATAAAGTGAAAATCAAAGTACACCTACATTACTTGTAGAGTATTCCATCGCTATTTGATTTCCTGCTGAGGAAACTAGGCTCTTTGTGGTGGAAACTAGGCTGGAATCCATAAGATTTTTTATTTTTTTTTTAATGAAAAAAACTGTCAGTCATATTGGGTCAAAACTGTAAAAAAAATGTATGCAACCTGTTATGTTTTGAGTGGAGTGGTTTATGTTATTCTAGTCCTTTAATGTTCTAGTTTAATGTTTTAAAATTACATTTGTGTATGTGAAGAGATTTTGGAACATCTCTGTTCTTGCACAGCTATTTTGAGATACTTTTAAATGAGTTACAAAACGTGACAAATCCATAATGTCATTTAAAAATCTCAGTCTTTATTATCCTTATACTGTGGATTTGAGAAGTAAAAGCAAATTGTATTTACCAGATACAAAAGCATTATCGTAGAGTATCTCCAGTTGGAAGGAACCTGTAAGGATCATACTAATTCTTCAAGTGTGTTTGCTATTTCAGTCTGTGTTTCTGTGGTGATTCTTCAAATTTCCATAGCCTCTTCTTCTTTCAGGGTACATAATAAAAATTAAATCTTAAAATACAAAAAAAGGAATAAATTAACGATTAATGGCAAACATATACAATTTTAGTATTTCTTTTCAGAATCAGAGTAAATTGTCTTAGATTTCTCACTTGTCATTACTAAGAATCATGAGTATTTCATCAAAAATATGCAATAAGAAGCGAATAAAATAATAATAATAGTGAAAAATCAGCACCTGGATTTCCTAGCATTGTGAGATGAAACAGTTCACTGCTACAATGGGATGTATTGAATGGTATTCTTCAATCATCTATCTCAAATCTGGTACTACTTGATATTAATTAATGACTTGAATAATGGAATAGAAAGAATATATAACATATATGCAGATAACAATGACCTAAAAGGAAGCCATTAAGCATACTGGATGAGAGATTAGAATGGTTTTTAAAAATGGAAGAAAATATCTCAGAAATCACAAGGTGGTGGAATGCAAAACTTTGTATTGCCCTACTGGGATATATTAAGAGAAAGAATACATATAAGATATATCAGATAGTCTTTTTGCTTTAAACTAAGTTAGAAGGATGTAAATACACTTTTAGAAGACATGATTCCACGAAGAAAAATGGAAGGACTTCAGGTTTTGGGGAATAAAAAGAGAGAAGACTGGGTTGAATGATGTTCTGATAAATATGGAAAAAAAATGCTTTTGAAAAGTATTTTATTTTTTCTTGTATTCAGAGCTGATAACACTAAAATCAGGTGGCTTCAAATTGCAATATGGAAAAATAAGGCAAGACAGAAAATTATCAATTGTAAGGGCAGATGAATAGATTGCTCAGAGGGTTATGGAATCTCTGTCATTGTTTATTAAAACATTTCTTTGTATTTTTAAACTTTTTTGTTCAAGAATTATGGGAATATGGGTGGTCCACACAACATATGGAAATGTACTAGAGACTGTCTTGAGACAATCTTTCTACTACTCTCTTTTCCCTTATTCTTGATTGTGTTTTCAGTTTATGTAATATATATAGTCTATCATCTTACGTATGATTTAAGTGCAGATTTCTAGTTTAAATAGAGTGGGATAGAAGTGGAAGTATTTTGCTCCATGTATGTAGAAAAAAGCCTAGACATTAAAAAAAGAAACAAGATAATTTATCACATGGAAATGAAGAATATCACGACACTCTTGGGTACTATGAATAATATGTTGTCAACAGTTTATGGAGTTTTTTATGAACATTGTATTATGAACATTTATGAACATTGTTGTATTCAATCATAGAATGCCAGGTTGGAAGGGACCTCAAAGATCATCTGATCATAGAATCATAGAATCACTATGGTTGGAAAGGACCTCCAGGATCATCTAGTCCAACCTTCATCCCAGCATCCCTAACCACTAGACCATAGCCTCAAGTGCTGTATCTACTTGTTTTTTAAACACCTCCAGGGATGGTGACTCCACCACCTCCCTGGGTATCCTGTTCCAGTGCCTAATCACTCTCTCAGTAAAGAATTTCTTCCCAATATCAAATCTAAATCTCCCCGGGCACAACTTCCTCTCGTCCTATCATCAGTAATTTGGGAAAAGAGACCAGCACCAGCTGGTCCAACCTTTTAAGTGGCAAAGAAATATAAAAAAAAAAATAAAATAAAAAATATTGGTTTAAGTGAGGTGGCCCAGCACCCTGTTGAGTTGAGTCTTAAAACTGCCCAGTGTATGGGAGTCCACCACTTCCCTTGGAAGAATACTCCAATGTTTAATTATTCTCACCATAAAGAATTTTCTTCTGGACTCCAACCAGAATGTCCCCTGGAGAAACTTGTAACCATTCCCCCTTGCTTTCTCCATGTGACTCCTTGTAAAAAAGGAGTCTCCTTCCTCTTGGTAGCCACCCTTCAAGTACTGGTACATGGTAATAAGGTCTACCCTAAGCCTTTACTTCTCAGGGCTGAACAAGCCCAGATTTCTCAGCCTATCTTCATATAGCAGGTCTCCCAGTCCCCCAATCATCCTCGTGGCCCTTCTCTGGACCCTCTCCAGCCTGTCTGCATCTTTTTTTTGCATAGTGGAGACCAAAACTGAATGCCGTACTCGAGGTGTGGTCTGACCAGCGCCTAGTAGAGCAGGACAATGACTTTCTTGTCTCTGCTGGTGATGCCCCTGTTGATTCAACCCATCATTCTGTTGGCCCTCCTTGCCACTGCCATGCACTGCTCACTCATGTTGAGCCTGCTGTCCACCAAGACCCCCAGGTCCCTCTCCATAGGGCTGCTCTCCAGCCAGGTGGATCCCAATCTGAGCTGAATTCCTGGGTTATGTGTTGCCAGGAATGCAAAATTGAAGTGCAATGTCAAGTCAGTGAGAATGACAGACTTCAAACTAACCAGAAAAACAGTGTCTGGCAGTAGCAACAAAACTTAAAGACATTTATAGATGCATTGAAAGGCATCCCTGGCATGATTACACCACAGATAATCACATATGACAAGTTCTAAGTATTTGAGGTTGTTACTAGATGCATACCTATGTGAGGGAGAAACCAAACATTTCTGTGCTTTAAAAAAAAAAATAAAAAAATTCCCTTATACAGCCACGGTGCTATACATGAGAAAATATGTAGTCTGTTTAAAAAGGAGTAAGACAAACTGTGACAAAGCAAAACCAGGTGTTCTTGATCAACCTCCATAACTAGAATATGATGGTATACACCATTTCAGATGTACAAGCAGTTCCATGCAGAATAGCATTGTGGGTGATGTATGCAGAGTAATTCTATAATCAGATATTAACTTAGCATTTTCTAGGACTAAACAATAGAAGAATTGGTTCTTTAAAGAAGCAACATGCATCTACTCTTAGATTTCCACCTGAAAATAGCTATATTCAAGTTCATTCCCAGTTATACAAAATAGTTATTATAATCTAGCAGTTATAAGTTCCTCTGAGCAGAAAGAGGAGGGGAGAGGCAAAGAGGAGAAAAACTGTAAGATGTGAAAATTAAAATAATATAGCTTTGGTTGACTTCAAATTCTCCTAACTGATGTGCATTGTGTGTGTTTCATGCATTTCTTTGGTTCATAATAATTGCGACAGTTTCCGTTCAAGTCACAGAAAAATGTTGCTTGAGAGGTTTTGATTATATGAACATTTGGTGGTCTATTCAACTGCTCACTAAATCTCACTTATTGATTAAAAAGAATGCATCTTTGATTCATTAAAACTAAGCTTGCAGTCCTCAGGAACCCAAACAACCTACATACAGTTAGAGATTTGTTTAGGTCACTCTTTGATTCTTTTGAATAACTTGATGTCCTTTACAAATTTTTTTATGCAGACAAGATTCTCCAGTACATATATGGGAGCCGAAGTATATTTTCTTGGATTATTTCTCCATACTTTCTAATTAAATTTGCAAAAATGCTTGTCTAGCTCAATATAAATATTGAAGGAGGTGCTGAAGTATTTGTTGTGAAAAATAAGTGTGCATAGGTCTGTACTATGGAGCTGGGAAAAATGATCTGAATGTACATTTTAATGCTGACCCTTAGAAAACAGATAATTTATCCTTCAGCACTGGCTTCTGCTTCATAGCCACATAACAGTCCATAAAAAAAGTTTCAAAGTCATACAAGACTTGAAATCCCAGTTCTGAAGGTTACGTATTTGAACACTTGGGAACGTAAATGTCATTGAAAGGGGAAGGTAACACTCAAGTTTGGGCATAGTTAAAAATTATGCTGTTAGCCCACTCCCTGAAGAACAATGGACAGTTGACATAGCTTTCAAAAGACAATAGAAGGAAATGCCTTTAAGGGAGCTGTTAAGAAAAGCCTTTTAAAATAGCCACTAAGTCTTTTTTGACTCTGCTTTCAGTTCTGCCATGAGATGACAGTATCTCAGGATGTGATTGTTGTGGTGTTGTTGAAGGGTTTTATACCTGAATATTCAGTAAGGTTATGGTATAACATCAGACAAAGGCATAAAGAATAATAATATCTTCCAAAGGAGCACACAGAATTACTTCTTCATGAAGTCATAGAAGTGAAGAGGGCAAATCTAGACCATTTTCCTATGAGTCCCATTAAGAGTGAAAGAAAATAAAATATTTACCTTAAGACTTCATTTCAGTGGAAGTCATCTATGGGGTGAGGCAGAGCAATAGATGTAGCAGGTATCTGCTCCAGCTGACCTTCTTGTGCTGTTGGCCTGAGGCTATGTCACCTGCAGTTAACTTCTCCATGCTGCAGTTTAGTGACACTTGATGCCATCAAAGTGTTTCAGTATTTAATTGAAAAAAATAATGTAGCTGATGATAGGTAAAATTATGATTTCTGTCATATTTAGAAACTATCTTTGATTAAACAGAAATACAAAACAAAACAGCATTTATCAGAATTGAACACCATTTTTCGTCAGTCTGCATGTATTTGGTATTGCCACACATAACCTTTCGACCATGTTGTTTTGTAACCCCTTCCTTCCACAGTACTGGGAAATAAAGAATCCCACAAATAAAACACTGCAAAAAAACCCTCTCCCAAACAAAAACCTTTCTAAAATACAGGAGAAAATGCTCCACTGTTTACCAAGTAGAGCTTTTCCATGTGGAGTTTAGGGGTATGATTTTTCCCTGTTTGATGCAGGCTGAAATATATTGAAGTTTTGTTTGACATGGCTTCCAAGAAAAGCGAGTGAGCAAGCAAACTTTTAAACCATAATTTCACTTACTGTCTTTAACAAACAGGGCCAACGAAGCTTTCACCATTTTTACTCAGTAGAATACATACAAACCAAGATTTTGGAGATTTTTCCTTTTTAATTTTTCCTCTCTGACTAGCTTTTTGAAAGTCTTTCCTTCCTCCTTAAGAAACAGATTGCTACAGGCCAAGGAAGGGAACCCGATATATTTATTACATTTTAGGAAGTATACAAAGTTCCACTTACTACAAGTAAATGTGCGGTGGGATGCCAGGTACCCACCAAAGTTGCTCCATCACTCCCCCTCCTCAGCTGGACAGGGAAGAGAAAATATAATGGAGAGCTTGTGGATCGAGATAAGGACAAGGAAAGACCACTTACCAATTACCATCATGGACAAAGCAGACTCAACTTGGGGAAAAAGTGATTTATTGTCAATGTAAACAGAGTAGGTTAATGAGAAATAAAACCAAATCTTAAAAACACATTCCCTCTCTTCTTTCTGGTCTTAATTTTATTCCTGATTTTCTTTACCTCCTCCCCCACAGCAGAGCAGGGGGATAGCGAATGGGGGTTGAGGCCAGTTCACCATGCATTGTTTCTTCTGCTTCTTCCTGCACAAGAGAGGGACTTCTCACACTCTTCCCCTGCTCAAGTGTGGGGTCACTCCCATGGGAGATAGCTCTCCATAAACTTCTCCAGCACGAGTCCTTCCCACGGGCTGCAGCTCTTCACAAACTGCTCCAGTGCGGGTCCCTTCCACAGGGTGTAGTCCTTCAGAAACAGACTGCTCCAGCATGGATTGCTCACAGGGTCACATGTTCTGCCAGCAAACCTACTCCAGTGTGAGCTTCTCACTCTTCAGGAGTCTGGAGGTCTTACCAGGAGACTACTCCAGCATGGGCTCTCACAGAGTAATAGTATTCTTCAGGCACCCACCTGCTCCGGGGTGGGATCATCATGGGCTACAGGTGGATATCTGCTCCACTGCTAATCATCACGGGCTGTAGGGGGATAGCTCGCCTCACTGTGGTCTTTATTACGGGCTGCAGGAGGATATCTGCTCCACTGCTAATCATCACGGGCTGTAGGGGGATAGCTCGCCTCACTGTGGTCTTTATTACGGGCTGCAGGAGAATCTCTGCTCCAGTACCTGCAGCAGCTCCTCCTCCTTATTCACCGACCTTGGTGTCTGCAGAGTTGTTTCTCTGACATACTCTTATTTCTCTCTCTGACTGCAAAATGTGCAGCTTCCCCTTCCCCCTAATTTCTTAAATAGGTTATCTTAGAGGTGCTGCAACTGTCATTGACGGGCTTGGCCTTGGCCGTACACAGGGGAAACTTCTAGTAGCTTCTCACAGAAGCCACCCATGTAACCTCCCCGCTACCAAAACCCCATCATGCAAATCCAATACAATATGTATGTGGAATTGTGTCCTTTTTGACCAATCTTACAAGTATAATAACTGCATTCCTATATATTAAGAAGCTGGAAGAGACTCCTTGATGGAACGCGTGCAAGCTTGAAAAGGTAAATTTCATGTAGAGATTGGTAGTAAGTAAGATTATCACTTCTTTGACACCAGCCTGTTGGATGAGTTCACACATGAATATTGGTATTTTGAATAGTTCTGTGGGGTGAAAATGGAACGGGAAGTAGAATATCTGATGGCATATGCATATTAGATCCTGGCCTGTGAAACTTGCTTCTAGAAAATAATTCAAAAGAATCCTTTACCTGAAAGAAATAAATGTTAAAAGGACTCAGAAGGACTATGCTTAAGGTGATAACTGCTGAACTGATAGACTGGCTCCACTACAGGTTGCATGGTTAACCACACAGATAACAACAGGAATGAGAACACCCCACCTTAGCATCATTTAACAAGATATCACAGGGACCACAAGAGGAGGAATGCCCCCTACCTGAGGACATTGCTTAAGGGGGTATGAAGTCAACAGAATAGAGATAAGGCAGAGCTTGAGTTTCGTTTACAGTAACTCTGTTAAGTCAAACCCATAAGCCAAAACACCCCTTACGGATTTTAGTCCCCGGACAATGTAACTTCATCTCAACCTCCAATGTATAAATAATCTGTCTGTCTCTGTCACTATGGTGTGCTAGTTTTCTCGGCATTAGCCTGCTAGCAACCGATCCTGAGCAAGGTTGTAATGAACTTACTATCTCATCTCTATATATGGATTGGATCTGGCACATTGGGTAAAGAATCCATTCTTGCGACAACATATAGCTTTGTTTATGATAGTAGTTCCAATGCTTAATTTCATTAACTGCATTTTAGACCACTTTTCTTACATGCTGCTTTATCTGAAAGGATGGTGGTTCCTCTGGATGGATGAATGTCTTCTCAGTTCCTGCTTTGAAATGCGTATCACAAGCCTTCTTGGCTAAATGTAGTGCTCCTTTTCTTGCAACAACAGCATCTTTGGAGGTAATTCTTCCTCTCTCCCCTTTTCATTTTGTTCACTTTCAAAAACAAAAAGTCTGTTGCTGAGATTTTTATATTCTTTCTGGGGCTTTTCCAGTATCTATCACATAGTATGTATGAGGGGTATGGAAAAGCCAGGACAACATACATTTTGGAGAAGCAGCAGCATAAAACATAGCTCCTACTTCCCTTTTAAATATATTTCTATTCACTTTCATATTAATTTTAAATACAAATTCAATTTTAAGGGTAAGAGTTTGCCTCAGAAGAGATTGTTCAAATGCTTACATCAGCAATTTGATTCTGTAGTTGTCTTCAGAGGATGTTTAATTAAACAAATGTTTATTTGTTTAATTACATTTTTGCAGTTGTCAGAATATGTAACTTTAAAGGTCTGTGCTTAGGTAGCTACCTTCGAAATGTTGAGGTGGGAGGGGGAGAAGGACAAAGATCACTGCTTGGGTACTTTGCCTTGCTTCCAATTGAAAGAAAAACCCAAACAAACCATAAAATCCTAACAATCACTTTGCTTTCATCATGTTTTAAAAGGCTTGTGCAAAGCCTTTCTCTCTTACTAAGCCAAACAGGATTTGTCCTTTTATGATGATTGTGTTAGAGCAGTTAAAATGCAGGAAAACGAGTTTAGCAGCTGTCAAAATTAGTGCAACTCCAGGGACTAATAAAAAGAAAAACTGTAAGGTTGACACATCAGATAACATCCTTGGGATGTGGGACAACACCTAAAGTGTGTTTTATCCGACCTACTATATGTATGTGTGGCAGCCCTTGAGTATAGTCATTCAATTGAAGAGAGATACTATGCTTACGTTTGAAATTGTATACACTGCTTAAAGGAGAATAAACATTTCACTGCGAGTCTAGGGGATCAAATCAATCTGAATTTGCGGAGAGCTGCATTGCAGTTCTGACGCAGGCTTAAATGCTGTTTACAAAACATGCGTGTCTCATTTCTTCAGTGTGTTAATGTGCATGTGTCTAATAATGCTCATATTTATAAAATATTATGAGTCTGAGTGACAAAAACCAAGGCATATATGCGTAAGTATTCAATGTACAGCAAGAAATGATAAGAATGATGCAGTATGTGTTCTTTGACAATATTTCCAGATGCTAAAAAGAACAATAAGAATATTGCTAGAAAATGTAAGTGTGAAAAAAGCAAAATGGCAGTTTATGAGAATTTTGTTTCCAAAGTACTGGTTTTATTACCTTGAAGTAAATAGGTAAAGGACTTGAATGCAGAAAAGAATTGCAAGTCAAAATGTAGGGAAGGTCTCCAGGTTTCTTTCTTCTCTCTCACCCAAAAGACATGAAAGAAAGCCGTATCTTGTCAGAGAAAGTAGGAAGAGTTAGTATAGCCAGAAGTCAATCTGAAGCAACCTTTGCAAGCAAATTAAAACAAACAGAAAGTTTCTTTAGATGTAAGTTTGCATGAGGTAACCTGTACTGGCCCTGAATAACAGTATTATTTTGATTCACTTCCACTCTCCCTCTTCTTTGCTTGTGATGATTTGTATTGTAAGTCTTCTAAAGAAAATGCACACTCCCTCCTTTTTGCCATCCTCAGGTAGACTGAAGCAGGTCAATCAATAGCAAACTAATCCCTTGGCTGGTCTGTTTTCCTCAATGCTTTCACTAGAAAATCTGTTGGCTATGCTATCACGTATTAATAAAATTACTTGCTGTGCAGCTTTATTTAATAGATAATAGATGGATTTTGAAATGACCAGATTGTGTAACTCTGTAAAATCAAATGTTTTCCTAACTCATACATCTTTAACACGCATTCCGTATTGATGAAAGTCTTGTACGCCTTATGGATATAACATTGTTACTGTAAATGTCTTGCATCATCTTGATAAGTAAAAGCAACTTCTGGATGATAACTTAGCCTATTTTCATTTTAAAAAGAGATCTATATTGACATAGTAATCATGTGAAATGTGCTGGTAGACTTTGATTCAGACAATGTCTACAAAGAAGAATCTGACATTGTTTTCACTGCCACGCAGGCCATATTATAAACTTCTCTCTGAAGCATATTATCTTAAAACCTGCTGTAAATCTCAGCGCTTTTTTGGAATTCAGACCTCCATAATGTGGATTTTATATGAAGAGCAAATAAAATATAAAGTCAATGTCAATAGGCTGTGGTAAAATTTTCCCTTCTTAACATGTGGTAGCATGAAACCAAGGAAGAGACCAAAGGAAATGGAGGATGAGATACAGACCCGGCAATTAGGTGAGAGGAGAGAAATCTCCACTGGTGCTGTACTTGGGTAGAAAGAGGTTTGTGATAAGCACTTAATTGCG
Organism: Baryphthengus martii; assembly: GCA_013396935.1. Classification (NCBI taxonomy): domain Eukaryota; kingdom Metazoa; phylum Chordata; class Aves; order Coraciiformes; family Momotidae; genus Baryphthengus; species Baryphthengus martii. Next base: position 422,814 of record VWZK01019000.1, read on the forward strand.
GTCAAGTCTTCAGTAGAGGAGTTTGGGTTGGTTGCATTCAAACAAAAATTTACACTGACTCCAGTGATTTCATACAGGAAAAGCCCTGGGGTTGCAGTAATTACTGTTCAATCTGTCTCCAAATTGTGGCAATTCAGGTATTATCTGTCCATCAGTATGGAAGTATCACACAAGGGAGAGAAAGTGATCACCTCCTGTATGCGATCAGCAGTCAGGTTCCTCCTCAACATCACTCAAAATCACACTCACAGTAGAAAAATGTACTTTGTCCCCCCTCAGGTCACTTGGACAGTAAGTAAGTATGCTATTTTTGGAGCGGTTAACCCACCCCATTGCTGCTGATTCCTATACGTCCTACCCTTAAGAACTCCTGTGACTCCTACTGCACTCCATGCCATAGCATTTCAGTACTAGGAAAAGAACTTACACCTCCTCTCAACCTCTCCGTGCTCTGCTGCTTAACCAGAATTTTTCCAAATTCTGCAGGAGTCACTTCAGGATGCTGCTTTGTGGATGGCAGCGGATCCAGGAGGAACATGCCATTTCAGGTGAGACTCTCCAAAGCTCTCCACCTTCAGTGCCTACACAGAGAAAAACTCTCTCCTGACCTATTTAGTGGCTTCTTGTGGCATGCCTTTCCTAGTCCCTTTTATAGAGGAAGCTGAGCTTAGGTTAGAAGTAGCTCAGTGCAATTCTGGCTAGACAAACAAATAACACTGATTCACCTGCTCCATGCAGCTGTGGAGTAAATCTGGCCGGTGTCCAGTCACAAGTAGTGTCCCTCAGGGTTCAGTACTGGAACTTGTTCTCTTTAGTATCTTTATTAATGATCTGGCTGAGGGGGTTGAGTGCACCCTCAGTAAGTTTGCAGATGACACCAAGCTAGGTAGGTAGGGGAACTCTACAGTGGGATCTAGACAGATTAGACTGGTGGGCCAAGGTTAATTGTATGAGGTTCAATACAACCCCATGGTAAGCTACAGACTCAGGGATATATGGTTGGAAAGCTGTAAGTTGGAAAAGGACCTGGGGGTATTTGTTGGTAGTCGACTAAATATGAGTCAGCAGTGTGCCCAGGTGGCCAAGAAGGCCAAAGGCATCCTGGCTTGTATTAGAAACCCTGCGGCCAGCAGGAATAGGGAAGTGATTGTCTTCCTGTATTTGGCACTGGTGAGGCTGCACGTTGAGTACTGTGTTCAGTTCTGGGCCTCTCACTATAAGAAGGCCATAGAAGTGCTGGAGCATGTCCAGAGAGACCTAGCAAACAAGTCCTGTGAGGAGTGGCTGAGGGAGCTGGGGTTGTTTAGTCTGGAGAAGAGGAGGCTGAGGGGAGACCGTATCACTCTCTACAACTACCTGAAAGGAGGTTGGAGTGAGGAGGGGGCAGCCTCTTCTCCCTGGTGACAAATGACAGCACTAAAGGAAATGGATGAAATCTGCATCAGGGGAGGTTTAGGCTGGATATTAGGAAATATTTTTTTCACTGACAGGTTTAGCAAACATTGGAATAGTCTGCCCAGGGCAGTGGTGGAGTCACCAGCCCTGGAGGTATTTAAATGGTATGTGGACCTGGTGCTTGGGGACACGGTTTAGTGGTGACCTGCAGTTCTGGGTTGAAGGTTGGACTAGGTAATCTCAAAGGTCTCTTCCAACCAAAGATATTCTCTGAAAAATCTCTAAAGTATATTTACGATGTCTTGATGTCAAGTCTGTGTCTATACATCCATGGTGGTTGCATATGGGGTGACAACTGTATTACCTTTTCTCACTGAAGTGAAACACTCCAAAATTATTCCTGGTTTTATTAAACACAGCTGCAACATATGCTACATAACCTAAAGCTTGGCACGTTCAAAACAGTGCTATCAGAGTGCTGCAGTTTGCCTATTTAGGGATGCATGCTGTAAGCATGATGAACCTCTATCTTCAAGACCATGTTACCGTATTCTTTCTTTGTCACATTTACTCTTCTACTGATTTATTTGGAAAACACAATTTGCATATTGTTAAGGGTGTTTAATTGCTGGGGTATATTTATCTATATATTTTTCAACATATGAGAACTTACATTCATGATTGTCTTTTATTTAGTAGAAGTTATGGCTTAAATGGAATTCTTGACTTGGAAACAAAGCCTGTGGTTGGTTGGTTTTGGTCTCTATTGTGCTCACACTTGGGTTAGATTATTTTCATAGTTTTCTTGTAAATATGAATTGGCTTTTTTCTGTGAATACCTGTTTGCCATTGACAGATTCTTGAAAGGTGGTTATAGGTTATTTTTGCTGTAAGAATGTTTTAGTTTAGGTTATATGTCTAGAAACAAAAAATGAGAAAATTACATTGTATTAGATATTTTCATTACAAATGTAATTTTCATTTCGGAAGAAAACGATTTTGTAGAAGAAAATAATGACTGGTATATGGAACATTTCCTATGTTCGTACAGTCCTTCCATGTTTAAGGATATTTCATTCATCTTTGACATTGCATAATCCCATAAAGTTCAAAGTCTTGTTTTATATTTCAGCACTGGGAATCGGGATTTCCCAACACAATGTGGTCATGAAAAATGAATTAGCACTGACGCAGAGCTCATGACCTCCTTGGCGCCAAGGAGCTACATTTAGCCAGTTTCCTGCAAGGATATAGTTGAAGGAAAGTTTCTCACCAATGCCTAATATGATTTATATGATCATATTTACTTCTTATTTTAACATTTAAAGGAGTGACTTAAAACAAATCCATTTTTTAACAGTTACTTATATACCATTCCCTTGTTGAAAATAAGTTTTAATTCCATTGCCTTTGCATATGCCCTGTTTGACTGTTAAGTCCAGCATTTTGTTATTTCAGCAGACTTCAAATGTGTAATAAATAAATTTCCACTGGGTTGGCACTTCCTTTTTGCTTCCTGATGCAGGGATTGATTATTCTTTGCAAGTCTCTCGGGATTTTATGAGCTTTCTCAGAATGACTGACTTGACCGAAAATTCAACCATTGTAATTTTCAGAAACTGTTCACACAGAAAAACCAATAGAGGCAATTTTTAGAACAATAGCAGCTGCTACGTATTGTATGAGATCAAATGCCTTCTCAGGTGTAATGGGAGATACAAACAATGATGGAATTGACTCAAAATATTGTTAGTCATGGGGTTAGAGTCAGTTGCAGAGAAGGTTGTTAATATGAAAAATTGTATAAGAGAAAATTCTTAGAATAAGGATTTCTCACAAGGAATGTCTTTATATATGCATAAAATACTAATGTTGTCACTGGACTACTCAGTAATTTGGAAGCTTAGCAAGAACTACGGAGATGAAACAATATTAAAACTACTTAGCCCAGCTTAGGATAAGAACACAGTAAAATTTTAGTAAAATATAAATTAGCTAATGTAATTGAATAATCAATTATCTCAAAAGAAAAAAATAAGAAAATAAACTAAAGGAATAAAAATGATTAATTGAGAAAGTAAACGCTCATGATTCAATCCAGGTAATAAGAGAGAGAGAGAAAGAGATGATGTCCAGTGGCATTTTAGAAGTCCAAGTGAACCCCTGTGTCCTGTAGGCCTTGCATTTATACCTGGTAGCCCTGCACTGAAATGTCAGATATGCTCGGTGTCTAAAATGGAAAGAAATAGCTATGCTTAGTCTCAGAAATCACCTTTTTATTGTCTACTAACTATTCAATAGTATTAGTGTATATATTTATATATGCACTCTATGTATTTAAGTGCTCAGTAATGAAATGTTGTCTCGGTTAATAAAACAGGATGAATAAAATCACTTTTTCTGGATAGTTCAACAGACCACAATTTGGTCTAAATGATCTGTGTTAAAACTTCCTGAACCTTATATAAAACAGTTTTGATGTCAGTGGGGGTTGTTTTGAATGCACTTAATCTTAATTAACGCTTCATTAATGGTGGGATGTCTAATTTTCTCTTATTTTTTCAGCCCTTCTCCATGGAGCATGCTTTGAGCTTTGCAGTGTAGCTCACTCTCTTGAAAAGCTAACAAGAATTCTAGTAGAGATCTGTCACTTCATTTTGTGGAAAACAGTAAGTAAAGTTATGGATAATGTCTTCTCAAGCTACAGAGTTCTAACAGCTATAATTACCTATTTGGTAAATGTAAAGAATTTTGAGGTAGAATATTCATGAGTATATATAGTTCTACCTTCCTTGAGCAATCAACCATGTTAGAACAACCTGTAGAGAACAGGAGTGCTTGATGACATTTACCAGGTCTTGCTACTCTGAAGAGTGATCACAGTCTTACAGTGATGCCATTAAAATGAGTAATATCATTTAAGTCAGAAGAAAGAATCAGGAATATCAGGAACAAGCTATCTCCTGGAGATGTAATGTTTTCTACTTGCTTTTAGCAACCTCTTCTTATGTTCTTCTAAATTAGTAATTTGTTTTTGCTTTCCTGAGTACTGACTTTTCTTCTTGAGTGTTTGAGAAGACCCTTAAAAGAAATGATCTTCAGTCTAAGCAGGTCCATGAGTTGTCCTATATGTAAGTTACAGAAGAAGCCAGGATTTTAACAGCACTGGTGGCTGCAGCCACATGCCCAATTTAAAGTCACTCTGAGAAAGTATGTAGGCTTAGGAACCTGTGTACACAGTTCTGCAGGACCCTGGCTGGTGATAGAGTGAGTAACTGAATAGACTGTGGGCTGTGAAAGTGTTTTATTAATCTGTTGCCTTTTGTTGTATCATTGTTAGAGTTACTAAAATAAAATTAGTTCTTTTAGAAGTATTTTTCAAAATAAGCCACAATTAAAGAATATAAAATACATTTGTTTTTTTAAAAAAACAATAACAAGTAATTAATAAAGGGAAAAGTTAACTGATAGATCTTCAACAGCTAAAGATTTGTGATTTATAAAGACATGTGAATGGTTCTAAACTTAAAACAGTATAAATCTAATGCAGTTATGCACTGAATGAACAGATTAATTTCTAATGCTTGGATTATCTGAAGTGTAATCTATTACTGAGTGTGAATCCTTCAAAAGAATAAAATACTGATTTTTATATATATACTTGCAGCAATATTAAAACATCTCGACATTGCACTGTCTGTTCTTGTAAATGAATATATGAAACTGCTGTGAGATAGACAGTTTTATAGTTCTCCCCCAAGATGACACTAATAAAGGCTTAATATGTAGTTGAATATTCACTCTCATATTTTTGGAAATTACCTTTGATAAATGCTTAATCTCTACATAAAGCATGCATTTGTATTTTTTTCATAGTTTGGAAATGAAAGTAAATGTTAGTACTACATCTTCCTCTAATGGCTGTAACTGACATGATTTAGTCTCCGAAAAATATTTCAGTGTTTGGGTATTTTTAAACTTACTTTAAATTTACTGTAGTCTAGCTCCAAATTAGGTTCCAGGCAGTGTGTCTGCTCATATGTTTAGATTTTTTTCCGAAAGCAATACAAATCCAAGGTATTTTAGTGCTTCAGTAGCAGGTTAGTTGCTATCTCTTCAATGGCTTACTAAAAACAGAAGCAACTGAAACTAATATAGTATCTGTCTTGATGTTAACCCATGGACACAATTGGGCCTAAAGTGTTCTGTGACTTGGAAGCTATCTTCATCCAAACAACTGGACAGGTGCAGGCTGGTGAAAAGCATATTCATATTCATCTTAGGAAGGCAGACTGAACTTACAAATACTATCTATCCTTAAAAAAGGCATTATCCATCTGGGAAAGATCCTGTGATCATATTTCATCAGTCTTCACGGTAGTGTAAAGTACAGAGGTGGGTACATCTGTGCTAAGGAAGAGCAGAGACCTCAGGGGTTCTTTTGTATATTTGAAAAGTCTCCTTACTGGTCCTTGAGCCCTGGACTTTTGCCACATAGTGTAAACGAGATGTGAACATAAACTCAATTACAATGCTGAATTTATTTCCAAAATGCTGTGCCAGACATTGTTGAAGACTGCATGAATGCAATGGTACACTGCAGAGATAGTATCCAGCATCCAACAGAATTAAAGCTTGTGTTTTTTACAGGGAGCTTGATGTCATAAATTGTCTTTACGTTTCAAGTGTTATCTGCTAGGGTGATTTATGCATCTGTTAGTTTTATTTGTGAGTTTGCTTTGGATTGCTCTCAACTGTAGTGATTTTTATTACGATTATTTGCTTGGGCAGATTGGATTTGCACACTTGCAACGTGAAGTTTCAGACTTTAACACTTTCTTTCATGTATCTATAGTTAAGACTATCAATAGACACCTGAAAACCAGATGAATCCCCATGCTGGCATAATTATTTGAAGTAGAGAGAGGAAAGCGGTCTTAATAATAATAGAAAGGAAAGCAATGACATTCTAGTGAGAGGCTGGATCCAGAAGGGAAATGCAAAAGTTAGATTCAACAGTGATAAGTGGAAAAGGCTGAAACAGAAATACAGATATTCTTATGGAAAGACTGAGAAACTAAGAGAAGTAATTCAAGTTGAGAAAGGGGGCAAAGGGAAGAGTTCAATGACTACATATAACTGATTATAAATGTGGAAAATGGATAAAGTGTTTGCTGAAACTCTGTTTGAAAGGTCAGTGTCTGTCAGGAATGGATACAGTACCCTTACGCAGGTAAAAAATCTGAATCTACAAGATGTTATTTTCATGACAATATTTTGCTGAGAAGAAAAGGGAATAAATGGTAATATACAATTTGCAGAGATTTCTCTACTGGTTTGTTTTTTGTATAAGCGTTGCTACTTGTGGCAAAGTACTGTGTTTTAGGATTGTTTTGTTTTTTTTCTGGAATTTGCTATGTTTTTTAGTTTGATACATTCTCAAGCTGAAGTAAGGTCCCCTGACTCATAGCTTCAGAGTACAGATAAAATATACCTTTTGTAATGATATATTACTGACATTTTAGAAACTGTGCTACTGTAAAATGAGTGACCTCTTAATACTTGCTGCTGTTCAGACTACATTACAATATTTGGACATGAAAACATAGATAAAATGAGTCCAGATATGTTATTTTATTAAAATGTTTTATCTAACAAGAGCTTGTAAGAACTCTAGTGTAATCTGGAGTCTTAAACCTGCATCAAACTGGTCTAATTTTATTAGTCCTTACTAGTCTTTCGTACTTGTTACATTTAAAAAAATTAAATACCTGGTCCATTTGATCTTAGTATTTCATCACTCAATCGTAAGGTTGTCCTGAGTTCTTTCCCAGAAGTTTTCTCTGAGATAGGAAAGGAAAAGAGAAAGAGAACAAAAGAAAAAGAGCTATTAATTAATTATCAAATATTATTTTCATTTTTTTAATAAAGTAAAAATACAATAGTAAAAATTATTACTCTACCATATCGACTAAGTTACAAGAGTTCTGAATATAGAGTTAATCACCTTTAAACATTTCTACTTGAGAGCAAACTTTTGTACCTTCAAATAATGCAAAATTTAGTAATATTGAATAAATTAAATAATACTTAAAGAATATATTCTTAAATTAAGTATGAATTAAATAACATTTAAAATAGAGTCTATTCCTCAGGTTAATCTGTTGATGAGCTTACTGGCTGTAAAAATAAATTAATTCCTAGCTTTTGGCTAGCTAGTTATACTTCTAGAAGATCAGAGAGAAAGGGAGAGAGATGTTACAATTCAAGAACATCTGGAGTTGTTGCTGAGATCTGAAGACTGAAAAGGAAAATACTGAAAGCAATACTAACACTAAGCCTTTCAAGATAATACAGTACATATGCAAGATTTCATGCTGGTCTTTCAAATAGAATGAAGAGAACTGATTTACTATCAACTTGTTCAACATGAATTAAATAAACATGTCAGCAGACTGACAACACTCATACTACAAATAGTATGTCCTTCTGTCAATAAAGGTAGAGAGAGGTTGCTCTGCATAATTTATACTCTCCATATAGTACAATACTGAAAGAGTACAGAAACTGTGGCGTAGTCCTGACAAAATGCAAGTGTAAGTCTGTTTACTATTAAATGTGATTTACTGCAGACTTACACACACTCCGTGTTTCCTCCACAGTTGTATTTTTTGTAGAAGTACAGATTTTTTTAGACAAATAACAATATAAGCTTCTCATTCAGTTAGTGTAGAATAACTTGTGTATAGCATTCTCATCTATATTTTTAGATCTTCCCTTAAACTGTATAGTCTCTTGTCAATATATTTTAAGAATACTAAATTAGGATTTGAAATGAAGATGAAAATTGCAAGGACATTATAATCAAATAACACTTCACACCTGAAAATGGTGTAAATCTGTCAGCTACTTTAGGTAATAGAAGATATGCAGATTATGCTACCACTCTCCATTTCTCCACTCACTCGCAGACTTTGAGAACAGTTGAGCAATCACTTTGCTCAGACATAAGCCTGATTTGTGGTAACTTCTAGATGTCAGGTCTTTGCTTTCTTTAAATCTTAATTTTACTTAGTGATTTACATAATTTATATTAAAAAGCCTCAATACAGGGGAAGTTAAGCAAATGACAAAAATGCATTCAAGAAAGTCATTCTTATTGAATGCTGATCTAGAAAAGCAACCCCCCCCCCCAACAACTTTCTAGAAAGTAATTGGAAAGTTCATTAGTAACTCTTTTAGGAACAGCTGCTTAGAACTAGCACTGACATCTAAAATTATTTTTACAGATCTGTCCACACCTGTCACAAAAATCTTGCTTTGCAGCTTTGCTTGTTCCACTTAAGCACCCAATAAAGTTTCTGTAATTTAACAACATCCTTCCAACTTCTGAAATATTTTTATTTTGAATAGATTGTTGTAGATTCTATGCACGATGTTCTTGCCACGCAAGTTAAAAATCTTACCTCTTTTTAGAGTTGTAGATACTTGATTTTGCACTCTTTAATAAAGAGAAGTCCTGGCAATTTTGTTTATAGAGATTATACCAATCCATACCTGACTGGTAGAAGCCCATTCGTGTCCCCATTGGAATATAATTGTGGTTTGTTTTTTTTTTGTCAAAGTATTTTTCAACACACATACACTGTTGATCAAAATATCTGATTGACTATATGAAAGAGTGAAGTGCATCAAAGCATTCTGAATTATTTAGTTGTAAATTATACAGTATGGTCTGTAATAATAAAAAGCATAGTTGGCATTTCTACTTTCATATTAATAGCCTTCAACTGACATTATTTATATTATTCTTTAGGAATGCTAACAAGAAATAAAATAGTGAATATATTGCAATGTGAGTAGTTGCTGCTGCCCTTTAAATATAGTCCTTATCCTCAGGCAATGTACAAGATCTCCAATGTTTGCATTAGTGATTGTCAGTGTTAGTTTCATTCTAGAAGACAGAAATATCACAGGTTCATGAAACAAGTATTAACTCTATTTCAAATGACATATACAACACGTATGAGAAAATGTCTGTTATTTTCCTTGCATAAAAGTGCTTTCTCTTAATCATCTTTCTCCCTTTTAAGAACCCTGATAATGAAGTTGAATTGTAGTTCTTTTCTTCAGGCAGATGATTAAACTTTCTCACCTTTATATAATACAATTTCCATTTTATTTTAAACATACTTTGCATGATATAAAAATATTGATCACAGTGAGCTTTAACAATTGTTACTGCTATAAACAGAGATGCTGCACAATGGTTTTAGTGGAAATAAATTATATAGTCATTATCTCTTAAAAAAAAAAATCACAAGAAGGACAACCTAGGCTGTTTGGTCATTGGCAGAAAATAAGTCCTTATTGAGTTCTTTACAAAACATGAACCCCAGTTATTTTCTACATTTGCTTTCCACATCTTGAGAAAAGCACGAGTCTGTCTCTGAAAGCCCTACAGGGTCTCTGGTGAACATTTAATTCCAAATGTTGGCAAAGTCTCTGTTGTTCTTTTGTTCTAATGGAAAAATGTACACCAAAATATCAAGCAGAGCTCTCTTCACTAGTTCATAAGCGGTCTTTTCCAATATGTGGGTACACAGCGGCACACTTCTTCACTAAAATAAAATCCGGCATCACAACGTTTCGTTCGGACTGTACACGGTGGTCTGTAACAACTGAAGAAATGAAAAAAGAGAGGGCATTAATATAACATGATCATTTATATTAGCCTGGAGTAGAAATCTGTGTGCATTTAGATTGCCATTTCTCAATGGGATATTTAATTCCTACAAATACATACCTTTTAACTTTTGCTTATGTTCTTGCAACAGCTTTTAATTGGACTATTCTTCACAAAAGACAATGAAAGAATAATGAATGCTATTGAAAGAAAATTACTCTACTGCGACAGATCTCATGAATATTTTTAACATATTGCCTGATTGTAGTCACATTCTAATCTTGCGTAGCATTTTTTTGAACTTAATTTTGAAAATACAGTAATATTTTCCTGTACTTAAATTGTCTTGTTATGACCTACTGCATACTGCCAATTTGAGGTGGCAATCCAGAACAGAGGTGATAGTAAATCTGCTGTCTCCTTAGCCAGGACTGTTTCTCACCTTATTCACTAATGCAGTAAGCCTGAGAGAAAGCTGTCTACGTAAGTTATACTGACACTCTGATCTTGAAAGTGAGAATGTACATGTTGAATACTTATATAGCCACTCTCTGAGGCCATTGGGAATATATCTACACTTCATATTGTATCTATGGGCATTTTGAGGTAAGATCAGAGCCTGCATGTTTATGATAAATCTTAAAGGAAAAAGAACAGAAATACTCCCTATTTGATTAAGATAAGTTTAACAGAAATAGAGCACTAAACGACAAGTTACATCTACCTAAGCAGCAGCAGAATTTTTCTTCACAGAGTTCTTGACTGAAAAACAGAACTTATACAAGATAGTATCTGTGGTTGTCCCTGAACTCTTCCTTTTCCTATTTTATTTTTCTATTAAAACAAGTACTTGACCTAAAGTAACCCTAAAATAACAATACTAAATACTTTCTGGTGTATAATAGAGTACAAGTCTGGGGTTTTTTTTGTTTTTTTTTAGATGCTGGCAATGAGTCAAAAGACAAAAATATATGTTCTGAATTTCAAAACAGTTATACTTAAAACTTGTATTTAAATAATGTGCGTGCTTGTGAGCCACTGATATTATGATCTATTACTATAATTCATACTTCAGTTCAAAGACACTACAGTTCACTATTTTAGGGCAACATGGCTATCCTCTTTCCCTACATAATTCTTGTTTCAAGCTTGTGGTTACTCTTGTTGCTGTGGCAGATAAGTTAATACGTTGTGTGCTTCATTTGGATACCAAGTTACTACTTTGCAAAAATTATTTATGATATGAGGTCTGGATTGCAGTTACATTAATTCATGCCAGCTAGTTCAACTAATGAACATGGCTACAAGGAAGAAAATATGGTATGAGGAAGACTGCAAGCATGATATTTATTAACTAGTCACATCTTGTTCAGTGTTTTCAATGTCATTAATCATGGATTACCTCACCAGTGTGGTCTCTATAATTAAGGGAGTAACATTTTGTGCCACTTAATATAGATTTTTGAGATCAGTGTAACAGCTCTCAAAGCCCTACTGATCTTTTGCTCAATAAAGTTTGGAAACAGTGGTAAAAGGAAATTAAAATGTTTGTCAAAGTACCTAATACTCTGAGCAAACAGGCAACCAGCAGCAAGTCTGTTATGGGAAAAAAGTATTCCACAGAGATATAATGGATGAAACACTGAATTAACTTGCCTTTTTGCCTGTCTCTGCCATGAAAGTTAGATTATTTCATGTACTGAATGAAATAAGAAAAAAACAAACAGACAAAAAAAGACAAAGCTAATCTCTTCCACCCACGTATGACGCTGTAAAAAATTACAAGCAGTCATATAATCATTAAACATGAGTAGTTCACTTTGGATTTGTACCTCCTAGGCTACTGTGAACTTCAACGTAACTTGCAGATGAGACTGCTATGAAGCATCTTTCCCATGCAAGTTTGTGTCTAGCAGCAGTCAAGGTTGGGTTACTGCCATCTTATCCTTATTTCAGACATTTCAACATAGCAGGAAGGCCCCTCTCCTCCTCTATAGGCTTTTCAGCTGAGGTGCATAGTTATCTGGCCCTGCCAAAACTGCTAAAATACATTTTTGAGGTAATAGCACAGGGTGAATAGCAGCACAGTCATTTTAACTACATAAATGTGGCTTCCTTAGGAAATTCTGCTGAACAATAGTCCAGGTCTTTCAAAAGATTTGGACTGAATGTTGTTTATAGAGTGTTTTTATGTGACAGATGTCTATTTTGATGAGGACAATCTGAGCATGCTGGAGCTGAGATAGATATTCAGTCCGTGTGTATAGTGCTGGGTGAATCAACAGCAACATGCTCTTTATGGTCAGTAATTGTGGGAGGTTTTTTTTTGTCATTTGGGGCAGTTTAACAACTCCATGGCTGAAATTGAAGTAGAAATGCTACTTTTAGTGGTGGTAACAGCATCATCATCCTAAAAAACGGTATGCTTTATGGTGGTTTTTTTTGCTGTTTTTCTCTTTAAAAGTTTTTGTCTTCCTATACTGTGCTTTGTAGATGACTTTCTATTCCTTTCCTCTGAAGCAGGGTATAACTTTAGAGACAGAGGCATTTTAGATACAGCACATAGAAATGTTGGTGCTTCAAACCTAGAGCCTACAAGGACAACTACTCTGCACGAGGAGTTGTCTAAGACATGGCTACAGGATTCTGTTCATGTCTGTGTCTCGTGCATCTTGCACAGTTATAGTGTGGTACCTCCATTTACATGGTCTCATAACAGCAAGGGATCCTCCTGTCAAAGAAAGACGAACAGGATGATGTAGGGGGTTTATTCCTTTTAGAGAAAGCTTGTGGTAGACAGAGACAAAATGTGAGAAACCTATGCTAAGTACTTTCTTAAGAAGGAGAGACTGCATCCTCTGTCTTCCTTGACAGTGCTAACATCTACAGGTCTATTGGTTGCAGAGCTAGAGTAATACTATATACAACTCTCTCTCTCCACACAAAGATGAACTGCTTAGAAAAGAGAAATAGCTAAAAACATTCTATACCACACTGAAACACTTTCTCACTTCCAAGGACAAACTCTATCCTATTAAACTACATCACCACAGAGGAAAGCTGTGCTTAATTCCGTCCTTGAGATATTAAGTTTTTAAATCAATAGAAGTAGCATCAAATATTTATTATGTCATTTTTTAGCTTTTTAAATGCCTGACTTTTCAGTTGTGAATGTTCTCTTAAAGTACACATTTACATTTGCGTAGAACTGCTGGAAATGCACACTAGAGTAATACTAAGGCTTTGTAACGTGCTAAAGCTCATGTGATCAGGTTGGTTTCTTTCCTCGACAAACATAAAGTTGAAATAAAAACTGAATCATAGAGAAGAAATTATTTCTTATGCTTCTAACAGCTTTTCTATTTAATTAAAAAGCCAAACACAGAAAAATAGGTGAAGTCAATTATTATTAATCTTTACCCTTATTTTAGAGGTATCATTCCTAACATTAGACATTTTTTCTTTATTCAAGCTGAACTAATGTGTATATATCTGGCAATATATTTATACCAACTAATTACATGTTACATTAAAAATATACATAAGGATTACTTTTGATAAGCAACAAATTACCACAGATGTTTACATGTCCCAATTCGCTATTTTCCATTTCCAGTGCTTGAAGATGTCTGGAATTGTTATTTGTCATTAATACAATAGAAATAATTTCCCCATGTTAATAAATAAGTGATCTTTCTGTTTCAAATGGCATTGTTTCTGGTTTAACAAATTCTTTTCACAGGAAAACCTTCTTCACAAAATATACAAAGCAGAAATAATATTGTTTGTTTATCAGAACCTAAAGTCATTCACATTTTTATACACAGACTACTACTGCTATGGGTGTAGCAGTGATGGAAGGAAAAGCTTCTGTGATATAATAAGCAACGGCAGAGTTTTCTTCCTGACCAAATCTCATTTGTAATGATGAATGTGGGTGGTCTGTTTTATACTTATATGTGCCTCCTTTTTACAGAAATCATCCAGAGCTATGACTTTTTATGCACTCATAAATCTTTAGTGAAATTAAGGATATGTAAAAATTTTGGAATTGAAAATGAATGATGGTATCTCCAGAACTAATCCCTGAAATCTAATTAGGAATATTTGAGTTATTTGACTTGTAATACTCAGTTCTTAGGAAAAATAGAGTGGGATTTTAAGTAGCATAAAAAAACAGGGATTTTTGAACTTACAGCTCATTTTCATCAAAAGAAAAAAATAAATTACATGAAGTAGTAAAGTATTAAGAGTATAAAAAACTAAGCACACCTTAAAATACTTATTCTGCCTAGTAGTTTCCTGTTAAAAAGTCATAGAAGATAAATTGAATTGAAGAGAGGCTTACTTAAGACTACAGAACAATTCAACAAGACAGCTAATGACACAACCCCAAATTTTATACCTTAAATACAATGAAAGGGCTGAAGACTGAGTTTTTACCTGCATGTCTGGTGATGGAACCTTTTTCCTTTTAAGAAGCATTTATTGGGAGATTCTATACATTCACAGATGCATTTTGCAAGATTTAGTGGCTGATGTTTAGGACAGGTCTTCCTACATACACACTGGCACTTATCTTCATCAAATTCCTTGTTAGGCCCACAGGAAGTGGGGAGTAGTTTGTTTTTGCACATGCACTGACATGATGATCTGTCTAATTCCTTGTGAGGTCCACAGCTTGAGGGTCGTACACCTCCTTTGCAGACACATTGACATGTTTCTTCATCCAGCTCTTTGTTTGGTCCACAAATATGGAATCCTTCAGATGTGTCTATAAACACAGCAGAAAAGTTGCACAATTAGCAGAATTTTGTGTATACCCATTTACCTATTTTTTAATTGAAGAAATGATAGCAAATCCATACTTTTTAAGGTGTTTTAAGAACAAGCGTATGTCAAAAGACAGTAATAGCATCAACAACCAGTAATAGCATTGATAAAGAAAAAGATTTGATTATTTAATTTTCATGGTTTTAAATTCTCCTTTAGGTAAATGAAACATGGAATCACATTTAATCCTTTAAGCAAAACTGCTTACCAGAATCTCCAAGGTGAGAAGAGAAACCAAAATCATGCTGTGCCAAACATCTGCAAATTTGATTATTCCAAATATGGTTTTTTGGACAGGTCTTGTTTGCCACGTGACACCTATGGAATGAAATATACTGCTGATTTACTACCATAAGGGAAAAAAAAAATAAATCAATTTTAGGTTGTAATAGCTTTTGTTTCCCTCCATTACAAAAACTTTTCTAAGAGCTCCAGATCATTCATAACCTCCTACCAATTCTGTTACTAATTAAGGTTCTCCCCACTAGAGAAATCTTCAACCATTTGTTGAGGATGTCTTCTCACATTTCAAGTATTAGGTCTGACTTGTAGAATTTGATATTTCTACTTTCCTGATGTAGTTTGGAAACAGATCCAAGACTTGAATGTAAACCTTATATAGAAAATAGAGGAGTATAAAAAATATCTGCATGCCAAATGCCGCATAGGAGGTAACGGGCATAATTTTCTATGTCATTTTTTGAATTACAAAAATATTTTCATGCATATATATCATAGAATAAAGAATGGCAGGGATTGGAAGGGACCTCTGGAGATCAACGAGTCCAACCCCCCTGCTAGAGGCAAGATCACCTAGGACAGGCCACATAGGAACACATCCAGGCGGGTTTTGAAAGTCACAGAATCACAGAATATTAGAGGCTGGAAGGAACCTCAAAAGATCATTGAGTCAGGCACCTAGAGTAGATCATGCAGGAATGCGTCCAGGTCGGTTTTGAATGTCTTCAGAGAAGGAGACTCCACAATCTCTCTGGGCAGCCTGTTCCAGGATCCATCACCCTCACAGTAAACAAGTTTTTCCTCATGTTGAGGTGGAACTTCCTGTGTTCCAGTTTGTGACCCTTGCCCCTCGTCCTACCACAGGGCACCACTGAAAAGAGATTGGCCTCTTCTACTTGACACCTACCCTTCAGATATTTGTAAACATTAACAAGAACCCCTCTCAGTCTTCTCTTCTCCAGACTAAGACTATGTCAAAAGACAGCCGATAATAGTTATAATAGTTTCTGAGTGAACACAGCAGACAAAATTAATTTCTAAAATACAATCAGCTTCACACATTCCTTTTCTCCTTACATGAAAGCTTTGTGCTTTCATAACTGACTCTTTCTCATCAGTCACTCAAATCCTGGACAGCTTTCTTGAATCTGAAGATTTAGACTTCAGCACTGACACCTCTTGACTTTAGAACCAAAAAAATAATAATTTCACAGTTTAGTGCTCTTTACTTGATAGAATTTTGCAGCCAAGATAGTGGTACCAAAGCTAGCAGTAGCTGGAGTCTTTTTAAAGAAAGACTGAACTTGGCTAGTAGGTGCACCACAGATAGAACATTGATGTGTATTATCTCATCTTTCTTGCTTGCAATTTCTTTATCACCACAGGTGACAGTACAATAACATGTCATGCCTAACTTCATGCAGCCAGGCTGTGCCATCGTTTCTGTAGTACTTCTAAAAATCCTCATCTGCTAAGGCAACACACACATTACACCTTTTAAGCACTTTTCATTCCCCTGAGCACCATTACTCATGCATTGAAAAATGCGAGTGCTGGGACATTCTTTTGTGCTCATCATTCAAGTACACCACTCCCCTTCACCACATTAATTGACTCTTTGCTTGTAAAGACTATGGTAGTTTACCATCACTCTGCATCATCTCATGTTTTATCAAGCTGCTGTTTCCTGATTTCACGCCACAAATGACCTCACTCTGGCACATAGGTCCTTTTTCCTGCCTTCTGATTATGCTTGAGAATTAGTATAAATAAATAATTTACAGACACTCTGTTTTAAAAAACTACCAACAACTCACACCTGGAACAGCCTGTTTAAAACTAACTGCAGAAGGAAGCCAGAGTGACAGTATGAAGAAAACAACAAGTACACATAGAATCATAGAATTATTAAGGCTGGAAATGACCTTCAAGATCATTAAGGCCAACTGTCTACTAAACAGTATCATGATCACTAAACCATGTCCTGAAGCACCACGTCTACACATTTTTTTTTAACACCTCCAGGGATGGTGATTCCACCAACTCTCTCGACAGCTTATTCCAATGGCTCACCACTCTTTCAGTAAAGAATTTTTTCCTAATCTCCAATCTAAACCTTCCCTGGCACAACTTAAGCCCATTTCCTCTCATCCTATCACTAGTTACCTGGGAGAAGAGACCAATATGCACCTCACTACAACCTCCTTTCAGGTAGCAGTAGAGAGCAATAAGGTCTCCTCTCAGCCTCCTCTTCTCCAGCCTGAACAATCCTAGATCCCTCACGCGCTTCTCATAAAGCATTTTCTTCAGATCCCTCACCAACTTCATCTCCCTTCTGTGAACCTGCTCCAGCACCTCA
>VWZK01019006.1:0-267099 GCA_013396935.1 Baryphthengus martii
CGGGAAAGAAGATATTTTGCATTCAGCAACTGAGGCCAAAAGCTAAAGAAATTCATGTTAAAAATATCTAAAAGCAGGACAGCATTTAGAATTGTCTTCACCAAAGATGAGCAAAAAGAAGGGAGACAGAAAGAATTTGGGATTTAAAGATATTCTGCTTGTTGATAATAGGGTCTGTGTCTATTGTCAAGGCACAAGTAGCACTGAAGCATTCAAGAAAGTGAGGATTCCTTAAAGCAAGGAGAGGAGGTAAGGAAATAAGTCAGAGATCCGCATCATGCTTTAATGGATAAGGTGCAGTGACAAAGCACATGTACTAGGAAAGAAAGGGGAAGAAAATATTTGAAAGGATTGTCTTTAAACCTCAAGCAACAATCCAGATAGTTCTGCATTTGACATACCAGCACTTCAGACCCATACATCAGACTTTTTTCCATAAGTAAACACTACATGTAAAAGTCATCTTGCTACTTCTTAACTGGCTTTTTCATTCAATAGGTATGAGAAAATCTGAAGTAAATGTGATGACCAAGGACTTTCCCAAGTTTTTCCACATTGTCAGTGAACTGAAGGGAAATATAACAGTTTTAGAAACCTGACAAGAGTTCTAGAATATAAAATACAGCTCAGGGATGAGATGATCTTGGTTAAATGATTTGTGTGTGAGGCTAATAGAAGTTACAAATGGGCGTATAAGGAGCAGGAAGGAGGTCTAGGTAAGGATTTAAGAATCAGAGAGTTTTATGATATATGTTAAAAATTAGTAAATTATTTGACAGTATATCTGGACCTTTGGGTGTCTGAATACAACCTGCAAAGCATGTGCTTTCCTCTGTCCCCTTGCAGGCAGAAAGATTGGGATGGAGCTCCTGAAACAAGCAATATTGAAAGAGACTTTCCCAAGCTGGAGTGAGCAGGAGAGTTTCTTGGTTGTTAAGGTCAGCTATGTAATTTCACGGTAAGTAAAGAAAATACGTCTCAAAGTTTTAGGATGAAACACCTTATTGTGTTCTTAATGCATAGTAATAATTATGCAGTCTTTCTTTTTTAATTTAGTGTTAAATTTCAATGATTCATCTAATTCTGTTTTCACTGCCCAAACACTGATTTGTTTTACAAGTGCTTCCTTCTAGAACACTCAGGGATGAGCTTTAGAAAACTTCTGAAGGAGCACCTTGGCTGGTTTTTCAGTTGGTTTGTCTCAGAGTTTGGGGCAAGGAAGGTGTAAGCATGGCTGCAACACAGCAGGAGGGAAAGAGGGAAGAATTGATGCTATTAACAGTGATACTATGAAGGACCTGTAGCACTGAAACTAATCTGGTTATGTTTGAGGAGAAAAAGCCAACAAAGGGATGAGATGAAAATGTGTGCAGGGGAACACTGTATCTGGGCTGACATGGCAGAAAGATGACTTTTACAGAATCTTTTTTGATGGATTTACCATGGTAAATCAGCATTTTGATTGGATAGGTCTTAATGCCTATTTACCGCTGAGGAAAATCATTGTACCAGGAGCAGCCAGTAAAAAAACAGATTTATAGAGTTTCCTACAATTTCTCCAAATGAAGAGACTGATACGAAGGTTTTTCTGCAGCCTACAATCCCATCTTTCAGTTAACACTTTTCCAATAGGCTACAAAAAGAACACCAGAAACTTCTGGTCTTTTAATGTTAGTATCAAGCCAAGCTCTGCTGCTCAGTATCATTTTACTTCCTTTTCCTTACAAATTACCCAGAACCAGAAATACCGATCTGGGAGACTTCATGTGCTTTCTGCTGGATAGGGCCTGCATCCTTTATCTGTACCTAGTATTTTCCCAATAGCCTGCTTTCCAGTAAACTTCACTGTGTAATACCATCTTTGCAACCTTTAATCCCTGCACATCTGAGAGAGCTGTCTGGAGAATAAGAGATTTATGGGGATGGAGGTGCATGTGGCTTACTGCATGTCTTCCACTGTCTGCTGGGTGGGGAGTGTAGAGAATAGGGAGCCAGATACTTACTGGAGATACACCGTAAAAAGATCATGGGCAGCATACATAAATTACATTAAGAAAAGTTCCAATTAGAAGTTGGGGAAAAATGCTAGGGAGCACTAGAACAAGGGCCCAAAAAGGTTGGGGAGTCTCCATCACTGGAGGTTTCTAGACTCCAGTGCGTAGGGCCTCTGAGTTGGCCCAGCATTGAGTAGGGAGTTGAACCATAAATCTCCTGAGGTCCCGTTCCAACCTAAATTATTATTATAAGGTCTTCAAAACTCCAATTCGATCTCCCAACCTTAGTTCTTGAAATTGGCCATCTTCCCACTGGATAATCTGATTTTAGATCACTGCAAACAAGATTATTAAGGGCAGCCTTACTGCTGCCCAAGATGTTATTGGAAAATTATGGTCGTTTTAACTAAAACTAGCTGGTGCTTTCTGCCTCGGGGAAAGTAGATTAAAGGCAGTTGTTTCAGAGATGTCTGCCAGATATTAGGAAACAATGAGGAACGTATACTACATGATAAGGTTACAGCTGATATCTTTACAATGTTCAGCTCAATTCAACACACCCATTTGCAAGACAATATCCTTGAGTATCAGAAACATTTGTTTTGGCAGGGAAATCTTCAAGTCTGTTTAGAAAAACGTATCCTCTCCAGAGCCCTTTGCTGAGGCAAGGGATCTGGAATGGGGAAAGAGAAACTTTGATGTTCTTCAGCAAATGGCAGCATTTAGACAACCTGGATTTATTTCTAGGGATACCATCTGTGTTCAACACACAGACTTAATTTCCCCCAGCAAACACATTTCACTTCAAGGAGTTTGTTTTTCTCCCAACAGGAGATTTTTGTTTAGTTTTTTGTTTCCGTCACTGGAAAAAGAATCCTAGATATATGGCCAGGCAAAAAAAGGATGCCTGGCCATATATCAAGGATTCTTTTTCCAATGATGCTACTAAGTGTAATGGTGCAAGTGCCTTTCTTTCCTAAAATATCCAAGGGTCAGTAATTTCTGATACATGTTTTTTACTGAAGCATAGACTGTACCTTTAATAGCAGAAGGGTTTTCAGTGAACAGATGTTCTTCTCACTTGTTTGACATGCAGTCTAATATCCCCTTTATATATTCTGTAGGCTTAGAATTAATGCTGTAGATTTCCCAGAAGCTTCTGCTTCCTTTATTCCTGGCACTGGCATTAGTCTGTCTGTGGCACACGCCTCTGCTACAATCAGTGCAGACTGGAGAATGAACACATGGCTGCTGTAAGTATTGGACAGAGAGATGCAGATGGGAGGGGGGCAATTCTGGGAGAAGGATTGCAAATGAAATTAAGAAATGGACTTGGTTATTACTGTTTTTCAGGTCAGGTATACTTCATAATTTAACAACAATCTACTTTAAACTTCTTAAGAAGGAAACATCCCTTGTCAACTAATGCTTTTTTTGTTTGGTTTGTTTTTTTAAAAAATATTCCAGCCCACAGGTTGTCTCTTCGGGAAGCATCACATCAGGCATATTAGCACACTCAGTTTGTCCTGACTGTGTATTACATGGTTTTACATGAATACTCAGGATCACAGAGTTTGCAATGGCCACATTTGTTACTTTCTTTGTACAGTGTAACTGGAAGGTTGACTTTATAGTTAATTATTTGCTTGTATGGTATATATTCTCTTCCAAAATGCACTTGTTAAAGGAAGGGCACTGTGACAGTGCCAAACATTCAGAACTTCCGAAACTCCAGAGTTCGCGTCATTATGAAAAACTGACTTAGCTTCATGAGCCTGTGCGGTATGAGATTATCTTTAATAACATGATTGCATACTGATTTTTCCACTTTTTTATCTCAGAACTTTTTCTGTAGAATTTTAGTATAATATTCTAGATTTTCTTGGGGATGCAGGGAAGGCTAAAACTTCTGGGGTATCAGAAAAACTTGCAAGGTGCTTATCTGTAGGATTTGGGTTAATGGAGTAACTGGTAACAGCAGTAGGCGTTGCTCTATTTGTGAGCAAGATAATGCAGCAAGATGGATCTCCAGGCTCCAAGTTACACAGCACGTCTTTGTGGTGGGTTGACCTTGGCTAAACGCCAGGTACCCACCAGGTCGCTCAATCACTCCTCCATACTTCCCTCAGCACAACAAGGAGGGAGAGAATAAGGTGGGAAGAGCTTGTGGTGTACAATAAAGGCAGGTTAATGGAAAAAAGCAGAAAAGCAAGGCTGCATGCGCGGAGCAAAGCAAAACAAGATTTTATTCTCTACTTCCCATCAGCAGGCGATGTCTGGCCTTTCCTGGGAAGCAGGGCTCCGGTACACGTAGCGGTTGCTCAGAGAACTAGCATCATCTCTAAACAGATGCCCCCCACTCTCCTCCTCCTCCTTTCTCTCCCTTTTATACTTGAGCTGATGTCATATGGTGTGGAATATCGCTTTAGTCAGTTTGGGTCAGCTGTCCTGACTGTGTCCCCTCCCAAGATCTTGCCCACTCCAGCTTACTGAGCGGCGAAGATGTTGGAAAGCCAGCCTTGGTGCTTTGCGAGCGCTGCTCAGCAGCAGCCACAACATCGGCATCTTATCTACCCCCCAATACAAAGCACAGCACCATAAGAGCTGCTATGGGGAACATTAACTCCAGCTCACCCAAACCCAATACAGTCCTGATTTCAAAGGAGCACAGACATGCAGTTCTGCAACCAGTCTCAATACTGGTGGCTGGAACCTGCTGACACTGTGCCCCTACTCCGTCTGTTGTTCCTTCTGTCATACCAGTATTGTGAGGAAAAGGATACTACGTTCAGCAGGGCAAATCAGCTGTTCCCAAATGCAAAGCCACCTCTCCTCTTGTCCAAAGATAAGGACATGGGCGTAATGTGGAGAGACCCCAGATATGCAAAACTTGGAAAATTTCACTGATGGCAAGGCAAACTGAGAGTTGGTATTCAGGATTTGGTGGAGCAGACCAAGGTGGAGGTGGTTGTGGTCAAAGCCAGCTTTGATGGAGTTTAGTGGCTGATGGATTTTTCTTGCTTTTTTTGAGGGGCAGAAGGAACAATCTATGCTGCTCTGTTCAACATGATGTTTTGTGAGTGGCTGTAGGTTTGGACAGATCCAGAATTTGCCACACTCTTCATCCACTCCTCTCCCTAGTCTTTTCAGCATAGCAGGCTAAGAGGGGCCAGTTGAAAATGAGCTTTCCAAAGGAGATCATTGAGAAGATGGATCTTATTACAGCTTTTTAGTTGCAATAGTGTTATCTCTGCATTTCCAGCTCTCACTGTAGCCCTCCTTTCCACTGTGTCCCAGAGCACTCTGCCTGTCAGAAAATCTCCTGGCAGGGCATTTGCTCCTGGAGGCCAGGAGCTAAGACCCTGCATGAGTGAATCGGGATTCGTCCTGATATAAGGATGCAGGAACAGAGTACCTAAGTATCTGGGCTTCTCCCCCATCTCCCAGGCAGCCCAAAAAGCAAGGATGAGGGCTGAGATCCCTTTGTGATGGTCCCTGTCACTGAAGTATGGGTAAGGCTAGTTTGGAAGTATCTCTGAAAGTTACTTTGTTCAGCCTTCTGCTCAAAATAGAGCAGTCACCAGACTAGATGAAGTCAGCTGTATAGTGGTGGTGTTTAGCCAAGGAAGGTGATGCCACAACCTCTCCAAGTAACCTGTCCCAATGCTGCACATTCCCTCCAAGGGAAAATGTTTTTTCTAATGGCTTGTGGGATGGGCAGTTGGTTAGGGACTGAAAAATGAGGGTCTTAAGAGTGGTGCTTCCTCCAGATAGCAACTTAATGCACGTATATGGACTGAATGGTGCGTTTGAAAATCATAATGGTGGTAAGAGGGACTTTGTGTCTGACAGTACTACTCATTGGTCAGTCTGTGGTAGTCTGTGGTTTGGGGCTAGGTTAAGATTAATCTTTCAGAATTACAACCACTTTCCTTGGGATTTTTGCTTAGCTTGAAAAATAAAGAGGAAAGCTGAGAGACTCATAGTTTGCGCTTCATATTGGGCTGGGCTCTTTCTCCGTAGTATGGTGCAGCCACTGTAGTAATGGCTGGGAAAAGAAAACCTGAGCAGTCAGGGATGAAGGGGTGAAAAGTCATGTTTTCAGTGGCAGTTCTTTTATGGTAAATCAGGTTTTTATAAAGCTTTTCTAACATCCACTCAGGTCTCTGTATCCTGCCTGGTTGATCTACAACTCCTAATCATATCCTAATACCTAAATTTGCTGAAATATAGGTATAAGGATATTTTTGTTGAGGTCCTAGAAAGGCTTTTTACGGAAAAGAGACAGAATGAATGGGTTTGGGTCAGGAGAAATAATGGAAGAATGTATACATTTTAAAAGGTTATTGAAAGTTATTACAGGAAAGAGGGAAGTGGAACAATTGCAAAGTGGAGAACCACTGGGCTATGTATTTGTTAGATAACTGGCCTCTGCTGCTGGAGTCCCAGAGGCCTTCAGGGTAATCTGTCATGAAGGACTGCAATGTTTTGTCTTTCTGTGAAATGGTCACATTTTTGCAAACCGATCAAATTCTGCACAACACTGGAAAATTCATGTCCTGGAAACTCATGCATATAATCTGTTTTTGAATACCATTCATAACCCTAATCTACTTTAATCCCTAGAAAACCCATTCTTCATTCTAGCTGACAGCAGCAAGAAGTCCTTTCAACCTTGATTTACAAGCAATTTCTTAAATTGTTCCCTTAAAGCAGATGTTTCCTTGACTGAGTTTGAATTAGTTTTTTTTGTTGTTTTTTTTTTCCCTCTGAGCAGCAAAGACCAAGGAGGAATTACTGTGTCCATCTCAGGATTGTTTATTCAAGTTATCTTCAAAGTGTCAAGGGATAGCACAGGCCACTTGTCCATGTTGCTGCACGATTGCCAGCTGAGCATTAGTAGTTTAAAAGTCGAGTTAAATGGAGGATCTAGGTATGTACAGTAAATTTTGTAATTACTTTGTGGGAAGTAGCAGAGTTTGTAGCGTCAGGGCCACTTTTCAAATTTTGAGTTTTAATGATCCAGTTACAGGATTGCAGACTATGAAAATAGATTTTTAAAGGTCTGTTCAAAACCAGGCTTCTTTGCTGAGTGTGTGAAGTGCAGTTAATCTCCACTTCGTTGTGCATATGAGCTGAATTAAACACATTGCGTATGAAAAAAAAAATGTTCCTTGAGCATATTAAAGAATATTAAAGATTGCAAATGAAGATTTGCTGATATGAAGGTGGTCTGGGCTGATTATGCCCTTTGACAAGCTGACCTACAACTTCAGAATGAAACTTCCAAAAGAAAATGTGAAACCATGCTCGCTTGTAGTTCTCCTCATTTTGATATTTTAGCCTTTTTTCCTGTCTTACTCAAGGATAAAATGTGGCTAATTGAATATTATTTATCAATGTGTTAACATGAACATTCACTACTTTGCAGATTGCCTTCTGAATAGCTCATATGAGACTGAGAAGCCACTGAATGGCTCGTATGAGAATATAGACCATATGTATGGTCTACCAGTATCAGTGTAATTACGTCTCATTAATACCAATGACGTTGACATCTCAGTCTGATAAATTTTATATTTCAAAGGTTTCAGTCCATGGTAAAAAGTCACTGTGTTCATTTCCTTTCCTCCAGCTGGATCTACAGCTTTCTGCTTGGTTATCTTGAGAAGCCCATTCGCACCATATTGGATAAAAATGTAAGTTTGCAAAGTTTTCAGCTACTGGAGTTGAAATACAGCCCTTATATTACTGACTTTTCTCTTTTTTCATATAGCTGTGCCTAAATATCAAATACAAAATCCAAATGATGGATGCACAGCTAAGAAACTATAAGGGTGAGTTGTTGATAACAGCCTTTTGCTAAGTAGTCTTCATAGTGCTCATTTTGTAGCTTTTTTTGTTAGATGCCAAACTTTTCCTATGTTCACGGTACAAAAAAAGTGAATGAGTTAAAATACAGGCATTGTTCTGTACCTTAACCTGTGCTGGAGTCCACCCTAGAAATCTCTTGTGTACAACTTATATACAATATTCAGATTTCTTGTGTCCATAGCAGGTCACCTGTAATCTTTTCATCTATTGTAGCTGACCTGTGTTATTTCCTTAGATTTTGAGATGAACATTTTTCTGCTGGTCCTTTATGCTCTTGGTACTGTGGACATAAGAAAACCTGAGTTAGCAGTAATTCACTAAAGAGCTAGCAAACAACCCTGTAAGATCTCATAAATTCAGCACATCTTGTTTTGAACTTGAGTTCAGTGAGGTAAGAAGATGCTGCAGAAGACCAGTGTCACACTAACATGCTTCTGTGACAATTTCTGTGTCACTCTTACAGAGACTTGAAGACAATAGGTATCTGCGTCCAAAAAGCATATATATACATAAGATTTTCACTTCTGTAATAAATTCCACAGATATTTTTTTCTCCTTTTTTTTTTTGTTGCTGTTTTTGGATTCGTCTCTTTTTTTGTTTTGTTGTGTTTGGTTTTTTTTTCAAGACTAAGAATATTAGCATTTTCATGAATTCAAATCCTTTTAATTCTCCTAAATCATGTAACTCAGGTCAGAGAGTCTGTTCCCACACTTCACTTCGCATTGTGGAAATTTCTATTATCTGCTCTGCTATTCAGGAGCAGAATAAGTAGACTTTTATTTTTCCTAAAATAGACTATACTTGCCATGTGCCAGGCAATGGCAAATATTACTGAAAATCATGGTCATCAAGAACATTTTCTTATATAGCACATATCTAAACACTTCAGGCTCAAGGGCACTCCAAGCTGCGTTGTCATATTGAGGTGTTTGTAATCTCTGTCTGAATTCACCATTTCTCTTTAAATTCACCTGATTTTTATAGAGTATAAACAGATTTAACAGTTCAATCTAAAAAAATAATCAGACTGAAGTTGCATGGAAGCACTTTTCAGAAAAAGTCTTCAATCCAAGTCTCATAAAGCGCCCTCTATTGTCGTGAACAAACATCCCTTGTCTTCAACACTCATACGTGCAACACTGCACTGATGCCATCGTCCAAACTGGTTTAGTGGTATTTACCAGTATTTCACTAATCATGTAGGAGAGTTTAGTTCTCTTGTGCAAACACATAGCAAAAAAGGGGATGCTGCCCTAGACACTCCTTCTTTCACTGCAGAGGAGAGATTGCTGAGGAGTGTATTCAATTGTGAACAACAGGAGAACAAGGCCTAAACCAGGAGGAACTGATGGCTTTTCCAGAGGCAATACTCTCACTTTTTCCCTTTTAACAAGCGTTTAAAATTTTCTTCTTCCTTCTCCCACCGTTCTTCTTCAGATTCATCATTTCTATACTGCCCTTCCCTTTAACTAGACAATAACTGTTTGTGATGTGGTTTTGTAGTAACGACTGTTTTGGTTTTGTCCATCATTTTTCTAGTCTTAAACCAGATTGATGCCTTTGCACAAATAGACTGTTCTCTAATTAGTTCTCCAGAAGTCTTCAAATCACACATTAACTTGGATTTGAAGGTAATTTGTCTTTAATATCAGTGTGCTTTCTAACTTCTCTGATTCTCTTTTGTGTTGCTTCATTTTCCTTCCCTACGGTCTTACTCAGCCTCTCCAGTATGTAATTAGAAAAACCATAAGACATTTGGACATTTCAGTCAAGAGCAAAACAATTGTTTATTTAATAAATTTAACGGCATAATTTGTTAATTAACCAAAATTATTATTTAGAATTAAATTATTTCAGAGTTGAAACCCTTTAGAGGTGCTTTATAAACAGCATAAAAGTGTGCTTTTCATACACAACTCTTCCGCTGCTGCTTGTTCTTTACCTGTTACCAGTGATACGTAATCCATGATGGCTACCATTGTGACTACAATACGAAGCATTGTTTTGAGATGACTCAGTATCTTGTATATGTACAGGTCACACCCCAAAAGAAAGACTTCTCACAGACAGTCCTTGAGCAGTACACAGCAGTTCCTTTCTTATCTATTTTTCACCTCAGCAACACTCAGTTTTTCCAGCAGCATCAACAGTCCTTGTAATTCAGAGCATCCCCATGGATTTCAGAACTGACTTCAGTGAAGAAAGATGTGCTAAAGCTGTGGTTAAAACTGTCCCTCATGGTTAGTTTGTTCAAGCAACTTTTTCCACACAAAAAAAAACCCACTCTGCAAGCAGAATATACAGAGCTTAGAAGTAAGCCGTTATTTATTAGCTATTATAGCTAACTAGAACTGACATGCTAAGCTTTAATATGCTGACACCCCAATGGGATGCTAGATTAGACTTTGAAAGTCAGTTATTAATCAATAAGTCAATTATCAATCAGTTAAAGAAGCTACTGGTCTTCAGTGCTCACTGGAACAGTCTGATTCTTGATGGTCATGAGTTGCCATCTTCCAGCTCTCAACATTTTTCTTAGGATTTTATACCTTTCCGTGTCAGTATTTTTCCTCTTGTATCTTTCAGCTACTAACCATTACAGTGTTGGTAATTACACTACTTACTGCTTGCTCTTACTTTTCTTGTCTTGAGCTCAGATACCTTCTCACATTTTAAGAGTTATTTTCTTAGTATAGCTGAACCAAGATCCTACACCTGGTCAGCACCCAAACTAAGTCTTGGAGGGCTGGCAGCTGGATCAGGGCTGAGTTAGTTAGGTGGTATAGAAGGTTCCTTTGTGTCTCTTTCCTAAGCAACTTCCAATGCTTTTGGGGTGTGCCTGAAGATTTTATTAAAATTTCACCCTTAGAATTAAATTAACGCATGTGTCTTTGCCACAAAAGAAAAAAAACTATCATCCAGAGGAATTTTTTTGTGTCTCATAGCTGCAGTTCAGAATAGTCACGTGAATGCTCAAATTCAAACTTTGAAAGGATGGAGGCCAAAGATTCTCTGTGATTCCTGTATTTTTTCAAAAGCCCCTGAATTTGCTGATTTTCAGGGCATATCAGAAATTTATTTGCTTACTTTAGGTTTTCTTTAATGTTAGGCATTTATTCAGATCAGGAAAAATTCTTTCTGTTCAACTACAACTAATGCATTCTGACAGATACAAATGTTTGCAACTAGAAATACTTGATAATGACTCTTTGCAGGGCACAGTCTATCCATTAGGAAATCACACAGACCCTCCCTTTGTGCCAGCTCCATTTTCTCTCCCAACCCATGGTGATTCCATGCTATACCTGGGAGTCTCCAGTTACTTCCTTAAATCTGCTTCACTGGCTTACTACAGAGCAGGGGCCTTTAACATCACTGTCTCCAAAGAGGTAAGTATAATTTGCATGCAATAGAATTACAAATCTCAGCAGTATGGATAGTCAGCAAAGGAGACTAACACATTATGTTTGCCATTTCACACAGATTTGGGTCACACTTCTACCACTTGCAGGAAGGATTCATGACATTCGTTCTGCATGTCATCATTTAAAATTAGCCAAAGTCTCCTTCAGACTCAAGTCTGAACTTCTTGGCACCTGCATGCAAGAAGTGACAGTTATGAACCTCACAGAGTTAGTGTGCAAGGAGTGACAGATACAAAAACAAACAACACCCAAAAAAAAACCCAAACAAACAAACAAAAAGTTTTTTTCTGGATTTCACATAAAAAAGGGCAAGACAGGAAAAAGTGTACTGAAGCCACAGTTTGCTGCATAGAGGCCCACCACAAATGTATTGGCTATGTTGAGAGCTAGAATAAACCCTCAAACTTAACAAAGCTGCAAAATGAGGCAAGAAGGAAGTACAAGGAAACTTCACTTTCAACAGTGAGTGAAGAACATAAAAGACTTCTCTCAGAAACGTTGTGTCCACACTGGCATCAGTAGTCAATTTCCAAGAAGTCTTGCTAATGGAAACAGTGCTATGAGTACCCTTTTTATAAAAACTGGTGACACAAATGGCACTGCAAAGATCATCACAGTGGTCAGCAGCAAAAGAGCAAATGAGATTTTTGAATCCTGCCTCTGACAGATTCAGTATGTTTCATGTAAGAAAATTCCAGAGGCAGGAAGTTAGCAGGGTGTTCCTTCAAAGAATAATGCTTGTTCACTGTGCTTCTGAAACATGTCTATGAGAAATCTTTCTCTTCTGTACCACAGAGCACTGCAGGTTCCCTAGCAATCATTTTGGTGCAAGAAAATGCTAAATCAAAACATGGATTGTCTAAAACTAAAGTAACAGGATATGTTTTGTTGTTTCATTTTTTTTTTCCCAGGGAAAACTTACTTTTCAAGCTGATATAATGATCTAATTTATTTCATTTGTTTACAGCTTGCTACTACTTTTAACCTAAATACCGCCTTATTCAAAGATTTTGTTCCTGAGGTGGGTACTTTTGCAGAAGCTAGTGTTTCTTATGGATATTACGTGTGTACTAGCTCATTCGTAAAACTTTGGAGGAGATAAGGAAACTGAGCTGGTTTATTAGTGTACGATTCAAACACCTATGTCTAGCCCATCATAACTCTAGTGTGATAAAGTTACGATGAACTGTATATACCCTTTAGTCCTTTTCTGTCCCTCTAAGCTCTGGATTTACTCTCAGGCTCTGAAACAGTTATAAAGACTAAGTGATAGACATCTGTGGTATCAGTCTTCTTTTATTCCTGTTTAAGGTAATGGTATGTCTGCTATTGGTAGCCTGACTTCTCTATGCAAAGATACATGATTAATATTTACTGGAGATTATATACAATGGGAAATAATAGCCGTGAGTAGCTAAGTTCATAAACACGATGCAAGAAATTAAGACACTTTGAGATGCTTTAAAAATCTGGAATATGGCAACATTTACTATAAAATTATGAAATTTAGAATCTATGGCATTGCAAACTGAAGTTGTATCCTTTAGGAGCTCCTCTATTTTTCAAAAAATTGGCTCTTTTGGAAGGCTGCCTCTTTTCCAAATTCTTTATATTGCTCAGGGTAATTCATTTTGGTTTTACTGGAATCACCTCTCTCCCTCACTTTTTAACATGCATTGCTAATCCCCTCCTCTTGAAATACATTTTTCAGGAACAATCTTTGGTTTATTTCTCTATATGTGTTCAATGTCAGTGCGTCTAAAACTTCATCATTTGTTTTATGGTCTCTGAAACTCTGAGTGTATGCGATGCTAATTTTATCATTTCAGTTAGTGCAATTAAAATGAAGTATTTTTAATGTAGGTTAATTGACAAGATGATTGATATACAGCACCTAATTAGGATGCAGCCACAGAAACTGTAGCTGAAGAAAAGCTTAACTCTTCATTCAGCACTTTTTTTCCTCTTTGAAATTCCGCAGAGGGCTCTGAGTTACATAACAGTGTGCCCAATGCTGCTGAAGCTGATGGCTACATCACCTCCTGTGGTCAGTTTAAATGCAGACAGATGCATCCTACAGATCACTGGCTGTGTAGAAGTGTTTGCTGTTCTGCCAGATTCAACCACCCAATACGTCTTTACAGGAAATCTAGTAAGTAACAT
Source organism: Baryphthengus martii (assembly GCA_013396935.1). Lineage (NCBI taxonomy): Eukaryota > Metazoa > Chordata > Aves > Coraciiformes > Momotidae > Baryphthengus > Baryphthengus martii. Next base: position 13,458 of record VWZK01019006.1, read on the forward strand.
GAACTGGAAGATTGCATTCAGTGCTAGGGGACTGAACAAATCACACAGTAATCTTCCAGATCCTTTGAAAATCATAGAGATCAACGTAAAATATCATATACTGGTCTGCCACAAATATGCATACTGTTCTGTTGCATCTCACAGGGAGGAAACATGCACCATATACTGCAGAATTTAATAGACGGGTGCAGAGAGCTACTTATGAAAGTCCTTTTTTCCACGTGGGAGGTTGAGTGATTATTAAAAAATAAATTGTAATGTATAAAAATGTGATTATCTGATACCCAGTCTTCCTATCTTGCTTATTATTAAATAGTGCAGTGTGTCCCCAGTTATCTTTTCACTAGGTTGAAAGTCAGTCAGTTATGTCAGCCATGCAAGGACTTAAATGATCCTAATGATAAGGAGGCAATCAGGGCAGTACTATCACTTCACTCACACAATCTCACTTGCTGGCAGAAAGCTGCAAAATCACAAATGACTTCACTATCTACACATACTGACCAAATAAAGACTTTAGACATTGTGTTTCCAATCTAAGACAGTATTTATCTGTGTATACAGTCACAGAAGACTGTTTTGTTTTTTTCCCTGCAGACAGCCAGTACCAGAGCCAATATGACAATAACCAAACAGAAGTTGATTATCTCATTACTTCTGAAGAGGTAACTAAAGAAAATTCAGAAAGCGACATTAACGATCCCAACGGTAGGACACAACAGAACTTCATTGTGTCAGTCTGACAATGCTTGTTTCACCATGAAAAAAAAAAAGGAAACTAGTTACCTTCTTTTTCACAGGGGCTCTAGGCTCATTGGTTTCAATCTTGAAGATGAACTACTGTAGCACTGTGAAACAATCATGTGTCTTGTGCAATGTGTACTACTCCTTTCTATAGCTTGAAGACCTTTCCAGATGGCAATGTTCAATTTCGTGGTAATCTGAAATGCATCTGTTTCAGTCTGTTGGAGACGGTCAGTTGGAGAATGAAGTTCAATAGTTTATTTGGAATTCTCTACATGTTGTTGCCATGCCATGCCATGTCTGAGCGTCATAAACAGAACTACTTGAGTGCAAACACTGCATTGGACCGCTGTAATTAGCTCTCTGCATGCCCTCACATGAGGGAAAGGCGAAAGTGAGGCTACACAGCACGTACTGCAGCAGCAGACACCATACCAGCAAACAAGTGAGGCTAGAAAGGTGTCTGTATTTTGAAACAAAGTTCAGAGCTTTTTAGATTTTGCTTTGATCTTGCTGGTTTTATAGTTACCTACAGTTACAGATGTTCTCAGCTGTCTTACAACCAATGTTATTCACACTTCAAGCTGGCCTTGGTTTACAGCCCCTTTCTCCCCAAATGCATCAGGTGGGTAGAAACACAGGCTTTCAGGCAAGTAACTCACATTGGTGTTTCTTCTTGTTAGCTCTGTACTTCAAGTTGGGGCAGAATTCCAGAGGGTATGATAATTTTTATTCTATTACTTTTTTCATTAAAAAAAATGTGAGCAGCCTTTTCTTAGTTTTGGTCACTGGACCTTTCTAATGGGAAAAGAGGACGTGGAATGATCTAATTCTGTCGATGTAAGTTTAAGAAGTAACAGTGCAACCCACTTAGAGCTTTTAACACAAAAATGTGTTCTGTTCTTCAAAATGCTGTTTTCCCCCAGGATTATATTTACAGTGATCTGACGATGCATTGCAAGTATCAGTGAAAAAAGTTAGGAAATTGTAATAGTTAGGAATGGATACGAGTTTATTCAAATCATAATGATTGTTTGAGGAATGTGTAGTTCACTGATTGTGGTAAATGGCAATTCCAAAAAAAATCTGATTACCCAAGTCTTACAGTCACAGCTTGGGACTACTCATGACTGTAGGTTAGTTATATACATGGCTGAGATTAGTATCTCTGAGAAAGATCCTAGTGATTCTAGAACTCATTCGTAGTTGTGCCAGTTTTGATTAAAAGCTGTTGCGAATGAAAGAGTCTTTGGCAAAGTTATATGTGTGAATCAACTGAAATCAGCATGAAATTCCACAAATTAATCTTCAAGCAGTGTGTATGACTTGTGCCTTCGTTCTTTCTAGTGAATCCTTGTCGTTTACTTCTTTTCCTCAGGCTCCAGTTCTCCCTGCTGCACTCTACTCTTGGTGTCTTTAAGGTAAGTTGATGGTTTCAGTGCCTAGGAAAGATAGCTGAGCCCTTTAGAAATAAAATTAATTAATCTGAACTTGTTGCTGGACAATTCTTGGTCTGTCTTGGGCATATCATCTGCCACTGTTCTTTGTGCTTTGAAGTAATATATTCTCTGCTTTTTTTATCTTTCCAGTAAGAGGAAATACTTCTTGGAGTGTTGGGTTTTTTTTCTCATCAGAGGCTCCAAATGTTATGGAGTTATTACCATGTAATATTAATTGAATCAAAGAGGAATGTCTGCCTGGATCTGCATGACCTAGCAAGCTGTCAGAGTTGATTCTGCTCACTTCTGTGTCCAGGAGCATAAAGGCAGTCGTGGGGCTAACACCTCATCTAGCTGTTTTTGACAGGCGGCCTGAATTCACAGCTGGATTGAGTAGGCGCAATGGTCGGAGTAAATACAAAGTCAGGCCTATGCTGAGTTTCAGGAATTATCTTGAATCACTTCAACCAAATATCATTGGAAGGAGAGTGAAAAATAGGGAATAAAAGAAACACCGTGCCACTGCTTAGAACATTCATTGTAGGCTGAGAAATGGTCAGTGCAACTCTGCAGCACCTGAGCCCAACCTACATCTTTAAGAGAAAGTAGGAGGACGCTAATCACAATGGTGTAAGACAGAGCACCAGGACAGAGCAATTCTTGCAAGCCCACAGAACAGTTCACTTCTGAGAGCTGAGTCCTGGCAGCTAAAATGAGGTTGAAAAGATTTCATTCCTCAAGTTAACATTCAACCCAGATACTTAATATACAGAAAAAAAAAACCCAAACAAACAAAACTCACAAAACTTCAATTTAACTTATTGCAAGAAAAACGGACACCTCTTTGCCATGTATATTTTACATTGTTCATCTGCAATTTAAACCACAAAATATCTTTTTTCTCTGCGATTTTTCTGCCAAGCTCTGTTCTGATCTTTTTAAATGTCACTCCAGTTCTAAGCCTCCCTCTCCTTTGTCAAGCTGCAATCCCTTAGGCATCAAGAAATAATCACCAAATGTATTTTCCCCCTCACAGCAGATGTCACTGGTGGAGAATTTTCTGTCTTACGCTTTACAGAGTGCAGTGATCCCAGTAATCAATGGTAAGGACTGTGGCCAGTTCTGAGCACAGCTAGTGGAAAAACAAGACTGAAACCATAAATGGATGTGCCCAGCTTTAAATACTGTGTTATATTTGCTGTCCGTTTGGCTGCACCTGGACAAGTCTACTCTGCTAGACTTCAATCCCGGCCCCTCAGTCACCTACATGAGAGGCTGGGCCAGAGCAAGTCTTGGATCCTTTCCAAACACTGAGCTTCGATTTCCTTTTCACTGGATTCAGTGTGGCAGCAGAGCTGAGATGTGCTTGAGTCTTTTGCTGACACAGAGTCAAGCCATAACCAGAGAATGGCCCAGACTGGGGAATCACAGAAGCACGCTTGCATCTTGGGGCTCTAGGGTAGTATCTCTAACTTTATCACCTCCCTCTGCCTTTGTGCATTACCTGCTACCACAGGCAGTACAACGTAGAAAATCAGCTCAGTGGGATGCAGAGAGTGAGGGATGATGAAGAAATAGGTGAACGTGGAAAGAAGCAAATGGGAGAGTGCAGAAGGTGCTTATGAGGTAAAGAGAGGTGAGGTGCTTGCTGAGGAAGGAAATGAGCTATTGATGAGGAACAAGGAAAGAGAATGAAAGGGAGGGCTGCAAAAGTCAAGTATTTGGAAAAATCAGATATCTGGGGCTTGCTCCAGGAAAGCGGGGATAGATGAGAGTAAGTGAGACCAACAGGATTAGAGGATCAGGTAGAGGAAAAAAATGAAAGGAAGTTGGAGAATAAGTCAGAGTGGGACACAGGAGAAACCGGGTCTTGTGACACAGGTATCTGGAGAGAAGCAAAGGCAGTCAGATCCCAGTGTAAGATATTGTAAGAGGCTTGCATGCAACTTTTCCAAAGGATTTTTTGCTTTCTAGAACATATGAATAATAGCTCTCCTGAGAGATGTAAGGATAGCTAATAAAAGGCAAATTGCAAACCAAACTCGGTTCCTTGAGAAAGATGCTTCTGAAGTGCATTTTATTATTACATTCAAATGTATTTATGTCTGTCCTTTCCAAAGATAAATTAGGTAAAGGATTTCCTCTTAACTTGGCCCACACTATCCTGACTGGACCTGTAATAAAAATCAATCAGGTGAGAAGGCCAATTTCTTGTTAAAGAATATTTCTTCTTTTTCAGTTGCAGGCCTGTGCTTCCTGTGTTGGGTAGTTCTATATATTGCTAATAGTAAAGCTTTAACTCTACACTCAATATAAAATCCAAACTCTGAATCAAAACCGAGCCACTCACACTCCCCTACCTAGCAGTTGTAGGTTATAGAGAGTCCACTAGCCCTTTGGGATATGCCTGCATGGGAACATCACAAGGACAGCTCTGCTATCTCCAGCAGGGCTTAGGAGCATTGAGAGCATGAGTCCTCCCTACTCTGACCATTCTCTAGGAAAGCTCACAGGCAATCTGTTCTAAGTGTTACTCAGCCTTTTGGAGGGTTGTATTAACTCAGGTCAGAGCCCATTCCTACCCTAAAGTTAACTAAAGTTAGGAAGCATAAAGCCACTTTTGTCTCCTACCCTGCTGAGAGGCTTGCCATGGGATCTAGTCCCAGAGTACTGACCTTGAATGTGTCTGTCTGAAATTTAAGGTAATTTTACATGTTCTTCTTTCCTCAGGGTCATCTGGTGATTTCCACTGATGTTCATTACAAACAGGAAGAAAGGGGAGATGAGGATCTTCACAGTCACTCCTAATGTCCCTTTACTTTCAAACAAGAGGAAAATGTAGACTTCCTTCTGTGGGCTTGCAGGGAGTAGATGCTATAACATTAGAAGCATGGCTTTTCATCACTATTTTTAATGTTTCAGTAGAACTTCTTAATCACTTTTAACAAACTGAGTCTGTTGTGTAGTACAGAGACTGTAGCTGACAAGAGTTATTAATGCTTTAGAAAACTTGTTGCAGCCTGCTTGTTTTCACTAGAGTTATAGAGTTCTTGCATTATTCGGTTTATTTCCATTAGTGTTAGCAAAACTTTGTGTATGGAGTGAGACCTTGTTCTTCATAAGAATTTTATCATTTGTCCCTTTGTAACCGGATACCAAGAGTGGGAACAAATTTATAAAATCCAATAAAATACCATAGAATTCTAGAATCATAGCATCTAGTCCAGACCCTGGCTCAAAACAGAACTCATTAAATCAACTTGCTGAGGGCTGTGTCCAGTGGAGTCTTCAACCCCCACAAGGATGAAGGTTCCACAACTTCTTTGGGCAACCTGTTCTACTACTTAACTACCTTCAGAGTAATTTTTTTTCTTAATATCTAATCAGTATTTCCCATGTTTCAACTTGTTGTGTTGCCTTTTGTCATAGAATCATAGAATTGTTTCAGTTGAAAAAGACTTTTAAGGCCATTTAGTCCACCCATTACCCTAACACTGCCAATCCCACCACTAAATCATGTCTCTAAGCACCTCATCTACATGTCTTTTGAATACCTCCAGAGACAGTGATTCCACCACCTCCCTCCACCACCTGGGCAGCCTGTTCCAGTGCTTACCCACCCTTTCAGTGAGGAAGTTTTTTCCTAATGTCCAACGTAAGCCTCCCCTGGCACAACTTGAGGCCATTTCCTCTTGTCTTATCACTTGTTACCTGGGAGAAGAGACCAACCCCCACCTCAATACATTGTCCTCTCAGGTAGTTGTAAAGAGTGATAAGGTCTCCTCTGAGCCTCCTTTTCTCCAGGCTAAACAACTCGGGTTCCCTCAGCTGCTCCTCAGAATACTTGTTCTCTGGACACGTCACCAGCTTCATTGCCCTTCTTCGGACACACTCCAGCACTTCAGTATCTTTCTTGTAGTGAGGGGCCCAAAACTGAACACAGTACCCAAGGTGCAGCCTCACCAGTGCTAAGTGCAGGGGGACAGTCACTTCTCTAGTCCTGCTGGCCACAAAGTTTCTGGTATAAGGCTATCACCACATACATCAAAAAAGAGTCTGGCTCCACTTACTCTGTATTGTCTGATAAAAAAAATTGTAGACAACAGAAAGGTCTTTCAAGCCCTCTCTTCCCTAAGTTGAACAGGCCTCATCTCAGCCTTTCTTTGTAGGTCATGTTCTCCAGTCCGCTTGGTAGCACCTGCTGGACTTGATCCAGGATGTCAATATCCTTCTTGTACTGGGGAGCCCAAACTGGACACAGTACTCCAAATGTAAGTGTCAAATATTGGGGAAGGAGCATTTACCTGTACCTGCAGACTTATGTTCAACTTGTTGACCATTAGAGCTCCTAGATCCTTTTCTGCAGTTTTGCTTTATAGATGGCCATCAGCCTGTACTGCTGCAGGGAGTTACTCCCTCCCACACGCAAGACTCCACTCTTGCTTTTGTTAACTGTATGTGGTTCCTCTCAGCTCACTTCTCCAACTTGTCCAGGTTTCTCTGAATAGAAGCCCTGCCCTCCAGCATGTTGACTGCTCTCCCCAGTTTGATGTCATTCATGAAATTGCACCCTGTCCCGTTATCCAAGTGGCGTCAAATAGTATTGGTCACAGTACTGATTCCTGTAGGACCTCCACTAGGTACTGGTCAACAACTGGACTTTGCTGATCACAGATTTTTGATTCTGGTAGTCCGGCTATTTTCCCACCTATCTTCTTCAGCCAACTTGGTGATGAGACTAAGTGAGACTGTGTCAAAGGCCATGCTGAAATCCAGGTGTAGAATGTCTACTACACTCTCCTTGTCAACGGTACCAATCAGCTCATCAGAGAAAGCGGTGAGGTTTATCATAAATGATCTGCCCTTGGAAACCCATGCTGGCTGTTCCCAGTCACCTTCATGTGCTTTAGAAATGGCTTCTAAGACATTTTGCTTCATAACCTTCTCAGGGACTGAGGTGAGACTGAATTCTCTGGATCATGCTCTTTGACCTTCTTGAAGACAGACATAATGTCTGTCTTTTTCCAGTCATGAGGAACCTCTCTCAAGTGCCATGGTTTTTTGAAGGTGATAGACAGCAGCTTCACAATGAGATCGGCAGAACATTCAACACCTCCAGCCTGTCTGGTCCCATGGATTTGTGCATGTCCAAGTGGGTTAAGTGATCCTACGTCTTCCTCTGCTGTGAGTGCTGCCTCACTCCCACAGATTCTGCTAGGAGCTCAGTGACCTGCGAGGCCAGAGGACAAGTCTTGCTAGTAAAAATGGCCTTTTCTGTGTCTCTTGTCACTAGTCCCCTGGCACAGTGAGCAATAAGCCCTCATTCTCCATAGCCTTCCTTTTGCTATTGATGTATTTACAGAAACCTTTCCTGTTGCTCTTCACCTGCCAAACTAATTTCAGCTCCAACTGCACTTTGGCTTTCCTGACTTCATTCCTACATGTGCAAGCAATATCTTTGTGTTCCTTCCAAGTAGCTGGTCTCAGATTCCATCTTCGGTATGCTTCATTTTTGTGTTTGAGTTCACTCAGGAGCTCCATGTTCATCCATGCTGGCCTTCTGCCACAGTTGCTTAACTTTCTGAACCATTCTTATGCTCTGATGTGGCTGCCCTTGAAGATTAGCCAGCTCTTCTGCGCCTCTGCTCTCCAGGGCAATTTCCCACAGATCCTGCCAAGGTCCCTGAAATCTGCACATCTGAAGTCTGTGGCTGTAATTCTGTTCTTTGTTTTGCTCACTTCTCCCAGGATCTGAAATTCCACAGTCTCACGCTCACTGCAGCCAAGGCTGCGCTTGGCCTTTACATCATCCAGCAGTTCTTCCTTGTTTACGAGTAGCTGCAGCTCTTCAAGGGTATCAATCTCCAAATAATTCTGTACCTCTCTTATTTGTAAAATGGAGCTGGAAGCATTTTTTTTGTCTTATGTCAGTGTCACAGAGACATTCAACCAGGAGATATTAGAAGTGTATGGAAAGGAAAACTAGCCTACAAATGTCACACTACAGAAAGTTCAGTTCCACGTTGGGGCAGAAACGTGTCTTGCATTTGATTTTTAGCTGAATCACAGAACCACAGAATAGTAAGGATTGGAAGGGACCTCTGGAGATCATCTAGTCCAACACCCCTGCTAAAGCAGGGTCACCCAGAACAGGCTGCACAGGATCGCATCCAGGCAGGTTTCTAAAGTCTCCAGAGAAGGAAACTCCACAACCTCTCTGGGCAGCCTGTTCCAGTGCTCCATCACCCTCACAATAAAGAGGATTCCACCCCGAACATTCCTTATGTTCAGGTGGAACTTCCCATATTCCAGTTGGTGTCTGTTGCCTCTTGTCCTATCACTGGGCACCACAGAAAAGAGACTGTCTCCATCCTCTTGATACCTGCCCGTCAGATATTTATAAGCATTAGCAATGTCCCCTCTCAGTATTCTCTTTTCCAGGCTAAACAGATCCATGTCTTTCAGCCTTTCCTAGTAAGAGAGGTGCTCCAGTCTCCTAATCATCTTTGTAGCCCTCTGTTGGACTCTCTGCCTTGTCTCACTTCCTTGTCTCACTTAAACTGAGGAGCCCAGAACAGGACACAGTACTCCAGATGTGGCCTCCCTAGGGCAGAGAGGGAGAAGAACCTCCCTCAACCTGCTGATCACACTCTTAATGCACCGTAGGATACCACTGACTTTGGACACAAGGGCACATTGCTGGCTCATGGTTAACCTGTTGTCCATTATGACTCCCAGGTCCTTCTCCATGGAACTGCTTTCCAGCAGGTCAACCCCTAACCTGTACTGGTGGATAGGGTTATTCCTCCCCAGGTGCAGGACTCTACCCTTGCCCTTGTTGAACTTCATGAGGTTCCCCTCTGCCCAGCTCTCCAGCCTGTCCAGATCTCACTGAACAGCAGCCCAGTCTTCTGGTGTGTGAACCACTCTTTCCAGTTTTGTGTCTTCAGCAGGCATGCAGAGGTGTACACTCTGTCCCTAATAGATAATCAATCAGTTTGTTTATCTAACTGGCTGCTATAGTTTTTTAAATACAAAAAGCATCCTGAAGCCAAACAGCAGTAAATCACATCAGAGCTTCCAATTCATTGTATTCTGTGGTAGATGAAGAGTGACTAGGAAAAGAATGGAAGAAGAACTTAAAAGAAATAGAGATTTTTAAATAGTTTGGTGTCCTTCATTGACTAGAAAAAGAATGGAAGAAGAACTTAAAAGAAATAGAGATTTTTAAATAGTTTGGTGTCCTTCATTGACTAGAAAAAGAATGGAAGAAGAACTTAAAAGAAATAGAGATTTTTAAATAATTTGGTATCCCTCATTGATAACACTTTGAGCACCTTCTTCTGGCTATTTGGGGGAGAATTCAAGAGATGGGGAAAAGGAATTAAAGCCCTGGTGCCCATCTCTCTTCTAGTAGGACACATGCTCCTGAGCCAACCGATGAGTGCCATGGCTAGATAGACCTTTTCTTCAAATCAGAGCCATGGCGCAGCACAACACAGCCCCTTAAGCTCTTTTCCTCTGGCTGTTGTTCACAAACAAAGCGACTGTTTCTCTTAGGACTCAAGAAGATCCTGTATATACCAACAGTTCCCCTATATCATCCTATACTTACCTACTGGTGACTATACCATTTTTGATCTCGTATTGGTTCCTGATTGAGAGAACAATGAAGATGATGCATGTCCCTCAGTGTGCCACAGACCAGAGCGTGTGGAGAAAGGGAAGAATTGGGGAGGCAGAGAACTGGGGAGGGGGACCACTACAGCCAGAAGTAACAACTGGAATCATGCAAAGTCGGAGTGCTTTGCAGAGATGCAGCAACAGTCTCCGTTGATCACCACACTGATAAGCTCATTGGATTTCTCATGTATTGGGTAAAAATCACAATCTATAACCACTTTAGCATATAGATAGAAACAAATGTTTGGCAGCTCAACAGAGAAAACTGAAAATGTGCCTTTTAGAAGCTCTTTGTAACACCCTGAAAGGTGAAAAGTTTGGGTGTAGAAACTATTTATAGCATATTCGAATGTGCTATCTGAATGTGTCTGCAAGAAGGTATTTGGCTTTTACTGCTCTATTTGTAGAAAGAAATGATGAAACTGTTCTGGACGCCTTCGTCTATCTTTGTTAACTTTGGCTGAAAGTTTTATCTAAACTGGGTGGTACTCCGTTAGAAGATCTGTAAAATGTTAGAAGGATATGATGAGGATAAACTGAGACTGTTTTCAGACAGTTCAGTTGTTTGTAAATCTTGGCAATCTGTATGGATGGAAACAGTGGAGCTTTCTCTTTGCTTTGAAGGAACTGCAGAACTTGTGCAAAAAAAAATAATGTAAAGGAGAGGTTTATGTAACTGAGAGTATGATTTTTATTCATCCTCAGTTGCCGGAGATATAAATAATGAAATTATTATGCATATGACTCCCAGCGGTGAATGTTAAATCTGTGTAAAGCATGAGTATTTGTTGACTGACTGACAAATGCCTCTACTCTTTTCTATTCATGGATTGCACAATGAAGTGACTCAGATTGTCCAGGGAAGTTCTCTGTGCCTGAGGGAATTTGCTTGATTTTACATGCAAGCTAAATGATTAAATCACCTCTTCGACAAGCCAAGTAGTACTGGTTAACTAAAGTACCAGTTAACTGGATAAGCAAGCAGAAGAATTAAAAAATATTGACTGCAAAGACTTGATACTATATATTTGCACCATATATATACACTATAATAAAAATACTATAAAATTTATGGTTTTCTGTAACCTGAACGATTCCAGAACAGGATGGCCTAGACAGTTGCTCTCCATCTCTTCTTCCTAGCAATTGCATATTCATTTATTTCTTTCACAATACAGACCTGGCTGTGAGTATCAGCCCTGTGGAACTACTGGTATAGTCTCCACTGGGGTTTCCTCTCAGGTCCATCGGAAAAGTCAGTGCTGGAACAGTGTGCCACAAGGGCAGCATGACTTCATGAGCTCAGCATCCGAGGGCCTGAGCGCCCCCACCCAGTTTACATTGCCCTCTGCTTAGTCCCTAAATGAAATTAGAGTGATCAATTTAACCTGGGACACCCAAAATAGTTTGAGATGTGATTACCAGAGAGACCACTCCCTGCGTGATACTGCTGAAGATGGCGCAATTGGCTCTCTTCAGGCTCTCAGCTCTGTCCTTTAAGAGACAGGGTTGTAGTAGCAGAGAGTTTCCCCTACAACATCCTCAGCCCTGTGGTCTGGTACAGCAAGGGTCTTCTCTTCAGCCTGCAGAGGAGAGGTATGGTAACAAATATATTGTGATTACTCTTTGTTGTGGAATGGCTTTGTTAGGAAGAGATAGATGCAGCTAATTCTGGTTAAATTTTGATATTTTAAGTTATGAGAACTATGCCTATGTCAAAGACACATTTCCTTCCAGTACTTTGTTTTTGGTCTACACATGAAGTATGTTTCTTTCATCTTTCAATTTCTATCTGTTAGAAAGAAAATATTAGTCTTACTAAAAGGCAAAGATGTTCTGTGAGATTACTTGAAACCGTTACACAAAAATTAAGTCAATGTTATCCCATAATTTTGCAGTTTGCTAAAATTGTGACCATGACTGAAAATATTTCAGTTGTTTGAGGTCCACTATTACCTCTGATAATGAAACAACTAGTGAAAGATGCAGCAACATAAAAACAATTCTTCAGGTATTGAGAGAGAGGTAATTGCCTGCTTCCAGATGGTTTCCTCCCAGCTCTCCAACAGCCCTGTAGTAACTAAAGAAATTTTTTACATAAATATAATGCTAGAAAAGGCACTCTCATGTATTTTCAGCTGTCCATAATGCAATGTAGTAACTGAGAATAAGGAAAACCGTAATTATGTGACCTGTTTGCCATTCATGCTGTCAACCTCAGACGACAGATAACTCCACAGAGGACTGTTCCTGGGTAGGGGGGCAATAAAACCATTCTTTCATTTTGTCCAGTTTGATTTTGAAATTCTCCATGAAAGTGGCTTCTCCCACTCTCCCTGGGGACCTTGATGGCAGCAATAGCTTGTGGCTTCCATACTACATGCAGCCCATGATTCATATAGCATAGCTCCATCTCAATTTAAATCTAGTCACAGAAGCTGGTATGGAAATTTGCTTCATTCACTACCCCTAATAAATCCTGTAGAGCCACAAAGGACTGATGTGTGACGTGCATGAGAAGGTAGGGAGAGCCGAGTGATCATCCACTGCATAGCTTGTCAGTGGTGGCACTCATGGGGTTTTAATTGTGGGTTTCTCATGCCATTTGGTTGCTGTTTTGGTGTTTATTTTTGTGGAGGGGAAGGGATGCATGCTGTTGGTTTTTTTTTCATGCCATTGAAAGGAATGACAGATATTGCTCACAGTATTCCAGAAAAGCTGCCATTAGCAGAACTTCCTGTTTGAAAGTATACGGCCTCTGGTTATTGACAAGTTACTTGCTGGCACCATCCAGAAGATGGGTGTCTTTCAGAAGGGAACTGTCTTTAGGAGCAGGTTCTCTGTGAAGAATGACCAGGTGTTCTGGGGGCTCCCCACTAATTGAAAGATCACGCCACAACCGTACAGTGCTTGGTCACCACAGGCGCATATGTAACAAGTATAGCTTCAGCTTACCTATACTGACCAACCTCAAAGGTAGATATTGAATCCTGCAATTACAGGTGGAAGGTGAGCATTCCTCACATGGTAATTTGTTTTAAGATAGGTGGGATGTATCCATCTCCACTATGTCTTCAATGGAAGATCTAACTTTTGAATGGCTCTAATTAAATAAAAATAGTCCCCCACAAGTATATTGGGGAAGGGAAACTTCCTGTGAGTGGTAATATTTTTTGTCCTGGATATTAAGTTACTGTCTCAGGCTGTGTGTAAACCCCTAACATTTTCTGAGAGGAGATGATAAAAGAGCAGGGTATATTGCTTATGAGCCAAAACAAGTTAAAGGAAACAAGTAACTAGCAGTGATATGTTAATTATTAGCAAAGGCACTTATGTTGCCTTTTTTCATTTGTTCTTATAAAAGACTGTACACTGAAGACTCTATTTGTCAATGGGGAACCTGGCTGTGGATTTCCATGGGCAAAAACCAAAGTGGTTTAATGGGGATAAAACCAAAACAACAACAAAAAAAATAAAAAAAATGCTCATTTGACTATGAAGTTCACAAGGAGAGTTTTTGGATAAAATGTATTGCATTTATTAACATGTAGACTAGGGGACATGAAAACATTGCCTGCTGGCACAAAACTATTTTCTTTTGTTGACTGTTGGGAGGGAACATAATGGGCTTTTCAAAGTTATGGTTAAGATCTTAATAACTGGTTCCTAAAGTGGGGTTATCTATGTCTGTAGCTAAATGAGCTGATCAGGTTTCCCAAAGTGCTAAAACCCAGCAACAGCCGTTGAATCATCAAGAGGCACTGAGAGCTCCACATATTTTGGGAAAAGTAAGCTACTTGTTTCACTAACTAGAAGAAAACCGAATTACAGCCTAAAAATTCAGTGCCACTTCTGTTTTGACAAGATTTGTCCAGGAAGATGTATCCCAGGTGCTTTCTCCATGCCCTGTGATGGTGAATAGACTGACTTTTTTTGTCTGCCTTGAGGAGCAATGTTTCTGTAACAGTCTGTGCAGAACCGGTCCTCTCTTCCATGGTTGCTGGGCTTTCCGCTTTATCCCCTTTGGAGGGAAAGCTACCATCAAAACAGCTCACTCCAGGGAGGGAAAAGGGAGTACAGCTACCACATAACACAGCATTAACTTCCACTGCCATTATAAATATTAATAACAGGTCCTGTAAAAATTAAGGAAGATGGTGAAGATTTGCTGTTCTCTCCTCCTCTTAACTTTGCTCAGTGGGCAACTCAACGCTAACCCCGGACTCAAAGTGAGGATTACCCAGAAGGGCTTGGAATATGGTATGTGTGATGTTTTCAGGATTTGGTGGTGGTATTGCATTGAATCCTGGTGTGACAGACATCTTGTGAAGCAGTGGCAGCAGAAGGAAATGACCTGATCACAGGCTATAAAGAAAAGAAAATTTTAAGATCACAATATAGCAGATACAGTAAGCTCTTGACAGCATTGTACATCACATCGAGCTTCATTTGATTTCAGATACTGAATCAGTAAGTTCAACTCTTGTCATTGCTAGGAGTGATATCTGAAATAGCACTGCTGGGTCTCAAATGAGATAGATGCCCTCTTCTGTGTCCACCCCATCTCCTAAGCCAGAAGCATGTATCTATAGACCCTTAGGTAGTATCAAAAGCAACTGAACTGATCACTGTTTTCCTGTAGCCAAAGAAGTTGGGCTGAAAATTCTGAAGCAGAATATGGAGAAGGAGCATTTCCCTGATTTGAGTGGCTATGAGAAATTTGGGCTTGGTAATGTCAAATACAACATCTCAGGGTGAGTATTCTTCCTGGGGGCAGTTTGTGTTTGACTGAAATTTGAATCGTGTTTTGTGTTCACCCTGACTTGTGAAATACAAATTTTGCCTTTTCTCTCCTTTATCTCCCTCATGTACTAGAATACACGTCACTGCTGTTGAATTCCCCAGTGCTTCCATTTCCCTCCTGCCTGGAACTGGGATAAAACTGGTGATTGGAAATGCTTCTCTGAGCATCGATATGAACTGGAACATAAGGACCTGGATGTTGTACGTACAGCCTCCTGTGTTCTGGCATTTTTTCGTGAAGGAGAATATAAAGATTAAAAATGCCAAGTTTAGTTTTTCTTGTAACCCCCTTATGACAAAGGTGCTCTTTAGGGCTAGTAGCAGTAACCCAGGAGTACAGACTTGTCTTTCTCAACAGGTCTGCTGGTGGGAGACAGCCTCTGCCCCCTCAGCAGAGGCTATTAAAAATAGGTTGTTTATATCTTTTTAGTTCATGCAGCACAGGACTGAGAAGCGCCTCTGTGAACAGTAAAGGATTAATGCTCTAGCTGAATGCTGTCATCCCACCTGCTGGCTAACGACATATTTAGAAAAAATGTAGTAGAGTGGATCACAGTCCAATATAGTAAACCCTCACAGTGCAGCTACACTGTTAGAAATCCTGTGCTATGCTTCCAAGAGATACAGTTTAAAAGCTGATGGAAAAAAAATGGACAAGCAAATGGCAATATCCTTAGAGTAGTATCCACTTTTTCCTAGTCCCTGGCTGTTTCAGAGGAAAAAAAATCCCTCCTCCTCTTCCCCACAACTCACATCCCCAGTATTGCTGGACTGACTGAATTAGAGCAGTCTCTGATCTGCACTTCTGCGCTTCTGCTGTCAGAGGCAGCAGGGCTGGCTGCTTGCAAGGGGAGGGGACCCAAGGAGCGAGGGTGATGGCATGGCAGGAGGGGGAGTACCCTCACTGGCAAGTACACAAAACAGGCAAGCAGAGCAGGTTAGTGGCAGTGACCAGGAACAGCCACCAGTCCAAATTCCCAGGCAAACTGAAGAGTCAGGTCTGAGGCAAAGCCAGGAATTCAAGCAAGCAAAGCAGGGTCAAGATTAACTAATTAGGAAGTAGCACATAGATGTACCTACAACATAGCTCCGGCCAAGACCTGAGCTCCAATGCAGCTCACAAACCAAGGATAGAGATCCCTAATGAGGCTTTTCACATCTTCTTCTCACACTCAAGTTATGAACAACCTGATCCAAAATAGCACAGCTTCACCGTATTGGAGCTAGTCTTGAGCATGGGCTACCAAACCACTGGGAAGTGTGGGGAAGAGGGCACAGAGCCCGTTGGGGCACTCCAGGCCCTGACACTGGTTTGTATGGACCCTCCTCACACATCAATAGATAAGATCCCAGCACAGCTCTCCTGCAGTATCTCTTGATACTATCTTATATCAGTATCTCTTGATACTATCTTATATCAGGCTTATGCCAGTTCCTTCTGTTGTGGGCACAGTTCTTGTAAATGGCATAATAACTTCTAAAAAATGGTATTTTTTTATTTTTCCAAATCCATAATTTTCCAAATCTTCTAGCTGGAAAACTGTAGAATGCTTGATTTTTTTTTTTTTTCAGATCCCATTAAAATCTATTCTCATTATGAGCAATGCAATCAAAAGTTTTCAGATAAACAACTTTATCTTCAGTGATCAGAAAAGAGTGTTTGAGAATTCTCTTGAACATTCATTAAAAATAGATTGTTTATATACTTTTACTTTATGCAGCAAAGACAGCGGAAGAAGCACAGTGTACATTTCAAAGGTATTTGCTACTGCAATCTTCTCAACACCCCTGGATAATACGGGTCATACAGCAATATCACTTACCAGCTGCCGGACAACTTCTGGTGATATAGACATCAAGCTGAGCGGAAAAAGTGGGTAAGTGGCAGAGATCTGTATATCCTCTAGGAGAAGATAGCTGTCAATGAATGGCCCAAAGATAACGTCACAAAATAGGCCACTCAGCATTGCTTTTAGGCAGCTACAGGCACCACAGGTGACAATCGGGGCCCTAATTCAGTTTTAAAATGGCCACATTTGACCTTTGTCCTTGTATTTGCGCACACCGTAACTTGAGTACAGGATAAAGGCAGCACCAAGCAACCCCTCGTAGTTTTTCGCACTCAGTGCTTTCCAAACACTGTTCTAACCTTCAGCTCTGGGTAGAAGTTACAAGCTTGTACGATGCTTTGAGTACAACTTAGTCACAGTGTACTGTGACTGTTCACGAAGCTGAACAGAACCAGACTGCTGCCTGTTGTGCCTCTGGTTACAACCCTGTGTAACATTATTTAATTTTTTTCTTGTACATCTCTCACTGTCTGAATACAACTCTTGTCACCTGGCTTTAGGTTGGCTTGTTTGTTTTTACTTGTATTGGAAGTTCCTAGTGCAGAGACTACTTACTTATTCTGTGTTTGTATATACAATATGGTGGTAATATGAAGTATTCCTTACACATAAAGGTGAATCTACGGAGGCTAATTGTTGAGATGCCTAGAGGTGAAATTATCTCCTTTTAAATGGTGGCTCTCTGATAATTATTCCGTTTCAGAAAGCTCCCTTGTGTACTAGACTATCACACTCAGAAGCCATTAAACTCACGTTCTGCAGAGATATCTGATTTCCTGTTAATGACTGTAGCACTTGACCCATGAATTGCTTTCTTCCTTTCCTCTAGCTTCCTGCATAACTTCTTTATCAAGTATCTGAAGAAACCCATTCACAGGAGCTTATTCACTAACGTAAGCCTTTCAAAGTCTGTAGGGGAGGGGTTTAAGGAATATGACTTTCACAAGTCAGTGTTGTGAACTTGGCAAAAGAAGAACTAGAAAAAGAACTAGAAAAATCATATAGTCTGGTCTGATCAGCACAGTCACCATTTTGCCAGCCAGAAATGCTTCTGGATAAAGTGCTGAATTCAAGGGCAAGACACTGACTAGTTCACAGCTAGGTTCAACCAAGGCAGCAGCAGGCCTGAAAAAAAATGCAGTTATTTCCCTATTCCAGTGCAGAATAACTCTGTGACTCTGTGCCTACAGGCATCCTGAGTTTGGGGTAGTTTTCATACTTAACAGACAAAACACATGGTGGGTGATGCATAGAGATGTTGCAGTACATCACCTAATAATATGACATATTTAAACTTCATCATATCAAAGAGGTATGTAGTCCTGATGACAACCTGCCCAGGGTCTCTGAGAGGAGACAGACACGAGTTTGAGACTGGCTGCGTTTCTACCCCAGGACAGGTATCTCTCCTTTGCCAGACCGATTTAAGATCTCTGCGTCCTTCATGCGCTGTGAAGGCTGTGGTTTTGTCACCCTCATCAGGCTGCCTTTGGCAACTTCTTCTCGCTGTGTTGCTTAAAGGCAGTTCTGACAATGAAGTGCTTACATTGCACCGAGCAGAAACCTTGGGGAACCAGTTAGCTGAAGAAAAGCTAGTTTAGGTGTTTTGACAAAGATTTGCTAGCACACAGATAAGAGGTGCTCACAGGTCCATGGTAATCGGGCCATAACTTTGAGTGTGCTTTTATACAGTCATGTCCCAACATCAGATCTGGGATCCAGCTGATAGATGCAGATCTCCGATTACTGAATGGTGAGTCACTAGTAAGATCTTTTCCTTCTGGTTTCTCTCTCCTGTTCAGTGAAATTCTGCAGCTTCAGTAACTGCAAAACCTCCAGGAGCCGCATCAGAAACTCTGATCTGTCTGCTCCCTTGCTAACAGGATCACAGTTAGATAAGGGGAGTGGTAATTGGACAAAAAAAAAAAGAAAAAAAGAAAAAAAAAGATATTTCTAAGAAGCTAAGGATTTGGGATTGATTCACAACTTGCAAATATAGCAGTATGCACTTCTGTCATGAGAAATGCCACTTAGAGGCCACACAGCACTGATGCTAATGCATTTTCCCCTTCCCTCCCATGCTCTGGGTCCTCTTGCACACATGGCACTTTGCAAGCTGAAGCCTGCTTTCCCAGCCTGCCTGGAAATTTTGGTTTTACTTGCCTAAGGCAAAATGAAAAAGCTTCTTTGCAAAAAACTTCTCACTTGAACTGCTTTGTGTTAGATTTGCAGGCACTTTAAGACACCCAAAGTGCTGTGCAGATACCATGTGAAAAACACATGCACCTAAGCAGATCAGGCACCCACCTTTCATGGAAAGTATTTGCAAGTTAGAGGCATTCTGGAGGCTCTCAGAACTGCTTGACAAAAAACCCCAACACCCCCTTGTCCCCTGAAGCACTGGTATGTCCATTTCCTTTTTTGGTTGGACCAAATTTACTTTTCCACAGTGAGAAAACATTAGAGAAACTAAAGAAGGCACCAGTAGAAACATCAAGGCTTGGGTCAGAATGCATATTGGGAGGTCCTTGGTTATCTTTTTCACTACTCTTTGGAATAACTTGTGTCATTTTCCTTCAGGAACTAACTTCATTTTAAGTCTACATAAAATTCTTTCTGTGCTTTTTGTAATATTGAATATTTTGCCTTATCCACCACCCTTACAGTCCTAATGCCAATTGATGATTTGGCTGAAGTAGACTACGCCTTAAATAGCTTGCCAGCAGTATTCCGACCATTCATTGACTTGGACTTAAAGGTAATTGCCTATAGTGCTATTTGCCAAGATTGCTGTGGGTTTTATTATTGTATGATTCGCTTTCTAAGATAAACAGGATTGCTGTTCAAACATTAAGACTTAGTATCTGAAAAGGCAGACATTTCAAAGCACTGTTGCATTTGTTATTGTAGTATTTTTTAATGGTCCTGCATTTTGTAAGCATTTTGATAGTTCTTAAAAGACAACACAAAATTCAGACATAGATGGAGAGGAGCTAAGAAAATAAGTACACACAAAATAGATTTGAGATGAAATAGAAAGGGGGAATAAAAAGGGTCTCGGAGTACCTTTCTCACTTTAAATGTTTTACTTTTTTGGTTCATTTGGATATGTTTGGAAGTATTAGATCTGCAAGCGTTGGTTAATATCATGGGCAGTGCAAAAGACAACATAGGTGGTTTTAGGATTGTCTGACATAACTTTCCTTTCTAACTCACAGGCATTCTTTTGTCTGCACAAGTTCCCAAGTGTTTCTGGGTAGAATAAGGTGCTGATTCTGACTGAGAACGACCTCTAGCTTTAGAAATCCGTCTTGTAATTAAGACCATTGGATAGCTCTAGGTGACAGCTCTCAGATTTAAATTCCTGCAGGTGGGGAAAGGAGAAAATAAAGCCTTTCAATAAGGAGGACCTTTACTCATGCTCTTCATGCAATAAATAGACCCTTAATTTAGAGACTTTGTTTTCTGAGGTGATAGACTCTCTTCAGTAGCTGATCAACATCTCAAAAGATAGATTTTATTTATATGTTGCCTGTGAAGATGTCAAATCTCTGGGAATTGTCTTCATCTGTTCAAAAGCCCCAAGGATTCAGGAAGCACTATAAAGCTTGTGTACTCATTTATACACCAAATAAATAGCTTGAGCAATGGAAAGGAAAATAACATTAATTGTCTGAAGTCACTTTATAGTCATATTTTGACTCTGATTTTTTTCTCTCTGACACTAACTTTCAGGGGATAGTTTACCCATCTGGAAATTATACTGGCCCTCCCTATGTGGCAGCTCCCTTCACTATCCCAGACCAAAGCGACTCCATGCTCTACCTTGCCTTCTCTGAGTATTTCTTTCAGACCTCCTCATTTGCTTACTATACTGCAGGGGCCTTCAACATCACCATTGCAGAGGAGGTGAGTAGGACACAGAGGAATGGGGTCAGAGTGGCTCGGGTCATCCAAGATGGGGCTTTGACCTGCCAGTTGTCAGTTCGTGGCAGTGTAAAGCTGTTAATTGGCCTGTGAAGTCCTGAGACAGTAAATCAGAAACACCAGGGGACTGTTATGCTCTATCATTATGTTCTAGATAGATGCCTCAAGCCACAGCCAGGGTGTCTAGTTCCACTGAGCAAGGTACCAAATATTGTTAGCTTTACTACAAACATAAAAAATTTTTGTAGACCTGAGGCATAGACTGTTCTGAGATGGGCAAAGGATTTGCCCTTGGGAATTTAGAAGCCTCAGTGGCTGTTTTCTGAGTGCAGAGTGAAATTACTACAGAGACCATGGAAGCAAAGCATATGTCAAAGCACAAGAGCTGTGGCTTGAAGGCTAGCAGATTTGGCTAGCCTGTCTCCGGAAGTTTCTGTAAGTCTCAAAACCTATAGATTGCAGCCCAAACAAAAATTATATTAAGCATTTGCTTTCTAGGGAAGTATTGTGGCGTATATTATTGGGAATCATCTTTAAATATACTGAGTTCCTTAAGAATATTTCTGAGAGGTACAAAATCAAAGATTCATTGAAAGGGCAGCAATAATGCATTTGGAGAAAAGCTGAGCATTAAGCTAAAATCTGATAAACTCTTTCTCTGCTGTTCTTTTTTCTTTTTTTTTTCTCTCCAGACTTGCAGCTATTTTAATATAAGCACAGAGATATTTGGCAGTATCATCCCTGAGGTGAGTATCATTATTTCTACAAACTCTTAGGAAACCACTTGTCAGTGTTAGAAACCTCACTACTGGTGTATCCCAAAGGCTTTTATGGTCAGCAGGGCTTTTGTGCTGGAGAACCGAGCACATCTATGCCTTGTAACAGCCCAACAGATGGGCCTTGTGACCTCCCACCCCAACAAAGAGTTGAATGACTTGTACTGTTACCAAACTTGGCCCATAATCATGTACATCAATCTTTACGCTGGGCACTGTGCCCAAGCCACAGCTGTTCCCACCTAAAACCAGCTCTAGGCAGGAAAAAACTTAGACAGGAGTCCTGCTTTGAGAGAATTCTGAGAGGGCCTCAGCTCAGAAATAACACCTTTCTCCTGCCCAAACCTGCATCATTGTCTTTGCTTCCCTGCTACCCTGTGGCTGACTAGCAGAAAGGAATCCAGTAAAGACCTGGTAAGGCTCTATAGTGCAGGAAAATGAGCTAACAGATGGGCAGGAAACATTACCTCTACGGGACGGACAAGGCAGATGCACAGGATTTCCATTTATTTTAAGTAGAGGAGATTAATATAACAGGGCAGAGAATATGAGCATGCATGGCTTCCACCAGCCTTCTCAGACAGAGTAAGAAACCAAAAATAAGCATAAGAGCCATGAATACCAAGGCTGGATGAAATCAGACTCATGGTTTGAAAAACTTCACATCCTTGTATGCTTCCTGGATGATATTAAGTTCCCTCCTCAGAAATTAAAGACTGTTTCAAGGACAATCGTCAGATGGTCTTCTCTGTAAAATGGCATGAGCATGGATGATATTTCACTCCCTCTCTTCTAAGTAATGAACATGGTGAACCTACTAGCTCTTCAGGCAATGGACTGAGTGAGGCTCCTCTGAGGACAGGCCGGAGCAGAAATATGCCTCATGAGACGTGTCAGTCTCAAAGGGAATGACTCTAATTTTTTGTGTGACTTGAACATCACATTCATGTTTCATTCCTTTCCTATGTTCACAAACAAGTATTTAATTTATCTCAAAGTGATATAGAAGAAATCATATTCCTAGAGTGGAAGGAATTTTCGACTGCATTCCTGATGTGGCCAAGACTGTTAGTTTATCACTACAGAACTTCTACTTCCTTCTGGCTTGAAAGAATTACCTAGACAAGCTTGAGAAGTAGGCCTTTGTGAACCTCATGAAGTTCAACAAGGCCAAATGTAAGATCCTGCGCCCGAGTTGGCGCAATCCTCAATATCAATCCAAGCCAGAGGATGATGTGATTGAGAGTAGCCTTGTGGAGAAGGACTTGGGGGTACTGGTGGATGAAAAGCTGGACATGAGCCAGCAATATATGCTTGCAGCCCAGAAGGCCAACCTTATCCTGGGCTCCATCAATAGAAGTATGGCCAGCAGGTTGAGGGAGGTGATTCTTCCCCCTTACTC
Source organism: Baryphthengus martii (assembly GCA_013396935.1). Classification (NCBI taxonomy): domain Eukaryota; kingdom Metazoa; phylum Chordata; class Aves; order Coraciiformes; family Momotidae; genus Baryphthengus; species Baryphthengus martii. The sequence continues at coordinate 36,082 of VWZK01019006.1, forward strand.
CACTCTGGTGAGACCCCACCTGGAGTACTGCGTCCAGCTCTAGAGCCCTCAGCACAAGGAGGACATGAACCCATTGGAGTGGTTCCAGAGGAGGGCCACAAAAGTGATCAGAGGCCTGGAGCACCTCTCCTATAAGGAAAGGCTGAGAGAGTTGGGGTTGTTCAACCTGGAGAAGGCTTTGCGTGGACCTTATTGCAACCTTTCAGTACTTAAAGGGAGCCTATAAGAAAGAAGGGAACAGTCTTTTTAGCAGTGCCTGTTGTGACAAGACAAGAGGTAATGGTTTTAAACTAAAGGAGGGTGGATTCAGACTCAATATAAGATTCAGACTCAATATAAGAAAGAAATTGTTTACAATGAAAGTGGTGAGACACTAGCACAGGTTGCCCAGAGAGGTGGTACATGCCCCATCCCTGGAAACATTCAAGGTCAGGTTGGACTGTGCTCTGAACAGCCTAGTTCCAGATGTCCCTGCTCACTGCAGAGAAGGTTGGACTAGATGACTTTTGAGGGTCTCTTCAAACCCAAACCATTCTATGATTTATTTTAGCAGAGGTCCTTAACCTCATCTTAAGGAACTACTTCAAAATGATTGCTTCAAGAATGAGAAAATGTAGTATTCTGATCTATTCTGTAAACTAAAAAAAAAAAAGGATTTTTCTGTCTCTTTTTTCACCTTGAAACAGGTAGCTGAATATTCAGTTACGCCCTACCCAGTGATGTTGAAGCTGATGGCTACTGAAATACCTGTTATCAGTTTAGAGCAGGATTCCTTCACGGTAGAGATTCGGGGCTCCATGGAGGTATTTGCTGTTCTGCCAGACTCAGCCACCCAGTCACTGTTCACAATGAACATAGTAAGTACAACAAACAAGACGATATTTAACTGAGAGTTAAATATGTTTGTTCATTCCTTCTGTTAAAACCCTGTACAAGATGCAAAGGGCCAGATTTCTAGTACTTAAACGTGGAAATTCCTCTTGGTCACAGGTGGTGCCTGTGCAGCCTCACTTAACCTATAGCACGTTTCTGTGGCAAAGAACATTCTCCTACAGATGGACAAAAATCCAAACATATAGCGACTCTGGTTAACGAAAATTTAGTTCTCTGGAATGACAGTTTCACAGGCATGAGTCATGCCTCTTGGAAACTTGTTCATTTAACTGCAAATGTCTTTCATTAGTGAAATCTCGTTACCCACATTTCAGCTCTTGTTAGTGCTGTTCAGATGGAGCAGACATTTACTGTGTGCAGCCTTGTGTGGGCCATGGGCTAGGGAGAAAGTTGCATCTACATGAAACAGCTTCCGTACGTAACTGGGAAGACGGTATTTCTATATTTGTGACTAATTTACAGCAAGGGTCCTGTTTTTTTTGTGTCTGGTAACCCAGGGTTTCTTTCTTCTGCAGACAGCCAACACCAGCATTGCTCCGAATATATTTGACCAGAAACTGATGGGCTCGCTATGTTTGAACAGGTAATTCAGCCCAGGATGGAAAGGATTTCCAGCCGTTTGGAGGTGTTAGCAATCCCAACATTAGCAGTTTAGGCACATGATCAGATAACCATTATTTGATGAATGTGTTTCTCTGGTGAGCTCATCTCCATTAGATTCTCTAATTCTCATGTGGCTGTACATGCACAGTTTGAAGGAGCCAGGAAGCTTGTCTGACAACTGCCACAATCCCCAAGGGTCTGCCCATCAGCTGTGGATTGCAGCAGTGCAGTGAGTCTCATTGCACTTCTCTGCTCCTGACATCTGCTCTCCCCTCTGAGCTAGATAAATGAAGTGTGCAGGGCAGTTATGATGACCATGAATCATTTGAGAGCTTCCCTTTTCCCTTTCCTGGGGAATGGAAGATGGCAAGATGCAACTGCTTTCTAGCCCACCTGTGCCACTAGGAAAGTGCAGAGGGGTCCAGGACATGGTAAAGAACCTGGATCTCTGCAGTTCCCCTACGCTGATATTCTTATAGCAAAGATTCTCTGGCACTGCAGCTCCCAAAGGTCAGAAAGTTGAAGACCAGAGGCCCGGGCCTCTAACATGTTACATTTTATAGAGAGAGACTCTGTATACCAGGACCTCACAGGTGGGAAGTGGGATCCTGATTTCACGAAAGTCCCTTGGGTCGACAGTTACAGGGTTAAGAATATGCAGAGTTCATCAGGGCACAGATATATTAGGAATTTAAGGAGGATAGTGCTGTTAGCATTTTTTGCAGCAATATTCAGAAAGAAAAATCTAGAGCGTGCTGAGAGCTGGGATGCTGGTTCTGCGGAAACTCAGAATCATCTTTTGGACACATTCGGATACTTGAGTAAGTATTTGAATTAGGAAGCAGGTTATTAATATCACAGCCAGCAGCAGCAGTACCATACAATGAACAGAATTTTTCTTCCCACCCTGGTAGAGCTCACATCAAAGTATTATGCAGATGTACCAAAATCCTTGCCAAATATCTGAGAGCCTGCAAGTCCTTGTTGCTAGCTCTGGCCAAGTCAATTGTCAGGAGAATTTCTGAAATACAGCACAGAGGGAGAAACACACTCTCACTGCTGCCTACAGCCCCTCTAGCCTTAGTCTTGAAGGCACGCTCAGCAATGCCCTAAGAAAACCACCTCTTTCTCTACGAGGCAGTAGCATTGTGCAAAATATATTGTTTCCAAAGTCTCTTTTCAGATGTTTCTTAAGGCCTGGAGCTCTACAGACTGCACGACTAGTGTGTTCATCCTTTCTAGTGACTCATCTTGTTTCCCTTCTTTCCCTCAGGCTCCAGTTCTCCCTAGCCCACTCCAATGTTGGCTTTTTTGAGGTAAGTGGATAGTTTAAACACCTAGGAAACACAAACCAGGAATATGAGTGATACCAAGGCTAAAGAGTAAGCAGCTAAGTTTTATTTGTTGTTCTAAATCATTTGGCTTCATTCCTGGGTGGCTCTTTGCCTGTCTCCTTGAAGCCACCTCTCTGCTGGGAATTTAAAAGTGTATTTTGGGGAGGCAAGTTAGTGCTCTTGGAAATGAGATATTCTGTAGTTTTGCTGACTGGTGTATCACGTTTCATCAGTAACCAGAGAGATCTGTCGATTTGCAGCAGTGGAAACACACCACAGTAACCCAATACCAGTACTTGAAGGGTGGCTACCAAGAGGAAGGAGTTGCATGGAGAAAACAAGGGGGAATGGTTGCGAATTGCTCCAGGGGAGATTCCTGTTGGATTCCAGAAGAAAGTTCTATAAAATGAGAAGAATTAAACACTGGAATATGCTCCCAAGGGAAGTGGTGGACTCCCCATACACTGGGCAGTTTTAAGACACAACTTGACAGGGTGCTAGGTCATCTCATTTAAACTTTCTACTGAAAAGGCTGGACCAGATGATCCTTGAGGTCCCTTCCAACCTGGCATTCTATGAATCTAGGAACCTAAACTGCAGCAGCGGATGAAGAGCAGTGTGCTATCTAAGCGATCACAGGCACGGCAGAGGCACTCACTTCATGTAGTGCAGTTGTGCTCACCAGAGATGCTCAGAATTACAGCAGGGAACAGGGCGGGCAAAATACTAGCCTCAGATGCCTGAAATAGTGCAGTTGTAGGGGAAAACCCTGCCTCTGCAGAGTACAATCAGTCAGTTCTGAGTAGCTGAGGAGAAAGGATTAAAACTGTCCCGGTCCTACTTTGCTACTGGTGATAAATTATCTCACAAATAAAAGAAATAGACTGTTTAAAATGAAAATGTGGTCCAGGCATGATCAGAGCCATTCTCATTTTTCATCTCACTTCCTTTGCATCATTCCAAAGACTTAGGATCCAAAGGTCACTTGAGCTTATGACTCTTTCTAGGGCCAAATAAGAGCTGAAAGTTGAACATGAGCCCACCAACTCCATCCAGGATTAGGGCACGACAGTTCTAGTGCTATCAGGAAGTGATGGCTAACTTGGCTTCCTTGTCTGTGGCAGATCTCGCTTCTGGAGAACATCATGTCTTACATTTTACAGACTGAAGTCCTTCCATCAGCTAATGGTAAGGCTGCATTTCAAAGCATCAGCTTGAAAGTTTCCAGCAGAGTGGGCGATTCTAGGAACTTGTACTGACTTTCTGCTTAAGTTTCCAGTTCCCGTTAACTTGGGTGGAAAATGTCCATCAGCCAGTAAGCAGTGGAAGGGGAAGACTCATCTGTAGGGGGTGCAAGTGCACCCTCTCGCTGGCACTGTTCTGCAAAAAAGGGCTTGGAAACTCACAGTTCATCTGCCTTTGCCTCACTCAAGGTGGCCCTGATGTGAAAAGTGAAAAGAAGCCAGTCTCTAGCCTGCATACCTGCCTGAGGCCACAGTGTGCAAGGTGTATTCCTCTTTGTTAGACCAGCACAGGGCTTTTGCCTCTCATAAATCTTATTTAAGGCCCTGGAGGGAAACATAGCTTTGTGCCAGCCCTCTGTACAGGAAGGAACTTTGCCTTCCTTAATTAAGGAAGACAAATGGGACCAGGTTCTAAAGAGCTGTTATTAAGAAACCCCCGGGTCATCAGGGAAAAATTACTGAGTATGTCATGTGCTGAACATGGAATGCTTTGGTTTGGCTGCAGCACTCTGCCGAGGGAAAAGCATCTGTAACTCTTTTTCCCCATTGGTAAATGAGTATTGTATCTACCTGCCAGGGTTGCTCGTGAAGGCTAAGAGGTGAATTGTCATCAATGACCTAGAGATCTCTGGATAAACAGTGTTGTTGACGGGCAAGTATTTATCATCTTTCCAATAACAAAATCATTGTGTTTCTCTTTTTGTTAAGCTAAACTGTCAAAAGGATTCCCTCTTCCTAATCTGGCCAATGTTACCCTCACGAGACCTCACATTACAATTGTACAGGTGAGATTTTCTTTGACGCTCTTATGGAAAAGATTATTGTTTCTTTTTTCTTTTTCTTTTTTTTTTTTTTTTGGCTAGGCATTTATTCACCTTCTATCTTGCAAGAAACTTGATGGATTTGAGCTATTTAAGCAGTAAAAAGCTCTGGATTTCAATGAGATACGTAATAACGGTAAAATCCTGTTAGAAACGAATTTATCTTTCTTTGAGCAGAAAAGCATTAAATAAATACTTCATTAAATACGTAACCACAAAGTGATCAAATGGAGTGCTCGCTCAGACTTTCAAGTTGCAATTGTGTTTGAAAACACGTTTACCTTTAACATTTCGTTCAAGTTGGGCCAATCAAACCGAATTAGAGCTATCGCTATCCGTACAGTCCCAGTGAATTTAACAGGAATGGCTGAAATAAGAAGGGGAGGCGAGTTCAGTTTTGTGCACCTAGAATGACTAGATTTTGTTAATAATTGCTGATAACAGCTGAGGCTATTAGTCAAAAGTAATCAGTGAGCTCTCAGAAAATACTCTGTGGCTTCTGGTTATTCTTCTTCAAATCACACTGTACTCTGTGCCTCTCACAGCCTTTAGTTTGAACATGCAGAATGTTGCCAGACAATCAGGGCATTGCTGATAAACTCCCAGAAAATGGGAAGTCAGATATATTTCTCCACTTGTTTACTGACTTCTCGGTTATTTTCAGCTTTGTAGAGACAGTCTCAAATCCAGATTTTGGTTAAATACAAAGCACAACTCCAGAAAGGAAACACAAAGGGGTTTTTTAATCTTTCTTTGCATTGCACGTACCTGGTAGCAGCCAGCTATGCAGTCCCTACAAAATTTAATTGCTTGGAGACCACTTTCAGTGAACACGAGTTGCCAACAACCTTATAGGATAATTATGAGTGATTTTAGTTGTTCTGTGGGGCCGTTCTCTACCTCACTTTCTCTAATCAGTCTCCTCATCAGTAACTGGGAATAAGAGAGAACACAGAATTGCTATCTCTAACAACATAAATGGTATTTAAAATTAGCTATTGAAAAGCTAGTTCTATGGTCTTCACCTTCAGTCCCAGCCTATTGGCTTTGATCAATAGGAAGGAAGACAATTCTTCCCATTTTTGATGAACAACTGTATTAGACTGTGATGGGCTGCTCTCTGCAAGTTCCTCGCTCCATATGCACTGACAATGGATGAAGCCTTAAAGACACATTTAGATTAGATGGCTCTTAATTGGCTCAAACAAGGTAAAAAATAATCCCACCTTTGATTGCCTAGTTGCCTCAATGCTCAAAGAACTTTCCCGTGTAGGCAATAGGATCTTTAGATGTCCCTTCTATTGCCAGCATGGTGAAAGAGACAGCACCCAGGGAAGGATGGGGCTCTTTTGCAAAGGTGAAACGACAGAATTTTATTGAACTTGTTACTTACTCAGTAGTTTTTCTGACCTTTAACACCAGGATTGAGTGGAAATTAAAAAAACAAACCCACACATAGAAACAAAACCCCAACCAACCAAACCCCCCCTTCATTTTGTAATTCATAGCATTTCAATGACTCTTCTTCTCCCCACAGGGATACATGTTGATTTCTACCGATGTCCACTACAAACACTAAAGGAGAAGAGAGACCATTTGTTAAGCATGATCTTCAAATCAATAATGTGACTGTGAAGGCTAAACACTGTCCAGTCCTGCTGAAATGTGTAACTTAAGCTCTAACAAAGACGATATCATCCTGGTTGGGGAACAGGGGTGATGTGGGGAGGCAAAGAAAGCTGATGGAATGGTTAGGCTGTATGATGGTGGTAACAGGCAGACCCAGAGAAGAACGTGACACATGCTTGGTATTATTTATTCTGGAGTCTAACGGATGCAAAAATGTTTTTAAGATTAATGCTTCTTTTGAAATACAGTGTTGTCTATACACTTCCAGAAAGGTGCTGCAGTGTCTCAAAAGAAGGAAAAGTACTTTGTCCAAACGCTGCTAGGGCAGGCATGGCTGCTAACCCCTTTCTACTGTAATGATCTTAAATAACCTCCTTCTGAACGCAACTCCTTAATATGAAGTGAGCCGTCTCCAGAACCACGTTAGACAGAGAACTGTCCTGATTACATTGGGAAGTAAAAGCTTAGCAGTGTCCTAACTAAACTGAATGTAAATCTTAACAAAGATGCAAGGAGGCAAAGTGGCACTACTGCTGCCTTTGATAGTCCCTCTCCCCCTGTGACCCTTCAAACCCTTGTGCCTGTCATGTCCTCTGTTTAGCACTGCGTGGACAGGTTAGATACATATAACTCATGGAATGTTCCTGTGTGAGCCTTACAAGTCTAATCCTCCAACATCTTTGGATTCAATTCATTGCTGGATTGAAATAGTTACAGATATTTTACTTCTTATTTCATTTTGCCATGTTGTCTTACCCTCTTTTCTTTCTTCCCCTTCTTTTTCAAGACTTTATTAGTGTACAAATCTGAACAAAGTTCTGCAGAGGGATATGCTTGCCCTGCAATGCTTAGGTGCTTATTCTTTGGCCAAGCCTGAACAGAACGCAGGCTCAGGTCTCCCAAACTACAACCAACAGAGGAGAAACAAAGGCTGGGAGGTGAGGCCAGGTCCCACCGTGTTGTGCTGCTTTTGTGAGCCCCAAACCACCCCTGCCCAAAGCTCCATCCACCTGGCGTGGTGCCCAGACCCTAGCCTCTCACTCCTCAACAAGACTATACAGCAAAAAGATGTCCTCCTCAATGCTGAGGAAACACAATCGACAATAGGGTGCAGACTGTAGCTTAGCAAACTCCACCCATCCACCTGCAGCGGAGTGGTACTTCAATACCCCACTGCCTGAAACTGCCCTGTCCCAGCGGGACAGACAGCGCAGACACAGATCTTGCTTTAGCCACAGGCGCATGAAAAATCACTTGCTCCTTCAGTGTGAGGGAGAAGGCGGCCAGGCAAGTTCCTTCACCGTGGCACAGACCAGGCCTGTGCTCCCCTTCACACCCTCACCCCACGGGTAGCAGGTGCCTCGCCCAGGCTGCCCTAGCTGCTCCCCTGCTGTGTGAGATGGTCCTGACCTGGGACTTAACTGGGGGCCAGCCGCAGGGGCAAGACTCCACAGCTCCACAGAATCACAGAATGTTAGGGATTGAAAGGGACCTTTAGAGGTCACCAGAAAAGGAAAATCATCCAAGAAGGAAAGTCACCAGAGAAGGAAACTCCACAGCCTGTTCCAGTGCTCTATCTCCCTAACCATAAAAAGGTTTTTCCTTATATTTATGTGGAACCTCCTATGTTCCTTCTTGCACCCGTTGCCCCTTGTCCTATCACTGGACATCACTGCGAAGAGCACCAGGCTGCAGCACCTCCAGGCCTCATGGCATGTGCCCTGCCTGGCCTGAGGCACGGGTGGTGAGGGAGTGACAAGGCATAAGGAAGCCAGGTGGCCAGAGAGGACCTCTGACCATCCACAGCCACAAAGGCAGCGAGCAGCCACCCCTCAGCGGTCCCATCTGGGACCCAGTGGAGGGCAACCTGCCTCTGTGTTCCCCAGGGATCAGTACTGGGTCCAGTTTTGTTCAATATCTTCATCAACGATCTGGATGAGGGGATATAGTGTACCCTCAGCAAGTTCACTGATGATATGAAACTGGAAGGGGTGGCTGACACACAGGAAGGCTGTGCTGCCATCCGACGAGATTTAAACAGGCTGGAGAGCTGGGCAAAGGTGAACCTCACGAAGTTCAATAAGGCCAAGTGTAGAGCCCTGCATNAGAGGGCGCTGGCAGCCGCCAGCTCCAGCCCGGAAAGTTTGACCCTCGGCGGCCGCCGTCGGTTCCTGGTGTTGGCCGGGTGGCGGTGGCCGTGCTGGCGCGGAGGTGCTGAACGGGAGCGCCGCCGCCATGAGCCGCAGCTACAATGATGAGCTGCAGTACCTGGACAAGATCGACAAGAACTGCTGGCGGATCAAGAAGGGCTTTGTGCCCAACATGCATGTGCGTGGGAGAGAGGGGCGGACTGGGCTCTACGGGGAGCCCCAGGGGGTGAGGGGAGGCCCATCTGAGGGCGGGACCCGGCCCGGTGCCGGCCGCCCTGACCGCTGTCCCCGCAGGTGGAGGGCGTTTTCTACGTGAACGACCCCCTGGAGAAGCTGATGTTCGAGGAGCTGCGCAACGCCTGCCGCGGCGGAGGTGTGTCCGGCCGAGGAGAGCGGGTTGGGGCCTCTCTGACGCGGGGACTGTCCTCACACCGTCCTTGTTGTGGCCTCGAAGGCCTCACTGATCGCCTGGGCTCACGCCGGACTGGCTGTCGGCCCTGAAGGTGCCGAAGAGTGGCAGGGGCAGTGGGAGCAGGCCCGGGGCGGATCTCAGCTGGCAGGTCTGGAGCGGCAGCGAGCGGGAATAAGTTTTCTTGCCTTGCCAGCCACTGCCGCCCGGTGAGCGGCACAGGGCTGTCGCCCGCAGCTGTAGGGTGTCCTATGCCCAAGTCAGGTGAACGGGCGCAGCCTTCCTGGCTGCATTCAGCGCTCCGGGGTGTTTCCTGAATGCCTGCTCTCAGAGTTCACTTTGCTGAGGGCTGTAGCCAAGGCCTGTATGTTCTATGCACCACTGGAGCACAATCATAGAATCATAGGATGTTAAGGGTTGGAAGGGACCTCTAGAGATCATCTAGTCCAACCCCCCTGCCAAAGCAGGATCACCTAGGGCAGGCCACACAGGAACACATCCAGGTGGGTTTTGAAAGTCTCCAGAGAAGGAAACTCCATGAGCTCTCAGGGCAGCCTGTTCCAGGCTCCATCACCCTCACAGTAAAAAAGTTTCTCCTCAAGTTGAGGTGGAACCTCCTGTGTTCTAGCTTGTACCCATTATTTTTTGTCCTATTACTTGGCACCACAGAAAAGAGACTGGCCCCTTCCACTTGACACCCATCCGTTAGATATTCATAAACATGAATAAGATCCCCTCTCAGCCTTCTCTTCTCCAGACTGGACAGCCCCAATTCTCTCAGCCTTTCCTCATAGAAGAGATGTTTAAGACTGGATCCAGATCTATCTGGATGGTAAATTATCAGATTACTTACTTTTTTTATTCTTCTCTTTTTCAGGTGCAGGTGGCTTTTTGCCTGCTATGAAACAGATTGGGAATGTGGCTGCATTACCTGGTATTGTTCATGTGAGTAACTGCTCTGAAAATAGGGGTTTTTTCTGTTCTTGTTTGCCAGGGGTTATTGCCTTCCAAATGGGAACTCTTGTGAGAAGGGGTATGGACTGAAGTTCTTTTTCAAGACAATCTGGATGTTAGGAACCTGCCTCTGAGCAAGGAGCTGTAAAACTAAAGGCAGGCTGTAAAACTAAACTGTCAGCAAGAGAAGTATCTACATACTTCACTGACTGCCTTTTGACGTGAAGCTTTTTTAGCATTACTTTTTGCTGCTTTGCTTTGCTTAAGCCACCTTTCTCCTTCTGCTCATATTGCCTGTTTGTTGGTTTTGAGTTGCCTCTCCTGACCTGGAATGTGCAGAGAAGTGAGGAGAGAGCAGGAGGCAGTATTGTTGGTTGTATTATTGTTGCTTCCCCATGTTGTTAGTGAGCCTTGCTGCTGCCTTAACACTCTGTTCCCTTGCTCTTCCCTTCCCATTTCTGGTAATGAAGCATTAGATAGGATGATGCAGAAGGAAAATACCAGGCTATGTCACTTTTCAAGAAGTGTTAAGTACAATGTGGACATGCTCTTTTTCACGGTCAGTACTGCATATATTAGTAAGCAATGAAAAGTGGGATTTTCTTTTTTTTAATTGTTTCTCTTGGTGACTTGGCAAAAGTTTCGAATTTCTGGCTGCAGTAAGAGGCGGCCCATCACACTGTTAAAATGCCTTAATGGTCAACCAAAAAGGGAGTAAAGTAGGGTAGTAACGCCCTGTTAAAATGGGAATTTAGATGGTGCTTGGGAGAGTTGTTACGATCATCTGTTTGTCCAAATCTTCACTTTTTATTTCCAAACCAAGAGGTTTCTTGGTGATGGCAAAGGAAGGCCGAAGCAGCACATAACCCCACTGAAAAGTACTGTTCTTTTTAATGTGTGACAACAGTTTAACACACATTAAAAAGCTCCAGTTTCTGACAGCTTTCTGGATATTTGGGGCTTTGGATTTTTGGTTTTTTTGTTTGCTTAAATAGATTGTGGAGTGCTGTTTATAGTGTCCTAATCTAAACTTGCAGGGCTAGATATACTTTGTACTTGGGAAGCTCTTACTTTCTTTAATCAGTAATATGAAAAGGTTCAATAAACCCAATTATCTTACAAATTAAAATTACACAGCTCCTGTCCTGTCTGGATACCATCCTAAAGGGACAACTTTTTCCTGCCTACAGGATATGGTCTTTGGTCAGTGTTCCATGACCCAGCTAAGAAGAGAAAGTGCTGATGCTGCGTGGTTCCATTCTGCAGCACTGACCTCTTCCCTTGTTACATTTACAGTATTTAAATATTGCAGATGTGTCTAGATGGAACTTGGTAGAGACAAACTTGTGTTCACTCTTATGTCTCTGCTTTATGCTACTCTTAAGCTATGGCCTGCAGATGTTTTGAATGTAAGAGTCCAAGAAAAACCTGCGTTAGGATTCAGTCTGAGATCACGATTCCTACATTTAGGTGCTTGAGAGTCTCTCAAGTTTTCTTCAGATCTGGTCCATAGAGCCAAGAGGGCTTCTCAGCTGACTGGCCACTGGGTGTTTGCTTCAGAGTGAGATCTGCTCTCTGCTTTCTTTGACTGGTAACTGCAGGAGTTTAGATACTTACCTGAATTGATGCGTTTCCTCCATCAACATCTGGACATCCATTCTCTTTTCGGGATAGGTGTTTGCATATGTGACAACCGCTGCCGCATAGCCAAGGTGACTGTGCAGCACGGTTTCATAAAACTTCAGAATTTCCTTCATTCTCTTTCAGAGATCAATAGGCCTTCCAGATGTCCATTCTGGCTATGGCTTTGCCATTGGCAACATGGCTGCCTTTGATATGAATGATCCGGAAGCAGTGGTTTCACCAGGTAAGGATGGCTGACTGAACTTGCACTGAGAAATAGCTGGGATGGCATAAAAATGCTTTTTGAAATGGCAGGTCTTTACAGCACTTCATATACAGAACCAAAACGAAAAAAATGTGTGAATTAAAGGGAGTTAAAAGGTGCTTAATTTTTGCACTCAGAATCTTTATTGTTTATGGAGCAGGCAGTTGCACTGAAAACATCTAAAGAGTACAGAGGGAACTGCCCTCATGCTTTTGGTTTGAGCTCGTTATACCCTCCAGCTTTGAAGGGAGAGCACAAGACTCTGAACTTGGGTTTCGCCACACTAATAAAAAAACTGACGCTTTTCTTTAAGCAATGTTTGAAAACATCTTTCAAGAATATTTCTACTCTTCGTTTAAAATGTGACCTTAAAATACATCTCTCTTGTTTTTTAAGAAACACCTGGTTTTTAATTACTGATGGTCTGGAGATGCTTTTGTGGTTGTCATAAAACATGATGTTCATGTTTCAGATTTGCTTCGGGCAGTTCCAGTGTTTCTGGTTGACTCAAAACCAAGATCTCTTAGTCTGGTACCCCCTCCTCTGACACTAGTTAATACCAGAACCTTCACTAGTACAGGTGGCATGATTGGTCTTGCTCTGCAGGATTTATTTTTACTAAATACTAAGAGTTAAGCAAAACACCAAGCACTGAAGTTTGATACTCCTTTTAAGTATTTATCACTTATTTTATCTAGTTATTATTTATTCCAATGGACATTCAAAAAGAACTTGCTTTCCAAGGACTTACTTTTGAGAACATCTTGCATCAGGAGCCATGCTAAGATCTGTCACTTTTAGGCAGAAGAACAGGAACATCCTCTCTACTTTCTGTGGACAATATATTTTATAGTTGTATCTGCTTCTCTTTGTCTTCTTGCTGGAGCGACTTTGTAAACACAGCTATATCAGTAGAGCATGTGCTTGAGACTGAAAAACTGTTCATTATTTCCAAGTGCCTTCAAGTTTTTCTCTGCAGAACTACACTTTTGACTGTCTTGAAATCTGAGGCTTCATGTAAGTGTATTAAAGTGAAGCTTAATGCAGTTCACCTTTTTTCCCAGGATTGTGTCAGAAAGGTGTAAGGTTCATTGCATTCAATACGTGCTCCCTATCAGCAGGGACACTGATTTAAGATGGATATTCAGCAGATGCTCCCCATCAGCACACTTTCTTTATTGACTCCATGGCTTTTTCTCTACGCCTAGGCGGTGTTGGATTTGACATCAACTGTGGTGTCCGCTTGCTACGTACAAATTTGGACGAAAGTGACGTGCAGCCTGTGAAGGAGCAGCTCGCCCAGGCTATGTTTGATCACATTCCTGTTGGTGTCGGCTCCAAAGGTGTCATCCCCATGAATGCCAAGTAAGGGAATGAATTTGTGTGCGTGTTGCTAGAGGGGACATCTCTGGTGTTTTATTTTGGTGAAAGATTGATCAGTGGCAGACTTTAAGGAAAAAAAGAAGTAATTCTAAAACTCTTTCCATCCTTTCTGCATATGTGCTTCACCAGGAGAACTGGCATAATCAGCAGTGCACAAAATCAGCTGTTTCTTCCCCCATTTAAAACCCTGAAATAACTAAAAGTTCTTGACAGGTTCTCATTTCTTCTGACAGAAAACCTCTATGAACATAAAAGGTATTTTTTTGAAAGGGATGAGAGAGAAAACAGGACATTCCTCACACAACAAAGAGGAAAATGTAATGACCTATTTAGAGTTAGTATATTTGTAGAACTTGAATTTTATGAATTATTAAGAAGTTGGAATTCTTGTTTAGGGAGTTGGGGACTGATCATAAAGTCATGGAGTAATTTAGATCTCTTGAGGTCATCTCATCCAACTCCTTGCACGAAAGAGGGCTAACTCTGAAGGTAGGTCTAACAACTGAGTCACATCGGGTTGCTCAGGGCCATATCCAGTGGAGTTTTGAGTATATCCAAGGATAACCACCTTATGTAGGTGTTTGATAATTGCAGGGATTTGGAAGAGGCGCTAGAGATGGGTGTGGACTGGTCTCTGCGGGAAGGCTATGCCTGGGCAGAGGATAAGGAGCACTGTGAGGAATATGGAAGAATGCTGCAAGCCGATCCCAACAAGGTCTCTTCAAGAGCAAAGAAGAGGGGCCTGCCTCAGGTAATGTTAAATGTTTCAGGTGGGCTGTGAGTGCTCCCAGGGTTCAAATTTAAAGGTTAGCAAGTAGTCCTCTAATATCGTGTCTTTTATTGAAAATCCACCTAGCATTTCTGGGCAGGGGGAAAGGTGAGAGGGTGGGGCCATTTCTGAGTAATCCTTGGCAGAACTGTAATAGAGGGAAATGACAACTGCGCATATAGAAGGTCCCTGGGGCCATTAGTTTTTCATCCGTTAACCCCTACTACTGGAATTCATGTTTGGTGGCATCTCCCCATCGGGATATAGTTTTGCTTTTAAGAGACAGGCAAGTTACTCTGCAGCTTTTCTCGTTTGCTCAGCAAGTTAATAGCAGGGCAAGGAAGGATAGCATAATGAATAGAACTAGCTCATAACTTTGAATTGCAGTTCAAGGGATGGATTTAATTTCTGTACATAGTATCTGATAGCTCTGTGTGGAACACTTTTGAGATGGTTCTACTAACGCTACCATTCATAAAGCTTTCTTTTATATGACTTCATGAGTTTTATCAATTGTGATGCCGCAAGATTATAGCGTTTCAACCTCAAAATAATCTTATGTCCTCAATTTGCACATTTGCCTTGCAAATAAGTCACTATCTTTGATGGCATTGGAAAAAAAAAGGAGGGGGGGGGAGCTTGGAAATGGAGTATCTTGCTTTAATCTACTGAAAGGTTGTAGGTACCTAATTAACAGGATGTTGTAACTTCCTTGTAGAGTTATAGCCAAGTATAAGACTATGTGTCTGCTATGCCCATACAAATTGAAGATGAATTCTCAGTACTCTGCACTCTTCCCATCTTTCAACTAGGCCTAAGCAAGTTGGAAAAAAGTGGCAGCAGAGTCTGTAGATCCTGGTCCTTTTCTTTAATCACAGTCTTGTTCCAACAGTAAAAATAGTTACAAATCTGAACAAAGAGAACAATGATGATGCTACTGTGTTCTGCTTCTTTTCAGTTTATATGGGGATTTTTTATTTATTTTTTTTCATGGAAAAACTTTGCTAAAACCAAAACGCTGTAGCAACTTGCCTTATTGCCCGTATACCTGTAGTTCTCCCCTGTGCTCCCAGCGGCTGCTTCACTGATACTGTCTGATCTATATGTTGTGATTGGCAGCTGGGGACCCTCGGAGCGGGAAACCACTACGCCGAGATCCAGGTTGTGGATGAGATTTACAATGAGTACGCTGCCAGGAAGATGGGCATTGACCACAAAGGGCAGGTGTGCGTGATGATCCACAGTGGCAGCAGGGGCCTGGGCCACCAGGTTGCCACAGGTATGATCTGACTGGCGTAAGTACGTTGAGTGAGGCAAACTCTTCAGCATTATCTTGTAAACTCCAGCACCGAGGAGCATTTCTTCCAGTATAATTGCTGAGTGTGTTCCAAGTTGCCTTGACAGAGGCTGTCTGTTTGCAAACAATTAATAATGTTCTGCCAACAGATTTGCTTTTGCATTGGAGAAGGAGCCATAGGTTTGACCATTGGACAGATGAGTTCAGTTTTAGAATATAAATTATAGACACCCATGTTAATCTCACAGACTGAAACAAAACTAAGAAATCACTTAGACTTCCTGTGTTTGTTTCCCAGATGCATTGGTGGCTATGGAAAAAGCTATGAAACGGGACAAAATTATAGTGAATGATCGCCAGCTGGCCTGCGCCAGGATCGCCTCTGCAGAGGGACAGGATTACTTGAAGGGGATGGCAGCTGCTGGAAACTATGCATGGGTCAATCGCTCTTCTATGACTTTTCTAACAAGACAGGTAGGAGCAGAGTTGTTTCTGATGCCAATGTTTTGGTACACATCTCCTGCTTTATCCTAGACACGGAACATGGAGTATCTGCAGTATTTAACATAATTTTCAATTTTGTCCTTCTTAAACTGTGTTTTCTGGAGAGACACAAAGTTTCAGTCATGGCAATCCATCTAAAACCTCTCAACATCACTGAATTGTACTTGCAGAAGCCACTCTAAGCAATATTTTTGAGAATGCCTTGAACTGGAAGAAGAGGGTGCAAGAAAATGGGGTTTACATTGCTGAAGCCATCTTTTCGGAGTCGCAAAAACTTGTCTAAATGATATCTGATTGAATTCCAGCATTAAAGCTGCCAGTGGGCAGATGAACAATCTAGAGACTGCAGTTCTGTCACTGCTGTATTCAATTCCATTGTGGCTGAATTTGAAGTTGCTTACCTGCCATACCAAGTGCTTAGGTCACTGGCTTGTCAGTAAGAAACACTTGCAAGCAAATTTCTTCCTTTTAGTTCCTAAAAAGATAGTACATCTTCCACACGTAAGCAGCAGTTACCTTCTTCTTTTTCAAGACCTGGTTTGTTTTCTTTCTAGGCCTTTGCTAAAGTCTTCAACACAACCCCAGATGACCTTGATATGCATGTTATCTATGACGTGTCTCACAACATTGCCAAAGTGGAGCAACATGTCGTGGATGGAAAGGAGCGAACTCTGCTGGTGCACAGAAAAGGATCAACCAGGGCCTTCCCTCCTCACCATCCTCTTATTGCTGTTGATTATCAAGTAAGTTTGGCTGTGAAAGAAGGAAGTCAGAAGAGTATTTTGGATGAATCAGACAATTTTAGGGTCCTTAACAGATCTAAATGTTGAGTTCCTTTTTGGAACCCTACTGGGATGGCAATGTTCTGCTTGTTTGTATGTTAGGTCTTTGGGACACTGAGCTCCTTTTGCTCCACATCCACAGTGGCTGGATGATCACAAAGGGAAGGAAGTGGTTCATACCTAAGGCAGGCTTCGGTGATTGGCCTTGTCTGTTGGATACAAGTCTTTTGATCTGCTGATCTGCATCTTTCAGTGCAGTTAGTTCTCCAGAATCCTTCATACCAGGCACCCAAAGCAAGCAGGGATGCTCTGAAAGAATGTGAACCTGACCTCCTTTTCTATAGATGTGATTCTTCTCAGACTTTTATTAAGAATGAGGTTTTTAGGCTTTTTCTTGGTGAATTAATACTTATTTGCATCCCTAGCTGACTGGACAGCCTGTTTTGATCGGCGGGACTATGGGCACCTGTAGCTATGTTCTTACTGGCACAGAGCAAGGCATGACCGAGACCTTCGGAACTACTTGCCATGGAGCTGTAAGTTAAAAAGTCATTTTGGGAAGGGATTGGAGTGGACTGTCTTCCAGAGAACAAGGTTGTTCAAGGGTATCCGGTGTATGATTTATCCATTGGTCATAAAAGAAGAGAGTAGCCTTACCACATAGTAATCCAAGCCCAGGATGACTGCAGGTTAAAGTCCTCTTTGTCCCTTAACTGAATCATTTTGCCTACACCTGCAGAAAATTTAGGGGATGCTTCTTTACACAAGGCTAAGGTTAGGATGAAGATGAGGAGAATGAGCTCCTTTTACCAAATTTGGTTATCTCTGAGCTAATAAGAAGGATTAATTGTTCTGAGACTGTCCATATCAAACTCCTCAGTAGTTAGGAGATGTGTTCTATCCTGTTATTTACAGTGTGAAACAACGATGATGGAGGAAGAAATAGCTTCCAGTAAAACTTCCAACTCTTGAACACTGTCTGACAAGTGGTTTGGCTAAAAAGACACTTGCAGACTAGCACATTATACAGATGGAACTTCCGTAGCCATCGTGCCAGATGCGGGGTTTTGCAGGAGCCCATCACCTAAAGTCTAAATTCATTTCCTGTTTTGTGGCATACTGTGGTCTGTGCCCTCAGCTGTTCTGTGTTTGCTTATAATGTAATAATGTTTTTCTTTAATAAGAAAGACTTCTGGTTTTGTAAACCACTACAAAAAAAAAAAAAGTACTAACAAAACTTCTGTCTAGGGTCGTGCACTGTCTCGAGCCAAATCTCGACGTAACTTGGACTTCCAGGATGTGTTGGACAAACTGGCTGAAATGGGCATTGCCATCCGTGTTGCTTCTCCCAAACTGGTCATGGAAGAAGTGAGTCTAGTATTTCATTATCTGGGAGGGGAAAAGAGGTCTTGCTCCTTGGCTGAATGACCCTTCCTCGCTTGATTCTTCACAGTGCTAAGCAATCACTAGTACTCTAAATATACAGCTTGTGCAATTCCCAATAGAGCTATCCATTTTAAAAAAAAAGTAAACAAAAAAAATAGTGTGAAGTCTTCCGTGTCCCTGAAATGTTACTGAAAGTGGACATGTCTGTTTGACAGCTTTTGGGAGGCTATGAGTTTTCTCCTCTTGCCTGGCGATAGACATCAACCCTGAGAAGTCTTTCTGTGGGCATTAAAAAAGTAGTCATGTTTTATGACTTCTCTTCTTGAATTACGATCTCCCAGCTTTAAACTTTGCAGTTCAGCTGTCATGTAGATTACTAGCAGTGTATGAGAGATCTTCCTCTTTTGAGATTAATTCCTGTATTTGCTCAAGAAGAAAAGTCTGCATGGCCAGAAAACTGAATGTTATGACTTGCACTTCCTCTGCGTTAACACAATAGAGTGTCTTTTATGTTCACCACCTCACTCATAGAAGCATGTTAATCATGTGGAACTTTGCTGTCATGAGTATTGGTGTTACACAAGCACATTGATAGCATTAAGGTGTTCATTTGAGATCATTAAAGTGATCATCCAAGAGCAGCTTCCTTGTCAGAATGCTGGAGCGGGAAGCTGTAGAGTTCAACCCTGATTCCTGTCTTAAGGGGCAGTGAAGATAAATCTTAAAGGCTATCTGTAAGGAGGAAGTTGGAGTGACTTCCTGCCAGATAATGCAGCTTGATGTTCTCACATGCTGGTGGACTGGATTATCTGAGAATACAGGGAGAACTGAACCGAAATGATGAGTATTTTATCTGAAATACGGTGAAAGCTTATTTGGAAAGCTAAGCATCTCATAGATTTTTTTTTTTTAGATACATAAAATGACCAAATTCCCAATATGTTCACCTGCTTCTACACCCTCAATTCATATGATTCTACTTTTGCAAAGGGAAGAGTGGGTATCAAAAGCTTACATCTAACTTTCTGTGACTCTGTTGTTTATAGCTTTGCCCTTTGTTTGTTTGTTTGTTTTTCCCCCCTCCTAGGCACCAGAGTCTTACAAGAACGTGACCGATGTGGTTAACACCTGTCACGCAGCTGGCATCAGCAAGAAAGCCATTAAACTGAGACCTATTGCTGTTATAAAAGGCTAGGAACTGACCAAGCAGCAGAAACATACCGACTTCTCAAGGCCTTACACAAAACTGACTCCAACCATCATCTTCCAACATGCCTCTTGGACTCTGTAGGATGCTCAGATATCACATCCCTGTTCTGGAAACAACAACAGTCAAGGATACCCCTATTTTAACCACTCCTAGGCATAACTGATGCCCCCTCTCCTTATTATATGGTGTTCTTTTCTGGTGGGGAAGGGGCAAAGAATGAAGTCAGTCCCGCTCCCATTTGCCTGATGATTACACAGGTAGGACTTCAGACTTGCCTGAGTTGTCACTAATTACTGTGCTGCAAGACCACCTCCATCAGCAGAAACGGGCGTATGAACCAGACCTGCTGTCTCCACACCTGAGCACCTGGAGCTCTTTCTGCACATAGAAGTGTTCTAATAGGTTATGTGGCAATTGGGTAAAAAAGCTGGAGTTGGGAGTGGTCTTCTGCTTAGGCTGAGAGGGACTAGCTAGACTTGAGGCACAGTCCTCCCCTCTTCCCCAGCCTCTCCCATTTAACGCAGCACCTGGTGTACTTGGCTCAGTACAAGTAGGTGTTCCACAGTCTCATGTGGAAGTGCTAGTAGGACTGAGTATGCTGCTTTGAAAGATTTTGTTTGCTCAGTTAAAGTTGTGATTGAACAACTTACAGATGTGCTAATCCAACATTTTACAAAGTCCTAAGCATGTAGGAGTTGGATTGGACTATACTGTGCCCTGCAGCTCTCATTTAAATGAGTCCAGTTGCAGGGTCAGGCACAGTGTGATGTGACTTCTGATGTTTCTTTTGCATTCATTAACACAAGACTGGAGGGGAAGCTGACCATCCCCACTGGCTCATTTTGAGGATTACAAATAAAATGGGAGGATGGACACTGCAACGTGTCTGTGTTGTGTTTATTCTGGGGCTTAAATGACCGTTGTCCACTTTCAGGTACATAACACAAGCTCGAAACCCACCACGTTTTGTGACTTCAGCTGATGGATGTTTCAAGGAAACGTGCAAATGGCAGAATTTCTTGCAGGATACAAGCAAAGGGAAATGCAGTGCTGGTTGCTCAATTTATTTATGACAAGAGTGAGATAGCTACGATTTGTCTTTCTCGGGGCCTGCTGGTCCATCCAGCTCACTGGTTGGTGGCTGGAGTTTGCCTGTAAGCCCCGTGTGCAGGCACAAGAGGGCGGCTTGAGGAAAAATAAAACCTCAAAGCAAGAGTGGAGCCCTGCCAGGAACTCGTATAAAGGGAGCATAGTGATTGATGGACTCGAATGCCTTTTGATGAAACATCCCTTTAAGTTTAGGGTCGTTTTTGCTGAAACCTGTTGATCTCAGGAGGCGTAATGGCATTTTACTGTCTTAGTCCCTTTGTGCTGATTGGTTTCTTAAGTTCAAATACTATATTTGCTGCAGGTTCTGAAGCAGCACGTGCAGTAATAGTGAATGCTGTGAATCCTTGTGGGTCTGACTTTACAGTTTCTTGTTTTCCCCTGCTTTCTACACAGGAATTGTTCCAGATTACCATCTGTGAGGTCTGAGACACACTTGCTGAATTTAAAACAAAAATCATTTCACCTCGAAATGTGAATTAGCCTCCAGTGACAAACTTGCTCTCAAGTCTTCAGAAGTGTATGTTCCACACAGAAGTTTCTGTCTATAAATATTTCAGACTCCCTGATGTGGAATGCAAGGAAACTCTTAAAACATTCATATTTAAAAATAAAGAAGCATTTCTGCAACACCAGTTCTTTAAACTTTTACCTACTTTTACTGTTAAGAAACAAATTTTCAGTTTTTTACATCAAGCGGAAATCACAGACCATGAAGATGCTCTCATATGTGTGCCTGAAGTCTTCTGATGATCAGTGTTTATACATTAGCAGTCAAGAATGCAAGAAGTACTGTCAATTTTTGTTCCCTCTTGCAAAGCTAGTACTAGTTTTGGTTATTATGTTGTGCTGTATGGAGAAGAGTGCTGGTTTCCTAACCACTTTGAAAAGTAGGAGTAAAAATGTAAGATGTGTCCTAGCAATTTCTTTAAACCTAGATGGTTTTTGAAGTTTGTCTTTTTTCTTCAAATAGAGCTGTCCACTAGCTTTTTCTAATCTGCGTTTTAAGAAATTTTAAAAAATTGATAGGTAGGGAAAGCGATATTAAAATTCATGTGCATCTTCAGAAGTGTTTTGATGACACCAAAGGGCCAATGTAGTTTTGGAACCATTTCTGCTTCCATGGAAAGTTACCGAGAACTTGGGGAATATCTATTAATATACAATGTGCTTCCCTCCCTTCCCCAAAAAACTGAAAAAGCTTTGGTGAATGATTGTTGGGGTCATCTTTTCTCCTTATTTTTTTGGTGGGAAACTGCAAGTAGGAGATACTGGTCTACACCACACCCCTGGGGCTGTTGCACACCTCTGTCCAACCACAGGCTTTCATCTATTCCCTGCTTAAGTGTAGTTGATTCAGTTTTCTGTACGATGACCTGCAGCAGAAGGTTTGCTGGCCTTGGGGCTTGAACAGGGTGTCTGCGTTAAAATCAGCCTTCAGACAGGGCAATAAAACCAGTCCTTGGATGCAGGCTTCTTTGGGGCGAGAACAAAGAGCTCACTGCACTTAACCTCGCTCTCTGCTTGAGAACAAGATGGTTTAATTTACAGATTGGACCCTCCAAAACAGAGCCTCTGGCAAGTAGAATGTATCATCTCTGGTGGTGGCTTCAATGGCACCTTCCTTCTCTCTGTACTCACCAGGCTGGTGAGCAGCAACAGCGAGCCAGGAGCTGCTGTAGGTGGTGTGCTCAGGGGCTTGTGCAGGTGTTGTTCCTGTCACTATTAGCATAGTGTTCAAGAGCAAACAGAAAAGCGCTTCAGGTTTTTGTTGCTGGTGGGTGACTCTTTTAGAAAGTCCTCTAAATACGTCTCCCGTGCTGGGAGGTGCCATTTGCCATTTGCCAGGGTGCAGTGTGAAGCAGAAGGGGTTAGGGCTCAGACCGCCTCAGGAAGGCAGTTCTTCCCCACAGTATTGCAAATTGTGGGGGGGACTCATGTTTCATTTGCTGTAATGGTGGCAGAACTAGGGTGCAGCTGATGGCTTCCTTCTGGTGACTTGGTTAATCTTTGTGCACTCTGGGGCCTCCTAACTTCCCAAAGGAAATCAGCACCGATCAAGGTACACGCTTGCAGTGCTGATATATTTGCACTGTATTGCACACCCCACTGGTTGGGAACTTGGTATCTAACCTGTGTCATATTTGTCACCATCCTAAGTCTCTTGGGAGGTGTTTTTTTTAACTCTGCTCTAATTTTCCTCTCCATGCTTCCCCCTTCGCTGGTGGTCCTGGGCTGATGTTCTGGCCCAGGAGGAACAAGTGATCTCTGACGTATCTCTGTCGCAGGCACCTCCGCCCTCTCCTCCTCTCTCCTTTGTTCCTCTCAAACATAAACACACTTAACTAGCCTCTTCTCTTCTCCCTCCACCCTCCAATCTTCAAAGCGATCAGACAGAGCATTATCCCTCCTGCAGCATGTGCCAGCATGCTCCCCTGCACACAGAAGGAAGGTTTCAGTCAAGCAGCTGGCCCTGCCTGTACCTGGCATTTGCTTTGCTCTCTTGAGCCCTGTCCTAGAGCAAGGGGGTCTGATCACCACCACACCTGGTTTTCTGCCTGGCAAGGTGGCAGTGGGAGGCAGACAGTGGAAAGGCAGGAGCTCTGCAGCTCCCCAGAGTGATACCAGGCACAGGTGCTTCATCCTCAGCGCTGTGGGAGGGAGAGGAAGATGGTAACCTCCTGGCACATACAAAACAGCAATAATCGTGTGGTTTCTGGTGGGTTTTTTTGGTTTGTTTTTTTAATTATGTTTACACATAAACAGGAGGATAGGAGATCATTCTCCACAGCAGAGGGAGGGCTGAGTGTTATGTGAGATGGGAGAGCAGAGGTCATAGAAAAGCCCCTGAACTCCCCAGGCAGATTTGCCACTTGGCCTCCTTGGGCACCAACCAAGCAACCCCCAGCCTGAGCTGCTGCTGCTGGATTTTGTGGTGGTGAGCATACCCCTATCTTGCTGCGCCCTCATTCCCAAAGCTTCGGCTCACATTGTATATAAAGTTCAGAAACCAAAATAATCACTAGTCTTAATTGCAGAGATTAGGACCAGGAAAGGGAAATGGAGTCATCTGCCAGCACTTAATCTAACATTTACTAGCTTAGGAAAAGACATGCAGGGGCTGGGCTGCCCTCACATACTGAGATGTTTGAGTCAGCTTTCTGATGGAGCCTGCTCCTAAAAAGAGGTACCAGGGGCAGCCTGCATTGTTATTGCCCACATTCCTCCACCCCAGCTGAGCTACATCCAGCACACCGCTTTCTGCTTAGGCTCAGCTTTGCCCAGCAGGTGGTTGGAAGTGGGGAAAATATTTCCCTCTTTTCTCCCCTCCCTCAATGCAGAGGAAACTGAGGCACCGACCTCTTCTTTTTTCTCCTCTCAAAAGCTGTGCCTTATGCCAGGGAGGTGAGGTGGGAACCCAGGTTGTTCTTCCTCTCTCCATTCTCAGACCTGGTGAGCCAGCATGGGGTGGGAAGTCTTGTAGATCAGGCTTTCTGCTCTTCCCTGTGAAGTGCAAATCTGGGGAACCTGTTCCCCCGCCATGTGTCAGGAGGGAAAGAAGAAATAGGTGGGGAGGAGGCCCCCTCAGGAACTCAAAGGAAAGGAGAAGTGCAGCTCCCGCAGGGGAAGATGTGGCAGTGGGTGTGTGTACGATAAGGTCCAAACCCTGATGTGTTAGAGCAGCAGTTTATTACCTGAGTCAATTAAGTGGTAGAAGATTATTAAATCTGAGCACCCTTGTAGGGAAGGGCCGCCCAGGGAGAACAGCATTCTGCCGACAGTTGTGAGTATACACGCTCAAGGACAAGATATTAGGGGTTTATGACAAAATTTAAGGGGGAAAGGAGGGAGATGAAAAGCAAGCAAATAAAGTACTTGAAATAATGGAGAAGGATCTCTGAATCCTGCCTAGCCAGCAGTGTACAAGGGATTGTGTACAGCTTTGCCTTAGCTCTTCTACATCAGTACGAGCATCCAAGAGTGCTTCTGCCCAAAAATGTTGCTCTTTACCCGACAGGGCAGAGAGAAGGACATAGACCAGCCACTAAAACCTCCCAGGGTGCCGTGGCCAGCAGCATCACTCTGTAGCAAGCAATCATGAGCCTCTGGGTTACAGCAGTCGAGTCTCAGGGTACAAGAGCTGTACTTTGTTTCTGCTTCAGTAGTCAGACAGCAGGCTCCAGATTGTACTGCCAAAAAATACTATTTTTTTTGCAGAAGACAGAAGCAAAAGGTGGGTTTCCCAGCTGGAGGAATGCCTTGCTAATAAATCACCTGGTTACCAGCTCTTGGCTTTTAAGAATCATAACCTGTTTGCGCTTTTAATCTCAAAAAAAAATTAAAAGCAAGCAAGCTGGTTGTTCTATTTTTTACTAATGTTTATTGTTGTTGGGCTATAAGTTTGGAGTATTCACAGGCAATTTACGAAGCTTTAAAATCATAGGCTGATCAATTCTTCCACTGTTGCTCTGCCAAATCCTTAACCACTTCTTGGATGAGGAAAAAAAAAGTATCATTGTAAATTGCTTTTTCCCTGGAGGATATTTATACTGTAGTGGTTGCTAAAGGGATTTTCTCCATTCACCTCTAATAGGAGTGTTTTTTTTTATCAGGCAGATAAAGAAAGGAGTGTGACAAGCACTTTCTTCTCCGTTTTGTGTTTTTTTGAGTATTTTCTGCTCCATCTCAAATGTTTTGAGTATCTGTGTATTTTGAGTCTAGCCCAGAAAGGACTTTGTCCACCTCCTTCCTGATATAAGCACGTGTGTGTCTGCAGGCCCAAAGCCCCTCTGTGGTGAGGGGTCTGAGCCCTGGGGTGGAGGGGAAACCTCTCCACCTGTGGAAACTTTGTCCAGCCCAAAATATCAGGCTGTGCTGTCAGGAGGGTAACTTTGGGTGCAAGCAGTGCTGTGAAGGCAGTGCTGGGTGCTCTCCTGCCCTAGAAGCCCCAGTGGGTGCCTCCATGGCACAGAATCCACCCCACCCTGGAAAGGGATCTCTGGGGGGGATGCAGCACCCATAGGGCAGCCAGACAGGCCTTGGAGGGGCGAGCAGCGAGGGAGACCCTTGCTCACAGGTACATGGCATGCAGGGAGCTGCATGGTGCTCTGGAGAGGGCTTGTCCCTCCTATTTCCCCCATCTCTCCCCGCCTTAGTCACAGGGCTGCAGATGACCTGGGCAAGGCCTCCACAAATTCCCATTAGTTCAGGAGACATGCAGGCTTCTGGCTGTTCTTCCTGCCAGACCCCTCGAGCTCTTCCATTAATGGTCAGTGGATGAGGCAGAAGTATTATCTTGATTGAGAAACATGAAGCCTTTTTTGTGAGACAAATATTCGTTTCCTTGTCTCTCAGGCAGGAATTCAAACTATTTGATGATTATCAATAGCAGTCAAGAGCACAATTGCTGTCTCCTTTCCTCCCTGATCCTTTGGCAGAAAGTGAATCCTCCACCACAGAGCAGTTCCTGGAGAGAAAAGTTCAACGTAGGGCTGTGGCATTCAGGTACATGTCTGGAGGGCAGCTTTCAGTGCTCTTGTCCAGCCTGTACCAACTCACTTCATCTTCCTAATGCTTGGTGCCCTATCTGCAAATAGGGGTAAAATCAATATTCTTTACTCTCACTTTTAATCAATCTTTCCTATTTAAGCTGTGATTCAGGGATTATGCCCTTCTGCACCTCTGACTCCTACTGAGCATGGCAGTACCTCTCTGCAGAGTCCAGCCCCAGCTGTCCAATGCTTGGTGCCAGCCCTGAGGGTGTGCAGCAGATGGGCATCTTCTCCCGTGGCTTCTAGCCCTTCTGGAGCGATGGGTTCATTCCCTTTATGATCTAAACTGAAAGCAGAAAAGCTTACGAGCAGTTCAGAGTTTCAAGTCAACTTAGAAAAGTCTTTTGTAGTCCTCTGGCTACAAAGCAGAGCCTCTGAGCCAGATCCTCACCTTGAATTCAGTGCCACTGAGGTGCCAAATTTCCTCTGTGCTCTGAGGGTACAGGACCTAGACTTGTGAGAAGTGCTAAACACACCACCTCACTTTTGCCATCTGCATGTGTTCATGTGTTAAGGGACAGAAGGTGAGAGTGTGTCAGATTGCTCAGGAGGACATTGGGGTCTTATTGTGTCCATCACAAGGAGGATGAACACACAACCTCTCATTCCTCACATACAAAACCCCACTGAGTCTCTCTATCTAGGGGTAGCCTTGACTCCTCTTAGCAAGAGGAGATGACAGCATGAGAGCAGGCTGAAACTAGGCACAGGGGTGAGACATGGACAAGAAGTGTGGGAAGGGCAACCTGGGAGACCAGAATTGCCCTCTGCAACCTGCAGCATGCCCCATGCAATGTCCAGGAGCTGACCAATCTTCTGGGGAAAGGAAGTGCCCTGCTGAGCATCCAGGCTATGCTGCTGCCCAAATACCCAGCCATGAGGCAAGTAGATCAGTGAGGGAGAAAAGGGAGCTCATAACTGAGTTAGTCCTAATATTAATGCCAGCTGTAGAGGCAGAGAAGTCTTCTAGGGATCTTCCCACCGTACTTCTGCAGGACTGTCTCAGTAGAGACCAGTGTTGCCTGGAGCAGAAGATTCAGGAAAAGAGACTGGCATAGTCCTGGAGTATTTGAGTCCTCCTTTATCTGGACTCTGGACATGTTCTGAATGTGAAGCAAGTTAACAAAGTTTCCAGACATCTTCAGTTGTGCAGACAGCCAGCAAAGGCTCTTGGGGGACTTCTGAATGCACCAGTCTTAGGCCATAACTAACCTCATCTCCCTGGATTACAAGGGTTACATCCAGTGTGGAGGAGTAGTGGCTGGGCTGGATGCTGAGGTTTAAAACCATAATCTGATGCAATTAAAAAAACATCCACTGTAAGAGAAAATAACTCAGTGACAGCTTCTGACTGGGTCCAGTTCTCTCTGCATAAAGGGATTAAAGCTTTTGCATGAGGCAACCTTAAGCAGAGAGGCTTCCACCAATGGCCTAAAACAGCTCCCTCTGGTCACCCTCACAACTGAAGGTAGTTTTCCAGGGCAACCTTGGGTGCCACAGGGTGGTTTACCTTCACCAGATAGGTGTTTTTTTTCTGATAAAGCATATTTGACTCATCTAGACTTCACACCAAATTCATCAGAGGTTTTAGTCAGGAAGGTGGGAAAAAAGAGTGGACTGGGAAAAAGGAGAGTGGAATGGGAAAAAGGACAGCGTTTGACTGACATTTTCAGTGGGAAACATTCCAGCAATGCGTGTCAGCACACAGGGTTTTGTTTCACTTTACTTCATGAAGGACTTCAAAAAATCCAGAGATCAAACCAAAATGCTGCACTTTGGGGAAGAAAACATTTAAGGAAGGCCTTTGGTTCCAGCGGGAAAACAAAACAAAAACAAAACCCTTGTGGATCAACCGGAAATGATTTTCTTCTTCAGCTACTCATGTGTGCTAGGGAAATGAGAAATTAATATTGTGCCATAAGGAGTGAGAAGAGCCCTGAGGCCTCACCAGCCCTGAGTCAGCCACCATGCAAGGGCAAGAAGCCACATCTGTCATCTCCACAGCTCACACAGGCCTTTAGGACGATGTCCTCTTAGCTGTGCCCTTGTTGCCCACTACCCGTGTCCAGGCACAGGGGAAGGTCTGGCCTCCATGGCACTGCTGGAGATGAAAGGCTGGATTCAGTTTGTTTTGTGTTCAACCCACCTTTCACAATACCCGCCGGACCCGCCTCCCCCCTCTCCGACTTTGGTGACTCAGCCAAAGAATTTTAATCTCCATGGTCTGTCTGTAGTTGTAAAATATAATACCACTGGAGTTGGGCTTGTTTATCCCAAAGCCATGAAACTGTTGTCAGAAGAAATTGATACACACTACCGAGGGGAAAAAAAGTGCTGCTGCTGGGGAGAATTTGACTCAAAATGGCACTTCAAATGGAAATTTCCCTGTTTGAAGTGGATCCATTTTTCATCTCTATGCCTTTCATTTCTTTTACACTGCAGGAGCATGGACTTGCAGGGTCTGTTTGCAGGAGGATTAGCTCCTCTTGCCTGCAGAAGGTTTCCACCACTGGGCCACAGGTGCCCTCATCACTCAGGAGAACTTTGGGGAAATGGTGGCTTGGGGTGGAGGGGTTCGTGCAGCCCAGCTTGGGAAGCACCTCAGCTCCTGCCCTCCTGCCCTATGTCTGCAAGCCAAGAGCCCTCCACATCTGACTGGCACTGGGCACAGGGGATCTGCCCACATAAACATCGAGTGTATCCCAGGCACTCCAGATCAAATCACAGGGTCTTCCCCTTCCTTCAAAGACATCTGAAGCCTAAAAGAAGCAGATCAAACATGTAAATATGAACTAAGATTAATTATACATTTGCAACTGAAGGGGGAAAACAAAAAAGCCATTAAGGGTTGTCTGCATTAACTATGCCCGCAGGGGTATCTCTTTGTCTTTGCATGCCATGATACTTCATGAGATACTGAGTCTGGTTCCACCAGGTCTCTAGAAACGCCTTAGAGGCTTTGGAAACTCTCTAAATGTGTTTCAGCAGGAGGCAGACAAGGAGAAGGGAAGTGTCGGCACGGCTTCCTCAGAGCACTGGAGCAGCCTTTGTTGAGTGGCTGGAGGCTACTTCTCAGCTCCCAGATTTCAAACAGGTATAATTATCACTTGGATAGGATTCAGGACTCGGAGGGAGCTGCCAGGTCTTTCATGAGGGGGTAAATTTGTCCCACTGAATCTAGGATAAAAAACAAGACAGAAAGGAGTGATATGATTTAACCATGTAGGTGTTTCTCACATCCATAATGTGCCAGGTTGAATATACCCCCAGTGCTGTCCGAGAGCCTGGCTTATACATGCTTTGCTTTTGGAGCACCTGTGTTGTGATATTTTTTACATATATAACCTAGCTGAAATGAAGAGATACTGGAAATTTCTCCATAAAACCTATTCTCTAAAGAGCTCAATCTCAAGGAGTCTCAGAAAAAACAGCATCTGTTCTTCCAGGTATCTCACTGACTCTCCGAAGTTCTGAGCTTTTTAACTCTACCTTCTTGGAAGATCAAAACAAAAACTGAGTCTGTGAATGTGCTCTTCACCTTCCCAGTAGGCCCAGGTGGAGGAAACATTAGGATCCCTTCCCAACATGTCAACAGGCATCTCCTTTAATTCAGTCTAACCCATTTTTTTCCAACCATTCCTGTGCAGCTGCTCTCTGCAAATGCCTGCCCTGCAGGATGCGGGGTTTGTTACCAGGTTTTGCAGTGATTCCTAGGTGATGAAACTACTTAGACTGTAAACTTTTTCACCAAAGATGCAAATGTGAAATA
This sequence comes from Baryphthengus martii, assembly GCA_013396935.1. Taxonomy (NCBI): domain Eukaryota; kingdom Metazoa; phylum Chordata; class Aves; order Coraciiformes; family Momotidae; genus Baryphthengus; species Baryphthengus martii. Next base: position 65,767 of record VWZK01019006.1, read on the forward strand.
CACTCCTTAAGACAGCGATTTCAGTAAAATTCTAGTAAAGTTTGCAGAAAATAACCAATGCTAAAAAAAAAATTTGACTAAAACTAAATTTAAAAACATTCAAACACAACGTTTTTTTCAATTGCAAAGCCAAAATATTTCATTCAGCTCTGAAAACACTGACCACCCCTACTACAGAGTAGTTCAGCCATGGCGTGGTGATGGCACTGCTGCCGTTTTTCTTGCCCTTCCAACACAAGCTCTCCCAAGACACGCAGATCCAACTTGGCGCCCTCGTGAAACTCACTTTTTGTAAAAATCGAACCAGCTGGTAACTGAATGAGCTTCTCAGACAGGGGACTATAAACAACATTTAATAACCCCATGCTTTATGGGCTTGTTAACATAAATGCAACTTTTGAAGCTTTCATAGCACTGCAAAATGCAAAGCTATGGAGCACGCCACACATAAACACAGGCAAATGCCTCGTATTTGTACAGCATGACATGCTCTAGTTGTACACCCTTGGGATGTGCCACCACTACTTGCATGGTGCACTGCCCCTGCAAACTTGGGGTGCAGCATTACCCAGTTGTGTTGGGAGTGTATTGCTGGGGCTCTGATGGAGGAGATAGTGGATCTGGGCAGGACTTTTCATGGTTGTTTATCTGGCTTCAGCAATGGTTTGCATTAGTTGATAGTAGGGTGCTGATGACGGAGGATGCTGGTGGCGTCATTGGTATGACAGACTGGCAGAGAGATGTTTTTTGTCTCTGCTGTGTCTGTAATATATGGGAAATAGAATAGGATAGGATAGAAAGAATAGAGTAGAATAGATGCAGATGCCAGCTTTGCAATACCAGAGCTGGGTAACATGCAAGATTTATCTGTGAGCGCAGGGGACTCGGGTCACACTCACACTCAAAGGGGACAAGCAGCCCAGTGAACATACGGCAGCAACTAGCTCCTGGTAAAGCAGTACTGGGGCAGCTTGGTGATATTTTCCAGAGAGATGGAACTGCATCTGCTAGTGTTCCCAGAGCAGAGGCTGTGCTGTTGTTGAAACAGAGGGAAGAAACCTGGGACTGAAGTAATCTAGGTTGATCACTCGGCTCCTGATGGCAGGTGGGCTGAGCTCTGTAATCATCCCCTCCACTCCCCAGCTAGAGCACAGCCCACTCACATCTGCTCAGAACTTTGATAAGAAATATGCTTGGAGGTATTTTGCTGTCATGAACAAGAGAAGACGAACAGTAGATAAATGTAGTGTGTCTGAGGTGCGGGCAGACACGCTCACGGTCATGCAGATGCTGTGGTCTTGGCCATTTCTGCACAGCTGGTGGTAAAATCACATTGCTGCTTCTTTTCTGGTAGGGTTTGGGCTTTTTAAAAAAAATTATTTATATTTTGCTTTTTAAGCATCTCCCTACCCACCTTCCACTCAGCTTTTGCGAGGCATGTCCATTTTCATCAAGAGCCACATGTAGTGCAAGCAGCAGAGAGGCATTGGCAATCAGGCTGCTGTATGAGAAGGACATAAAATACACAGGCAGGACATGCCCCTATGCCCTTGCCTCTATAGTAACATCCAGAGCTACAGGGGCAGGCAGGAGGGAGGAGAAGAAAATTACAGGAATCAATGGCAATTGCCAAAATGTCAAGAAAGTAAAGAAAGTGGGCAATATTACTAGAGGAATTATTATTATTAATTATTACTATTATTATTATAGCCTATATTCACCCTCTGAAAAACACTAGCAGCAAGGAAGAGCCCATCCTATAGCTTGTCAAGGTTTTACATCATGACCAGTGGAGCACGCCTGGCCCACAGCTTTCTGATTCTGCTTTCTGATGGATGTGTTAGTCTGGATGTTCATGCTATGGACTTTGTCCTTGTCCCCTCATTCCTGCTCACAGTGCCAGCATTCTCCCTTTCCTCTGTGATGCCTGGCACAATGTCCCCATGGTTCCCAGCAGCACTCCTGACTTCCATTTTGGGGGATGGAGAAGGAGGGAGGCAGAGGAGTATCAGCGCTGCAACTCCTCATTTAAGAGAGACTTCCTGTGCTTGGCTTTTGTCCATGTTCCAGACTCCTCATCCCAGCTCTCATCATGGTGCTGGACTTCTCTCACTCTCCCCCACTGTTCCGTCTTGCTCCTTCGGGATTAAAGTCCACCCTGTAGTTCAGCCCCAGCCTGCCCCATCCCTCATTTCTGCCCCATGACAGAGACAGCAGAAGCAGCTGATGGTGGTCAAGCTTGTGATGGATGCCCGAAGTGAGCAAAGCCTTAAGAGGCAAAGCTGAGTCCTCCCTAAACTCACGGCACCCTTGGGCTAAAAATGCAAATCCAGCCATTGGGCAGGGGGTGTAGAACAGGAGCCCAGTGGAGGAGGATAAGTATGTGGGTGGAAAGAAGAAAGCACTTTAGATGGTGGAAAACACCCACACTGGAAGTCAAGCCTCCCTCCAGCCCTACCTGTGGCTCCCTCTAAGTCCTGGTCCATGAGATGGGCTGCTTTGCTCACTCATTAGCATTTCTGCTATGCAACCTCTCACAGCATTTTTATATCTCCACAGGGTTTGCCTGCAAATATATTATCTTCAAGTATTTTATTTGATTTTTTTCCTCGGTAATTAATCCACCCCAAAGGTGTCATAACTAATTTGTTCCTATTTCCCTTGTTTCAGCCACACAGCTGGTGTGATATCAAGCAGTGTGCCGCACTTTGAAACCACTTTCTTTTCTCCCTCCTCTCTGCCATCCTTCCCCCTACTCCCATGTACAAACACCACAACACCCACTCCTGTGTTTGTACATCTGGCTTATTTCATTTATGCATTACACAGTTTATTATCAGTTTCATTCATTAATCACCGGTGAGCTTTAACACCTCTAGGTGTGGAGACGCACACATCACCTCCACGTGAGTGTTCTCCTGGGATAAACCCTCTGCAGCTGAGCCTGGGACTTCTTCAGTGCTTTGTAAAATTAAAAAGATACATCTAGAGAGCAGCTTAATATAGTGTAATGCTGGCAGTAAAGCAAGTGCATTAAAAGATGTGAAAATTCCATTTATTTGTAACTACTTGTTCTCTTTGTGATCTCGGTGCAGATGGAAGAGATCGGTTAGGATTCAGTGCCGACGGCTGACAACCCTGGAACGCAAAAAAATCTGCTGTATATGCCCAGAACCACACCACATCAAAATAAATTCATGGGGACAAGCAAGGTGCTTTGTGAACAGAATGGCAAATGCAGCTTGGCTTGGATTTGTTATATGCTCTCAGGCTTCACTGTCCACTACTTTCCCCACAATTTCAACCCTTCAGCTTCCCCCTCCCAAATCCAAAACTCCTTCAAAATACTCATATTTTCATCCCATGAACCCAATAGAACAGGAAAGAGGCAGCATGTCATACCCACCCTAAGCACATGTGCCTGCTGACGGCTGGCTGGTGCACGTGGCCTAGCTGACCATCATGTGGGTCAAACTGAAAAGACAGCTCAGTGTTAACTTTCCCCTTTGTGAGGACTCTAATTTGGCCTATCTCTCTACTCTGTTGCCACCAGTGTTCATGGATCACATAGGCATTTCATGTCTTTGAAACCTCTATCTCCAGTCATAGCTAAAGTAACCTGCAGGGTCTCCAAAATTTTCAAGGGGAAAGTTGGTAGAGAGATGTATGGACTCCTAAGCTTATTTTAGCCTGGCTAAGAAACATGATCCATACCAGTATCCCTTTTGATTTCCTGCACCTGTGAAAACATAATAACATCTGAGGTCCATGGTAACATAGACTTTGCTCTTGATGCTCCAGCAAATGCAGGATCATGTCCAAATGACAGCTTGTCCCACAAGCTTGGAGTCAAAGCTTTTGAAGAAGAATGAGGGAAATCAGAGTGAAATACAGGCTTGCTGGCTGCTCCCCACCTCTGTAACCCACAGTTCTGGGGGTATTGGCCCCTTCAGACTTATCTAAAGACAGTGGTGGATATGAATCAGAGTCTTCAGCCATCCAACTTCACAGATGGGTGATTCAACCTTGACAAATCCCCTCACTTTACATGAATACACCAAGTTAAAATTGGAGACGGTCAAAGAGCAGATATACTGCCTGTATTGTGTGTTCACCTCAGAGTCTGTGGAATCCAGCAATTGAGCGGCACAGGAAAATGACGCAGCATGAAGCACCACAGCTCATCACCTCGTTCTACCTTTAGAAACACCTTCACTCCTCTAGTTTGTTCTGCTAGCAAGGGCAATTTGGAGAATTTTTCCATTGTTCTCTCACTGGGTATATACACAGTGAGGTAGAAAAAAAATGTGTAAAAACCATGTGGAAAATATGTGAGTGAGCATTTATAGCAGATTTTTATCTACAAGCACACCTTCAGTCTGAGGGAGAATGTCGTTCATCCTGTGTCTACAGAGCTTCCAGATCTACAGCTGGAGATGATCTAGGTACAGGTGCAGTCCTATCATTTTGCTGCTCCCCATTTGTCTAGAACAAATACACTCCTTACTCTGTAGCCATTTATCTGTACACTGAGGGTTCCTAGTGATGAACACTTGCTGAACTTACATTTACTTACACTCTGTTTTGGAGAGATTTACTAAGATATTGCTCAGCTATACTGATTGACCACAGCTAACTTCAGCAGGGCTCTCCTCTTGGTACCCCTTGAGAGAGTCTCTTCAAAATGTTTTGGATCTTGTTTTGCCTCCTTCCCATGTATGCCATGACAAATATTTTCAAAGACTCTTTATTTTTGTGTGGATTTTCCCTATTCATTTATTCCAGTGAGATAAATCATCCCTGATCGCTTTACTGTCTGAACATGACTTTTCTATAGTGCCTTCTGGCTTTGTTTGGCCATGTTATTGACACTAGGTAATATAACATGAAAGGAGTGTGGATGGGCTTTTACAAAGAAATCAGTTAAATAGCTATTAGAGGATTAAAAGCAATCCCATGGCCAGGATTACACATCTTTAAAATGCTGATAGTATCAAGAAGCAAATGGATTCGTAATTTAATAGGAGAAGAGAGTAGACTTCAGATGTGTGGGTTTTTTCACATTTGATAGAAAGATTAAAGTATCTGCATTTGGTGTGCAGGAGTTCGATAAAGCTGCAGCACAGTTGCCTACGGATATCAGTATTCACCTTTCTTGTGAACAGTAATTGCACTACATGGAGAGAATTCTTCCGGTCAACGTTTTTATTAAAACTTTAATTCTCATGGTGACAAGTTGGGATCATTGACTGATAATGATACATTTTAGAAGCTTTGAAGAAAACCTTTGTCTAGACAGAAACAGCCTAAGAAAGCTTTTGAAATGTAGCATTCACTTTAAGCCTTTGTTGATGCCTGTGGGAAGCATCGATCCATATTTAGGAAATTTTGACCTGTTTTTTACTTCCTTGTGCTAAAAGCGTGCGAGAGGTTTGCATGCCAACAGAGATTGTGTGAAATAAAAATGTACAGCTTTCCTAAGGAGAGTGGTTCAACATGTGACAGATTTTTCCCACAGAAAGAATTTCCTTTTCATCCAGAAATTAATTTTCCTTTAAAATTAAATCAAGCTACATGTGACATCCTGGCTTTTGTGTCTTCAGCATTCAGGTTAGATTGGGATGTATTTTAAGGACCTCTTCAGAGCTATTAAAGATGAACGATCTAAAAGGAAGTAGCCACAGTTTTATTGAAATGTAGAGTTTAAACCAGTCTCCTGGATTTGAGGTCCAGAGGCCTTTTCCAGAATATTATTTCACAAAACCCAGGTTTGGTTCTGACTGCAGATATATTAAAAAAATAAAACAATCCCATCTAGACATGCAGATCAGCCTGAGTCTCACACTGGAAGAGACACCCTATGGCAGCGATGGCCCTGGGTGTGATGCTTTCCACTCAGACTCCTGTTGAGACATCATCTCACGTGAGATGAAGATGAAATGGACCAGAGCTACGACCTAGTTCAGCTCTCCAATCAGGTGAACTAGCTAATCATTAAGAAGGTGGCACACTGCACCATCTCTCTAGGATTTGGAAATCAGAGGATTATGGCTCCTGGATATATCTCTGTAGGGGTCAAAACTCTGTGATAACCATCTGACCTAAAAATTTATTTGGTGCATTATCAGATGTTTCCTGCCCAGGAAGTAACAGTCACTTTGATATTTTTTTTTTTTCCAGTGGTTCAATTTGATTTGACTATTTATTTTCATTATATATATTAACAGTTTTTCATCTTTCATCAAATCTTCAAGAGAGATTTACAAACAATTGTTTCACAGAATTTCTCTCAGGTACTCTGAGGAAATGTATGTTTTTCATAGATAACAAAGATTTAATCTCTGCTTTGAGGAAGAAAAGCAATTCAGGGTTACCAGCAGCATTACCATATTTCCAGAAATCTCAAAACCGAGGCAGAGAGAAAGAGGCTGAATCTCTTGTCAGTGAATGCAAAGGAAAGAAATAAAGCCAAAAAAAGAATGGATCCCAATCAGACATTCAGACCATTACCTTGCCCTCCTCCCCTTTACTGCGTAACAGAAAAACAAACTCTTACACACCCAGAAATGAGGCTTTGGCTCTGGATCTAAACTGTCCAGGTAGCTAGACTTCCACTTTTTGGGTCTAGGAAATAGACCCTGAAAAGTAACAGCCCTCAGAAAACAAAACAGTCATTAGAAAAGGAAGCTGCTTACCACATAAAGAACAAAGAATGAAACCTGTGACTGCCATGGACACAGTAAGCTGAAAATGTACAAATGTTCAGAGTAGTCTCCTAGAAATCAGCAGAGTATTTTTGTATCAAATAATTTTGATTAGATGCCCACAGCACAAACCTGCTCCTTATTTAGATTTTAAAATCTAGATCAAAAATTTAGCTTCATAGACAGCAGTTCATACTAACTTCCTATCCATTTTCTCCATTCTTTCCTCAAAACTCTTTACTTCGGCAAACACTGCTGTCCCATCTGTTATCAATTGAAAGTGAAAAAAAATACAGCCGTGTTTAACTCAATTTTTTATTTAAATGAAATTTATGGACACATTTTGAGGTACTTGATCAGTATTTGTTCTTATTTATACACAAATATTTTTTCAGGTGTTCAGTCAGCATGACATGAAGGAAATACAAAAAGATACAAAACCATTTCACACACTTGAGGCCAAAAAAGCAAAATTTTGAAAGATTTGTGGAAAGTGTATGAGTAAGAAGGAGTGTACCCCACACTCAGAACGGGATTTAAGCACATAGCTAAATGTTATTAAATTTGGCCTTGGAGAAAGGAAGATTTTACAACAAATTTGAGATAAATTCTCATTTTAAGTAGACATGGTCCAAATTAAAGGTACTCCATAGGTTTTCAGATATTAATTTTAAAAGGTGTATTCTTTGAAAAAGTGATACAATTTTCATGAAGATGTAAACTGATATATTCAATGTTACCCTTTTTGTACACACCAGCATCTAACCACTACAGGAACTTATTTCCAAGCATATAATCTCTGACCTGTGAAAAAGAGACAATCAAGATTATTTGGTCCACAAACTCAGTTTTCAGAAAAGCAAGAAAAAGGCTGGCAACATTTTTTTCAGTATCATGAGTGGAGATTTGCTTTTGAAGATGCTGTTTTACAGAAATCTATTTTCCTCTTACTAGCATTGATTAGAATGAGTGTCATATTTTCTTTTCCTGAAAATTATCCTTCAAATAATCACCAAATAGCCAATGTCCAACAAAGTTGGACATTTTGGAAGATGCCATAAAAGAAATTAATTCCCAAACATAGCCTTATTGTAGCTTTAAAATTGTCTTTTCAGAAATAGAAGTATTTCTATGAGCTTTCACACAATTTTAGGGAAAGATATTTTACCTAAACCTTACCTTTCCCAGTCCAAGTATTTGTAACCCAGTGCATCTCAGATTAGCAGTCAGGAAAAACAGACAATAAAACTTACAGGAGGAAGCAGGAGAAAGGGGAGGGGAATTTCCTGAAAGGGATTTATCTGTTTTGCCGTTGCATCCAGTGAAAGCCAAAACAAAACAGACAAATAGAATACAAGCTGAATGAAAAGCAGAATGCAAATGTTGCTTCAGTTTTAACAGTTCAAAGGAAGTTCAGTAACACAGCTGAAACAACCCAGGAGATACCTGTTTGCTTGCAAATCATCTTTAGGTTTTGTACAGACAACATTTAAAGTCCTTTGACAGATTGAAAATACCTTTACTTTTTCCTAGCTGTTCTTCCTTTTCCTGGTATTCATTCTCATCTGTAGAAAAATCCTCAGAGTTTTAGATTTGGTTTTCAGCCGAACTTGAAGCTTTCTGTCTCCAGAGAGGCCGTTACCTAGCTGCCTGTCTCCTCAAATTCACTGTAGGGGGATGAAGCTGAAGAGGTTTTAGACTCTCCATCACTGTTGCACTCCTGTAGGGGACCAGGACTGGGAGCTTCTGGGAGCTCCTTAGCAGAGAGTGTTTCCTTACCATTAGACCCTAAGGGATGGCAGTCCAGCAGGCTCTGCAGGTGTTTGATGTAGCTTATGGCAGCTCTCAGGGTCTCCACTTTGCTGAGGCGCTTGTCAGCAAATTCCTTGGGCAGGTGCTCTCTCAGGCGTGTGTAGCCCTCGTTCACGCAGCGCACCCGCTGCCTCTCCCTCTCATTCCTCTTCCGAATGAAGGCAGGCTCAAAGGAATAGTCATAGACGCCCACGTAGCCAGGGAATGGGATGTAGGAGATGCGACCTGCATGCCCACTGTAGGCTTGCTCCCAGTAAGATGGGTCCAGGTGGAAGGGAACACCAAAAGGCTCTCTCAGGTGGACCCCATGGGGATGCACATGGCTGTTAGCCAGGGCCACAACTCCTGGAAATGCAATCCTGTTCAATAGTCCATCATCATCTTTATTGCTGTCCATGCTTCTTTTTTTTTTTCTCACCGGTGGAGTGTCAGTTCCCGAATTTGGCTTCCAAATCTTGTGTCAGTCCAAGCAAGGAGGAAACATTTGTGTAGGCTCTCTGCCTTCAGGCTGCAATTTCCTCTCAAAGCACTGCTAACGACTCATGAGGTCCACTCTGTGCCTGGAAATCAGATCTAAGCCTTGTTGTTTTTATAGATGTAGGATGTCAGCTTATTTGCAGACAGGTTTTGAGGACCATCACTCCACACTTTAAACCCTTCTTTTCCTCTGATCTTCATATTTCAAAAGATAATAAGAGGGTTCCTGTGTATGCCTTTTCTCCCCACTTGAAATTATGACCATAAGAGTTAATGCCAAACATAAATAATCTTCCAGGCTCTAAACACGTCTCATGTATTGTAATCCACGCTATCGTTTGATATAATTGTCTCCAAAAGATGGGTAATTTGCAAAGTTTACAGAGATCTTCAAAGTTTTGGCAGAACTCCTCCCTTTCAGATGATCTTCTGTCATCTGAAAACTACCCAAAGGCTTTTCACGATGAAATCCAGAAGACAACTGCAAGCTTTGTTGTTTCGGCTGCTCTGGTCTAACTGAAACGGCTCACAAGCAGTTTGCAAAACTTATATGGCATATCTCTAGCTTTCTGGGGAAGCTGAGAAATCTTCAAAGGAAAGAGTGCTCTCTTGTGGTTGCAAGTCAGGTCAGATCAAGAATGCATACGTGCAAATATAAGAGGAAAACTGCTTGCTTCATCCGAAGATAGGCTTTTTCAAGAAGAGTGAGTTTCACAAATTGAACGTGAGCCTTTTCAAAACATCTTTCACATCTCACATGTCTCTGCTCATGGCAGAATATTCTGGTTACCACCATGAGCACCTGCCTCAGATTAAAAAAACACAAAGGTGATGCCCTGATTGCCCCCTCTGTAGCTATTACTAGATGTTTACATAGATATCAGCTGACCTGATGGACCCTACACACTGCTTTAACTGGGGAGCTGAAAATCACTCTTGACTGTGCCAAGTCTGCACCGTGTCCACCCCTTTGGCTCCAGCTTGCGAAGGAGAAGGGGTGGACAAAAGGCAAGGACTTTGGCAGTATAAGGCCATAATGTCCTCATCTGTCTTTCCTCTAAGATATCCTGTTGTGTTAGGATCTTCTTCTGCAGCAGCTGGACGGGGTTTTGACTTTTCCCATGTTGTTGTTGTTCAAGAGCTCGATAGTTATAATTTTTTTCTGAAAACACATCTTCACAGTTAACTGAATTTCCTTTTTTTGCCACCAACAGTTTGGAGAGTTGAATGTTTGGTCTGGGAGAGCTGTGAGAAGGGACGGGCGTGAAAAGGTACAAACATGTAGGCTCTATTAAAACTGTTCTTTTGCTCAAAGTGAAAGTTTCCACCCTGTTCAGTTTTTCATGCCAAACTGCTTCAGAAGTGTGAGTAACTGAAACAACATCCTCCACTCTGAGAAACACATCTATATCTCTGCTGAGTCAAAAACCAGCAGCAATGATGTCAGCATGCATTTTCAAGTTAGCCTTTGTATCTCCACTGGCTTATTCTGCAGCTTCAAAAAACAACAGCAGCACTCTTCAAGATATGATGAACGTACAGGCAGATCGTTCCAGGTAGACATGGGCGAGAACAATCCTGGACTCTGATCTGTGCCAGGGAGAGGATCAGCATGAAAATGACTCAAAAGCCAGGGCAACTGTCCATCTATTTTTCCCTCCCGTCACTAACATTGCATAGCAAGAACTGATGTTTGAAGCTGAAGGTTTTGTAGTATTACCTAAGAGCTACCTAATGCATCTCATGAGGGGTTGAGAGCTTTTCCAGTCACAGCTGAATATCTTTCTAAAATATGTGCCATAGCTCAGATGAAACATATGGGTGTGAGGCAAGAACTACTGGAGAATGCCCCAAGTATATACAACCCATTTCAGATCAAATAATCGAAAGAGCCTTTTTGCCTTTAAAAAAGCCTTGGTTGAGTAGTATGGACTTTTCAATATCCCTTGCATAATAAACTCTTGTCCAGCAGAATTTTTTTCAGAAATAAATGCTTAAATGAAAATAGCTCATTCACTGTAGCCCTAAGGTAGGCCAGGACTTAACATTTTCTTAAAACAAAAGGGATGTTGGCCTCTAAGAAAATACTTGAAGTAGGAAAAGAACATTTGATTTGTGTCATGATTAGATGTAAACCCCTGCTCTCTGGCAGTATTCCTGTAAGGAACTGGAAGCGTGCCACTTGAGGGGCATCTCAGGCGCCAGAATATTTCACAGCCCTCCGTGACCCTGCCAGAAGTCTAGCCATGCTCAAAGAGCAGGCTTACATTTCAGTTCTGTCATGCAAATGCACTGTTCTCTGCTGCCAGATCTCTTTTCTATGTTTACTGTAAATGCGGGTCACCAGCCCTTCCCAGGGTCAGAGTTGCACCTGTGCTAAACAGCCATTTGCTCTTCCTACAGAAAAAATCCATGTTGTTATTACTTTAGAGAAATACATGAATAAAAATGACAGGTAAATGTTATTTGTTAATCTGAGCGATTGAAGCTTATCTCATATCAAATGGACTCTGCAATCCGATTTTTTTTTGTGTGCAAGAGAAATAAGAAAATATGCCAAAGGCTTTTGCTGAACATCGCATCTTTTTGACAATGTAATGTCACTTGCTTGAAAAGGGCTTTGCCCCTGGGCAAGGAGCCAGTGCGAGGCCAGTAAACCTTAGGTCCCACTGAAGGTCCCTGTTGAGAGTGCAAGCATCACTGAAGCAGCTTATTGTTCCCATACTGGCTTCTGCACGAAGCAGGCCCTTCTCAAACTGTCTGTACATGCAGGATTGGCCCACCAAAGGGAAAGGCTAATATGTATTCTTTTTAACGTTAAGAGTAAGTTAAGACTAGGTTGATAAAGTTCCTCTTCTAAGACAAGCCTTTGATCTTCTTTCTTACACTGTTTCTCCAATTAACTCCTCTTCACACCTTTGCCTGGATGATTCTCTTATTCCAGAATGCAATATCCTCCATGCTGACATGAAGCAGATGGCCTTGTTTGCTTCCCAGGGGGTACAAATCAGGTGTTACTCACTGCTCTACAATGGCAGGAGTTGTACTATTTCTATCTATATTGTATGCTTTGCTTTGGTGTGGTGTTTGTTTGCTTTTATTTTTACATACAAAGTCTAAATGGGGATGCTGGGAGATTCCTTCCATATTCCATTGACCGTGGCATTTGAACAGGTTCCCTTGCTTCTCTCTTTCTTTTTACTTCACTGTGTGCACTTAATTACCCAGCCAAAATGAATAGAAAACATTTCCAACATACCTGAAAAAAAACCACTGAGGCATCTTCCTTCCAGATAAAACTCGGTTGTGGTATTAATTGTATCTAAGCTAACACAGTATCTACAAGAATGTGATCTTTGTACAAAAGAACCCTCGACTCATTCACAGTCCCACAAGAGTCATGAATAACACTACTGACAATACACAGCAATTGCTTTGAATTACTTTGAATTACCCAACGTAAGAGATTCTCCTTGACACCGTGTCCCCCATTGTCTGAAAGGAAAATCATCGGTGGGTATATTGTAATAAAAAACCAACGCTCAGTTGAACACGTGCAAGTCCACCTCTTTCCCAGGAGGTGAGGTCGCAATTGTTTTATCTGTGAATACATTACTAAGAAGGAAGAAGAAGAAAATGCATCAGGAGTTTAAAAAGAAACCATCACAACATGGTGCATTTGTTACATTTTACTGTGCTGTAATTATACTAAATTCTAGTATTTATTATACGGATCATAGTTTCTCTGGACTGTTGCAATTTATTAACAGATATAAAATTGTGAAATGAACAATTTCTCTTGTTAACCACAGATCACAGATTTGCAGTAATAGCTGCAGTTTAGCCTGAGATCCAGAAATACAAGATTGAGTAGTTTTTCATCTCTCTAATCCTGTTTTATCCTTAAGTGCGGGTCATCTCTTTCCAGCTCTTGAGTTGAAAGTGAGAGCTGCACCTAAACTACCCAGGTTTCCTACTGTGACTGTCACCAAAATACAGGCCTGCAAAGCTCTGACAGGCCAATAAAATGTGGTGACAAATTTGGATTTTTGATGTTAAAAGAGCCAGCTTCAATCATTGCTTTTTGTGTAATCTTTGTTTAGTGTAGCTCTGCTTGCTCTGAGAAAGAACCCAAGGGCAGGTTTGCAATAGCAGAAGAGAACTGATTATATCAAGATGCGGGCATGGTCCAGCAGGGACTTCTGCTCACGCTACAGAGAAGGACTGAAGGGTGCTTACTGCATCTCTTTCCCCCATAGTTTAACGAGTCTCCCTTATCTTTCAGTACGTCTCCAGGATCTGTAGACAACTTGAAAAATAGCTCTGCAATTTGTTCCTCACGCAGCAAGTACCGCTATAAATGTCAATAAACTAAGCTTTCAGGGGACACAGTGCAGTTGTCTTATCAAAACACTTCACATACAATAAAAGTGTTTGACGTATAAAAAAAAAATATCTTCCCTTGCAGAAGAAACAGTTCTCGACTGTGTTTTATCACAATACCTTGGGCATGCAGAGTACATCTCTGTAGACACAGATTAATTTCTCATTCGGTGACACTCCATACTATCACTGGCTTCCTTTGATACTCGTGCTTTAAACTGCTAGTTAAGATATCACTTGTTCAAGGGAGTCATGTGACTACAAAAAAGCTGGAATCTCAGAGGACTCGCATTTGACAGTAGGAAAAAACACTCTTATCTGCGTATGACTACATCCAATCTGGCTCACAGGCTCGAGGTATGACTTTCAGCTCGGATTGTTGAAACAGTGCGAGGATTTCAGCACCAGGGCAGTTTTGCAGTAGAACTACAGTACCATCATTGGCGTTAAGACAAGCTGAGGCCTTGGGATAACCTAGCATTTCAGGATAGAACTGAGATGTACTGGGTAGAACCGCGCAGTTGTAAGGACGGCAACTGAAAATGGAAGGTCTCCAGTCATCTGCTATGTATTAGAGAACACAGAGAGACTTTCGGGTTTTTAATAGTTCGCTGGAGTTTCTAAGAAAGATGTGGAGTATTAGCACCAACCATGTGAACATGTGGTGCTACACACATAAAAATGAAGCACAGATAAACCCCTCATCACGAGCTCAGCAGTCTCTAAAATACTGAGGACTTGATGAGTCCTTTCTTGACTTGATAAAATAATGTATGTGGGCAAGTTTGGATAAGCTCAGTCACGGTTAGAGAAGGATTATCTAGCTTAGTGGAGACCAGGAGAGGTTGTGGCATATGTGGTAAACTAAATTAGGTCATTCTTTTGGTAATGAATGTCAGAGACCTGAATTTACTTTGCCTGCACAGAGTCCTCTAGAAGTTATGGATTTACTGAACTAATTACACAGGTCCCAATTACAGGCCATAAACACAGACAGGCAGCTCCAAAGGGAATTCTTCTCTCAGGATGGGATGAAGCACTCTGCAACAGTCTGTTTCTCTCCTTCAGCTACAAAGACATCTTGAAGAACTAGCATATACAAGGTGTCTGACTTTCTGACGGCTAAAGCCAAATGAGGGAAGCATGTTTCCACCCCTAGAACTGATGGGTTTGTACTGAACTGGTATGACCCTTCCAGATCCTACATTCAGGCTCTCTAGATGAAAAGGTTGCAGGCAGAAAAATATTCCAAGTTTCCTCCTGTGCAGACATCCTATCAAGGGATGTCTTATTTAATCAGGCATCGTTTAAGTGTCAGGCACGATCAAATTACTACAGCGTTTCAGAAAACAGCTGTTCACCTCGGCACTTAAGGAACTTGTAGATTGATTTGAGCAGCATATGTGATGAATATCCACGTGTCACAGGCTAAACCAAGCTACAAAACTACTTGCACACAAGAAGACATTCCTTTGCAGTGTAGCCTTAACTGGAATTGTACACGAGCCATAAATCACGGATAACTCAACAATTCATGTCCAGAATGCAGCTAGGGCCAGTGGTACTGGAGGACACGAAAAACGACCCTCTAACAACAGCAGATACGAGGGCATAACGAGAAAGCAGTGAGATAGCCGGGACTACTGCATAGAAAACCAGAGTAAGCCTCGCACCCTTCTGAAAGAGGCAGCCTCTGAAATCACGGGCAAGGGGTCTCTGTAGCCGACCAAGCCTCCAGTCTTACGACTGGAGAGTGCCAACCGCGATGCTCCTCCAGAAAGGGAGAACCGTCGTGTGCCTGTGCGGCTCCCTGGCCTTCTCTCCCGCCCCAGTCCTGGAAACGATCTGGAAATAAGGCGGGAAGGTGGCGGGGAAAAGGGCCGAAAAGCCACCGAGGCTCACTGACGGCAGGCTGGCCCCGGCCTCCAGTACGGTGGCCGCTGTCCGAGCTCTGCGCCGGCTGCCAGGGGCAGCGGGGCCGGGGAGCCGCGGCGGCGGACAGGCGACTGCCACGAGGGCCTGACACGGAACNGCCGAGGCGCGAGGAGGGAAGAGGGTCCCCAAAGCCTTCAGCGCCTCCCGCAGGCCCCGAGGCTTGTCACCGATGCTTCGCCACCCCTCGGTCCCGGAGCGGGCAGTTGTAGATCCCTCCCTCGAGTATCGCCACCCTCAGCAGCCGTTTGGGCTGGGGGCCGGGCGGGGTGGGGAGGAGAGGATACCCCTTTCCACACTGGGAAGCCGGACCCCTCGGCGCGGTCCCTGCAAAGCCGTTCCTAGGGGCAGGTGGGGTGGTTAGCAAGAGTAGGAAATCTCAGGGCGTGCAAACTAGGCAGCAGCAGCGAGATCAAAGTCAGCGACTCCGTTTGTGTGGCTCAACCGGGTGGGTTAACTTGCGTGATTTTGGTGTATTTGGCCGTTTTTCCAGGGTGAGTGATACCTTTCCTTACTGGAATGGCTCTCCGCTGCACACCCCGGGCCTGCTGCCTGCATTGGGTCAGCATGGAGGCTGCTCCCTCCTCTTGCCCGGGTTGTGACCACTGCGAGGGTAAACGTGTCCTTCTGGCCCTACGAACTGTTGATAAGAGCTGATGTGTGGGCCAGAGTGCCAGGGTGGGCAGAGCTAAGGCCACGCAGAGCTTGCAAAATTGTTGACAAGTGGGAGGTGACCGTGTCTCCTTGGTGTCCCCATCCGTGTGGACTGGTTCAGGCTGCATATGCACATTGAGACCCCAGAAGATGGATATGCCCTGAGGTGTACATGGTTCCTCACAGGGCTGGAGATTTGAGTTGTTGGACAGCCCACAGGTTTCTTCAGCTCTACAGCTGCTCATATGGTGTGCGGACACTTCAGTAGTTCAAGAGGTGCAGGCTCCCAAGAGCCACTGGTTAATCGCTCTGAAATAACATGTCCTCCATGTACCAGCTTTTCATGTGATAGGAGTGTGTGTCATGTCTGCAGAGCCAGACCGAGGCAGCCTGTTAAAACTCTATGCAATGGCAATTCTACAGAGGTGACTCTTGTCACTGTTGGCCTGGTTCGAACTGATGGTAAATCAGAGGTTTTGTGTCCATTGCCACTTTTAAAGTGATCTTTCCCCCTCCTCTCTCCTGACTTTGGTTTTTGAACATGAATGTGGTGTCCAGAAGTCATGCAATATAAACCAGATGCCATTGTCTGAGTAATTGTGACGTGCAGCTTGCAAATTGATCTGTGTTCACAATAGTTTAATCACAATGGCTTTGACAACTAGGAGTGATACTTTGTTTTCTGGATGGCAAGGAAAAAGGTGTGGTCTGATTTACCTTTTTGAACTGACTTTTTAATCCCAGCTATTACTATCTAATATGATCAATATGTATTGATCATGATGTGATCACAGTGTGAGTAGCAGATGAGCTTTATGATTAGCTTTTTTAGGCCAAGTTTTTACGTGTCAATAGCTGATTTTGAATTTGTTTGCTCAGCCCTTCCTCACCACAGTACACTCAGTAATCAGGAATGCTCTTGTTTCTGTTTCTTTTTCTACTCCCTTCTCTGTTTCCTGGCCCCAGAATGAATGAAATGAACTTGAGTCCTGTAGGGATGGACCAGCTGACCTCATCCTCTGTGAGCAATGCCCTGCCGGTCTCGGGGAGTCACTTGGGATTGGCAGCGTCACCCACTCACAACGCCATACCAGCACCAGGTAACGAGGAAGGCCCCCACAAAGGGTATTGCAGCTCACACTCTGTGTTTCACTCTCACAGGAATGTTTGTAACTGGGAGGCAGTGCTCGCTCTGATAACAAGTTGTGTCTTTAGCAGGTAATGAGGTGATGTAGAAATGGGAAAGGGCAGACCATAAACCATCGCTTATGTGGACAAAGCAAGAGGGATATGTGCTTGCCAGATTTGTGCCTTAATGGGAGTCTTCCTTTGTTCTAACGGGATGGTTTGCCCTGTGGGTGGGTGGTGGCAGAATCCTTTGAAATACGAACTGCAGCTGCAAATCTGTCTCCCTCTAGGCCTGTCTTCACTCAGGTGACAATAATGATTTTTCACCCGTAAAGCCTCTCAGCACTGTGATACCTGTGGTCGTTTCTTTGAAGCTTGCCACCGTACTTTGACAGCATCATACTGTACTTTCACAGGGAGCTCCTGGGGAATTAAGTAACCTCTTTGTTAGCTTGTGTGTTCGTAAGCTCAAGTTGTTTCATTGAATTTAAACGGGCATTTTCTTTTGCAGGCTTGCCTGTTGCGATTCCTAACTTGGGCCCCTCCTTGAGTTCCTTGCCCTCTGCTTTGTCTCTCATGCTCCCAATGGGTATTGGGGATCGAGGAGTGATGTGTGGTATACCAGAGAGAAACTACACCCTACCTCCCCCACCATACCCTCACCTGGAGAGCAGCTATTTCAGACACATTCTACCTGGTAAGTGGTCTGGTGCTAATGGTTGAGGACAGAGAGAGAAATTGTTTTAAGAGCCACCTGTTTCTGTCCTGAAGCAGGCAAGACTGACTGTTTTGCGGAGCCATAAATTCCCTATGTCTAGAACCTGTTGTGTCATTTGGACAACTTTATTTTCAGGTTTGTGTTGCTGTATGTGTGTATGAAGAGAATTGCATCCGTCAGCCTGAGATGTTTCTTGAGAATGAAAAATTGTGCCTAAAATGTGAAGAATCTCTTTCTCATTCAGTCTTTTTACTGAGGAGCCTGGGTTAAATGCTGCCAGAAACTTGACTGTTCGGAGTTTGATAGATCGCTAGAGACTTGCTCTGTTGGATGGGAAGTTCTGTATTTGTTACCACGTGATACTTCGACAAAAGTGTTGGTTTGGCCTATGTTTGTGAGCAATGTTTTAGAATTAGTGGGTTTTAAGTGGATGTAATGTAAAGAACATGTCTTCAGGGATTGAGATCTTAATGTATTGTGCTGCGGTGATGGAGTATTTTTGTTCAAGATTTGAAAACTGATGTTATCTCACTCTCTATCTCTTCCCCTTATCCTTCTATCAGGTATCTTATCTTACTTGGCTGACAGACCTCCACCTCAGTACATCCATCCCAACACTATAAATGTTGATAGCAATCCGGCGCTGTCGGTCTCCAGCAATCCCTCGGCCCTAGATCCCTACCAGCCCAGTGGAACTGTGGGGCTGGAACCAGGAATTGTCTCCATGGACTCCCGCACAGTGAACACGCACGGTGCTCAAAATCTGCATCCCAGTGACAGCCACGAGGTAGCACTGGATACTACAATCACTATGGAGAGCGTGTCAAGGGTAACCAGCCCCATCTCTACAGATGGAATGACAGAGGAGCTTACAATGGATGATGTAGCCGGGGATCATTCGCAGATCCCCAACGGCTCCCGGAGCCACGAACCTTTAGCCGTAGACACGGTGGGGAGTAACTTGACATCGGACGCTGTGGGACACGGCGGTGTCATTCCCATTCACGGTAGCACTTTGGAACTCCCTGTCGTCATGGAGCCCGACCACATCGCCGGGCGGGTGACAGGAATGTCAGACAGCACACTAAATGACTCGATTCATACTGTGGCCATGAGCACCAACTCCGTGAGTGTGGCGCTCTCTACCTCACACAACCTTGCTTCCCTGGACTCGGTAGCCTTGCACGAAGTGGGCCTCAGCCTTGAGCCAGTGGCGGTGTCTTCCATCAATCAGGAAGTAGCCATGGGGCCAAGTCACGTGGATGTGTCAGCAGACAATCTTGCCTTCGTACCATCCTCTCTGCAAATGGAAGACTCCAACTCAAACAAGGAGAACATGGCAACCTTGTTTACCATATGTGAGTGGGCATTTCCTGCTTTCTTGGGGCGGCGTTTGCTGTGTTGCTGTTGTCTGGTGGGGTGAGAGGACTCTTGTTGCTAGTCTTACAGATTTCTGGTGAAAGAAACGTAGTTATTTAACAAGTCCACGAAAGTGGGAACATCTGCAGTGGCAGGTGAACTGCACTGAAACGACAGTAGTTGGAAGTAGTCATAATAAGATACTTTAGCATTATTTTCTTTGTATCCGTCTCCCATGTTGACTTGAGGTTGGAAGCTGAGTTCTTTGTGAACCTCTTGCCTTTTGTGGGTATGCTGATACAATCCTTTGCAATGAGACTTTTGATTTTTAATGTCACATCACAAGTGACTCTTCTTGATCTGTTAAAAACCCCACAACAAACACCACCCCAAGCCATAGGTTTCATCAAGTGAGTATAGTGGTTGAGTATGACATTATGTGATTCTGCAAAATTTCTATTAAACCATGAACAATCATCGTGAAAATCTTATTCTCAGCAGGACCTGCTGAAAAAAAGAGCAGAGAGGGAGTAATGTTTTTAATATTTTAAGTTATTCTCCTCAAAGGACTTCAGTCCAGAGCTTAGTTGATCTCCTAGGAAGAGATGAGCACTGAACATTGCGCTCTCTCAGTCTTGTCATTGTTCAAAGAGTGGTGTTTGAGAGCTGTGAAGTTCTCTTTTGCTGGGACAGAGATTTGAACTTCCACACACAGTGTGTCTGGCTTCCCACCACTGAAGTGTAAGGCCAGCTTTGATATCATATTTTATTCATTGTAGCACCACTTCTGAGTGCTGCTCTTGCACACGATCCAGCCCTGCAACTGCCAGAGCCTTATGACAGGCTTTGCCTGCAGAACACTTTTGAAGAAATGGAAAGAAACAGTGCCTTGGTTAGCAACGGGAGAGGTGCAGTTCAGTGCAAAGTGTCTAGTCAGACATTTGAATAGAAACACTTATCCTATGGGATGAAACATAGCTTAAAGTCAGCTGGGTTTAGAACTCTTAACGGATTTAGAACTAGAGGAAGGGTTTTACGGTTGGTGCGCTCAGAAGCTCTTACAGCCATTCGTTGCATGTTGAAGAAAAAATGGTTAAAATGCTGTGATATCCAATGTGCCTGTGGTGAAATCACTTCTCTTATTCAACTAAGTGAGATTTGATGTGCGAGCTTATTGTCACTGTAATTAAAATAGTCCTAAGCTGTTTCCCACTTGGTGTTCCTGCTTGGTAGGATGTTACAATGACTGTTGCGTGCCTCAGTGCTTTCATGCGATTTGCAGAATAGGTCTTTGACTCGGGAAGGTTTAAATTTTAACTTTTTGTTGTTTTAAAACGTCTCTTGAGTAAAACATGAACTTGAGTTCAGACAGGTGGCAGGAAGGAGGAGTTGTTGACTTAGAGCCTCTAGGTGTTTATCCCTCGGTGAGAAGGCAGGAGTCAGGGTCTTCTTCAGAACACTTTCTACTCGGTTTCTAAGCAGGAAGAAAAAAGTGTGCCTTTGCTACAGTCCTAGATATTTATGAAACTTTGAAGTAGCCCCTCCTTTTTTTTGTGTCATCTTTGCTTACATTTCTGGGTACTCAAATCAGAGTAATCACTGTGATTTTTGTAATTTTTTCTTTTCATTTCTCAAGAACAGAAATGGGAAGGAAATGGTGTATTTTGCTTCCTGTAGAATGCAGGATGTACTTCTTTTTCCAACTTTTAAAAAATGTATGAATGCCTAAACATTTCCAAGTGGATATGCCACAAGCCTAAAACTTGCTTTCCTTCTTCTTTGCCCCTCCTTGGGGCTGTTCCACAGACCCGTAGTGGTGTGTACTATAGGCAATGCTTAAAAACAACTGTTCCAAGTTGTATTTCTCATTACTCAGGTCTGGTGATTCTTTGCTGTACTCCTACACATGTCATCTGTGCAAATAAAGCAATGCTTATATAGGCTCTACCTAACAGGTTTTTGAGATCCTTCCTATCTGCAATTGTGTTGTTCCTCTAACTATTCTTTGTATGGGGTAGACCTGGGTACCCTGATGTATGGAGGGAGTGTCCCCAAAATCTCTTTAAACAAATAATAATGGAGCCGCTGTTTATGTCTGCTGATGACTACTTCTGTGATAGGTCTTTTGTATTGGAGTTGGGCCATCAAAAGGCTAAAGAACGTCTTTGTGGAGATCCTGCTTAATTATCTGAGCATTTTCCTCCAGGACAATGATTTATCAGGATGATGGTTGCTGAGTATGTGTTGGTTGCTCCATTTATCAAGAATTAAAATGACAGGTTTTTCTAGATGAGAGCATTTTATGCTGTATGTTTTTTCCCAAGTTTATTAGACTGAGGAGTTCCAGTGGTCTATTTTTCAGCTGTGCTTATGCTGTACTTAGGACAAATTGGTGAAGTGACGCTACTGATTTTTATTGGGCTTCTGTTTTTATTCCATTCAGTGGCATCCCATAGAGATGTACCATATGAGTTTGTTGCAATGGGTCCTTCAAAAGCAGCAGTGAGGTCAGGTTTTTGCTGCTGTGAAGATGTGCAGATTGTCTGAATTTAAATGGAGATAAGGGAATTTATGGGTTGAAATTAGAAAAAATTTAGAACAAAGATCTTACTGTCCCTTTGCTTGAATATCCTTGAAGTTCTACATGCTAGAAAACTCTTGTGTTCCTGGTGAATTCCAAAAGCATAACCAGTTAGAAAGTGTTTGGTATGGCATGGCTTGGATTTTTCTGCCAATAAAGGTAATTCACATGTGGTCAGGGAGAAAGTGGCTGTTTCATCAGCAGCATTACTGCCAGCTCTGGAGAGACTACCACGCATTTTGCAGTAGTTCTGATGAAGAGTGGGCTCTGTCCCATTGCTAGATTGCCCCTGTAGGGGTAGTCTAGAGTCTAGGTGATTAGTTTACCGTCAGGAAGGCAGGTGGAGATTCACACATTTGATTTGAATTGGATAGGAACAGTGACATGTACATCAGTGGCCATCTGACTGTAATATGGTTTGTATTCTGAGTAAAAGCTGCTAAAGCGGACAAGTTAAACCAGATAGAAGCGACCTCTGGCAGGATCTGAGCTGAACTGTGTTGGTAGGGAGCTGATTGCACCATGGGGGGCTGTTGGTGTATTTTTAATCCCTGTTGTCCCTTCCCCTCTCTGCAGGGTGCACACTGTGTGACAAGGCATATCCATCAGACTGCCCAGATCACGGGCCAGTCACCTTTGTCCCTGACACCCCGATAGAGAGCCGCGCCAGGCTTTCTCTCCCTAAGCAGCTTGTCCTCCGGCAGTCCATCATGGGAGCTGAAGCGGGTAAGAATCAGATTACTGTATGTTTCTCTGCAGCATTTTCAAACACACTCACTTCCTGAAATCCCAAACCGCAGGGATTTTAATGTGGGAAAGAAACACCACAGTAGAGAGGTGGTTTCCTCTTCTGTAATCGCCCTGACTGACACTGTGCAAGAGTTTCTTGTCTTCTGGTTACTGCTTAAACTTCAGGTAGACTCTAGAGGTGCTGCCACTGAGTGTTATCGAAACACTTTGTAAGGTCGAGCACAAGCCAAGGTATGGGGTTTATTTTTATCGTGTGCTAAACAGCCCAGACTCAGCTTTGATAAGAAGACATTACAGCAATTGCAGTTTGGGGGAAGATATCAATTAAAAATAGTGGAGAACATTTCTATCTGCTTGTTCATCAGCTTGGTTTGCTACTTGTGGGTCTTCTGGATGCTCTCATTGGAGTTTTGATCACGAGTGCCTCTTTGTTTTTTTCCTTCCTCGATTTACATTTGTACATGTAGACTGTGACCTTGTCATTGGATGTGGACCTTGTTGCTCTATTTCACGCCATTGTCATCTGGAAATCGAAGAGTACAGTGCAATACCCTAAGGATCTGAAGGCTAGAGAAGAATGTGATGATTGGCTTACTTAGTGATGCTGCTTGTTGAGAGTGGATTACATCTGTTCTTTTCAAGCTGCGCTAGTTTCCAGTTTATTCCTAAAAGCTATTCAGTGTATTCATGTAGACCTATATACATACATATATATATATAAAAATGTTTAATAATAAATAATATACATGCAGGAATCCCTCTGCCCATGACAGAAATACAGCTGCCTCTGGGGAGAAATGCAGAAGCTGCTTAACAATGCCCAGCAACAATTCTGGAAATTCCTGGGGATTAGGTAGGCGAAATGTAGTTACTGAAACTAGTATTTTCTGCTTCTGCAGAAAGTGCCATGAAAACTTTAATTGGTTCAAGTGGCTAGGATCTTAGTTTTATAGCTTACTGAAAAGTAAATTACTTGCTTTTGACAAACAAAATAAATATTTGTAATTACAACAAAGCGGCTCCCAGTAGTGTCATGTGGTGGTGGTGGTTCTTGTCTCTGCCTTAGGTGTGTTTTACATGTGAAGTAGAAGCTTTGATGATCTTATGTCTAGATATTACCCCTGGAGCATTATCTTGTAAACCTCCCACCTGTTTGTGATGCACGATTAGTTGTTTAAATAATTAATTTCTGCAGATTTTGGTCTTCTACTGATAGGTGTGTGGACGCGAGAAACCATTCCTGTAAGGACTTGCTTTGGACCTTTGATTGGGCAGCAAAGCCATTCTCTGGAGGTGGCCGACTGGACAGACAAAGGAGCTAGTCACGTCTGGAAGGTCAGTGGATGTTGTTAAGGCTCTCAGAGTCTGCAGGCGTGCCTTCGTCTGATGAAAGCAGCCACGTAAGACAGCAGCTTTAACATCATCATCCTCGCCAAAAATCAAAAATTCATGCAATTTGATTGTTTAATACTTAATGTCAGCAAAACAGAGCTGTATAGCAGGTAATATGCTGGTAGCCAGTCCTGAAGTAGTACAGTGGACAAATTCTTTAATGACTTTTCTTTTAAATGGCCGTATGTGGTTTCTAGTATTTGTATGGAGTTGCAGCGGAGGTTGTATATAAATTACTAGGCAGCTCTTGTTTGTTTGTTTTTGTGTCATTGTTTATTGAAAGTTCCTCCAGGTGATGAATGATATGTTTTAGGAAAGCTGCTTTAAAGCTTTCTTTTTCACATCATTTCATGTTCAGGAAGTAAAAATGACCTATATAAATAAAACATGTACTGCTTGCCCAGATATTATTTTTCACAAGACTTGGCTTGTAAGAAAAGCAGCCTATGCATTTCAGCTGGGAGCTAAAGGTGGTGTGTGGGAAAGATGTTGATAAACAGTTTTTGTAACCTTCTGGGTAGCAGAGAAGTCAAGATTCCTGTGTGAAGGGGAAAGTGAGGAGTAAGAGCAGGGCTGTGGTCTTGGCAAGGGCAACAGAAACCTTCCGGCTTGTTAAAGGTAAACACATTCTTTCTTAGAGAGAGCAGCTCACTTTCACTGCATTGATTTTGTCCTAAGATTCCATTTGTTTTTCCTGGTAGATCTATCACAATGGCGTCCTGGAGTTCTGCATCATTACGGCTGATGAAAATGAATGCAACTGGATGATGTTTGTCCACAAAGCCAGGTGAGAACCACTTGTACTGAACTAAGCAGCTTGGAGTCTGAGCTGCAGGCTGTGGTGGAGAGTGTGCGCTGCTGCGCTGGCTGCCCAGATAGGTAATGAGCTCAGGACCAAGGGACCTTCAGGAGTTGATGTAGGCATCTTGGACTGGTGGGGAGAATGAAACGAGCACCCAGTGAAGAATGTTATAGGGGAACCAACACACAACCAGCACCAAACCTGTCCACATACTTTGTTTCCTGTGTTCAAAAGCTTTAAACCAGGTTCCTTTTATATTAGCTTTATATATAGCTATGTATTTGCTTGCTGTTGCCTTCATCCCATTCCTTTTGGATACATCTGTGAAGATGATGTTGATTGTCTTTTTGTTTTTAATACTTTACTAGCAAAGTGGCCCTGGGTTCTTCTGTCCAAGTTTCAAGCTCTTACAGCTCGCAAGAGGTGTTCTTTTCAGTCTTTCCGTAGTCTGTGATGAAAACTAGCCAGACTGGCTTTGGTATTGCTCCATGCATGGTCCACTGAGAAAGCCAAACCTTTCCTATTGTTCTGGGATATAAAGTTGGTTTCCCCTGCAATTCATTTAATTGCTCCCATATGCAGGAGTCAAGAAGTTAATGCTTGATCTCCCAGTACAGTGGGGCAGAGCTTTTGCTGGTTTCAGATAACTGGGAACAAACATGTGCAAGGTCCAGCTTCAGAAGATGAGTTATCATATCTTGGGAATGCTTTTCAGGAGTTATTTGTGAAGATAATTTTGCTTTAAGACTTTACTGATACTTATTTCTTCCTCACGTGTTCTCTGTTTCTTAAGGGGACTAGTACAAAAAAAAATAAATGTTGTAGTTTCATGTCTCAGCCCACTCCATTGTCTATGAATAATTTTCTCAGCGAGATACCACAGTGGTGTGAAAAATGTGTCATTTGGTGGAGCACATTGGCTCTCAAGGTCCAATTTTCCTTTCCTTTAATAAAGAAGGACAGACGTGACAGACGTGAAAGTTTTTATAATGTGCTGACAAGCACGTTACCTCTCATTACCTATCTATAAGAATATCTTTCTTTTTTTTTCTCTCAAAAAACTATTATTTCTAGAGGACTACTTTTTCATAACTGTTGTTACTGCTATAGGAACCGGGAAGAGCAGAATCTGGTAGCTTATCCTCACGATGGAAAAATTTACTTTTGTACCTCTCGGGACATCCCACCTGAACATGAACTTCTCTTTTATTACAGTCGGGACTATGCCCGAGAGCTTGGTAAGTAAGTGCTCATCTTTGTTGGCTTTGTAGTGAATACTCGGCTCCAATTCCTTTTTAGTGCTGTCTCTGGGCACTGCGACTTGGGAGTGCATTATGTTCCTTCTCACTTCTTAGTGGTGTACGTCATAGTTTCTTTTTACCTTTCATGACCACAGAAGTACCATTGTTTGGAAAAAAAAAAGGCTCGCTATCTAATTCCACAGATCAGGAGTAAAAGATCACAGTTTCAAAGAAAAAGGGTTGGTTTTCTTCTGTTCATCCATCTGGTGCTACAGGAGTTTTGTTAGCTGAAGATGTTCCTATCCTCCCCAACCTCTGCTTGTGATGATTTAGGTTTGGTGGAGGTGTGCACTAAACCATTCCAAAGTTTGGCCCCCCCAAAACAGTTGAAATGCCCTACCTACAAGAGTTGAAAAGCGAGCACTGGAGCTGGAAGGAGCAGGGGTGAAAATCTCTGCAGCTGGCTTGGCTACCAATGGACAGTGTTCAGATGGATCGCGCTCCGTTAGGCCTTGCTGTGCCTCATTAAAAGTGGTGCTTTTGTGCCCAAAGGTGTCCCCGAGCACCCGGACGTGCACATCTGCCACTGCGGAAAGGAATGCGCTTCCTATGCGGACTTCAAGGCCCATCTGAGCAGCCATATTCACAACCACCTCCCCAGCCAGGGGCACAGCAGCAGCCACGGGCCAGGCCACGGCAAGGAAAGGAAGTGGAAGTGCTCCATGTGCCCCCAGGCTTTCATCTCCCCTTCCAAGCTCCACGTCCACTTCATGGGGCACATGGGCATGAAGCCGCACAAGTGTGATTTTTGTAGCAAAGCTTTCAGCGATCCTAGCAACTTACGGACACATCTCAAGATACATACAGGTAAGGGCTGGCACTTTATAGAGATGCCTGTGCTGCTAAAATATTGGGGCAGGACCTATTCTCTCTGTCCCCATGGCCACTTGGCAAGACATAGCTTGTATCCATAAACCTAAGCTCTTGGAAGCATAGAATGGTAGAACATTTTGTGTTGAAAGGGACCTTTAAAAATCACCTAGTCCAACTCCCCTGCCATGGGCAGCAACATCTTTCCCTAGATCACTCAAAACCCCATCCGGCTTGACCTTGAACACTCCAGTGGTGGAGCATCCACAGCTTCTCTGGGCAGCCTGTTCCAGCGTCTCACCACTTTAATTGTAAAAATTTTTTTCTTAACGTCCAATCTAAATCTGTTCTCAATTTAAAACCATTGC
Source organism: Baryphthengus martii (assembly GCA_013396935.1). Taxonomy (NCBI): domain Eukaryota; kingdom Metazoa; phylum Chordata; class Aves; order Coraciiformes; family Momotidae; genus Baryphthengus; species Baryphthengus martii. Next base: position 92,938 of record VWZK01019006.1, read on the forward strand.
TCCTTCTCCTATCACTACTGGCTTTAGTAAAATGTCTCTCTCCACCTTCATTATAAGACCCTGTTAAGTACTGAAAGGCCACAATAAGGTCTCCCCAGAGCCTTCTCTTTTCCAGGCTGAACAACCCCAACTCTCACAGCCTTTCTTCACAAGGGAGGTGTTGCAGCCCTCTGATCATTTTTGTGGCCCTCCTCTGGACCCACTCCAACAGGTCCACATCTTTCTTGTACAGGGGGCTCTCGAACTGAATGCACTACTCCAGGTAGGGCCTCAGAAAAGTAGAGGGGCAGAATCACCTCCCTTGACCTACCTTTCTGAGAACGGCAGGATTCTCACTGTCTGTAGGAATGGCCTCTAGATCGTGCTGCCCCCAGCTAATGCCCAGGCACAGCCTGAGAGAGTCCTGCGCTGGGTTCAGTGATGTGGGTGCTTGCAGAACAGCGTCTAGACCTGTGTCCTGGATTATTGTGCCGTATATAAAAGAACATTTGATGAGTTGAAGTTGATTACAGTCGGGAAGAAGCGTTGGCCTTCGTCTGGGAGACAGAAACCCTTTATTCCCACACAGCAGATCCAGTGCTGGCATCTAGGATAAAACAAGGGGTCCCATCTGCTCATAAGAAAAAGCCACCTGGGTTTGAGAGGTTGTAATCTGCAGAGTTGTGCACTTAAATACGAGGCTGAGAGCTTTCCTGTCTTTCCTACTTGAATTGTTTTTCATCTTAAGGAAATGGCACAAGACTGAAATTGGTGACTGTGGGGTCAGACCAATGTGAATAAGGCTCAGCTCTCAGACTTGAGTCTGAACAACCTGTTGACTTCTGTGGGAATTTGGGTATCGGTAGAGTCTTTGGGGGTTAAGGGAGAATTGCCAGCAGACCAATAAATGAGCACTGAAAAAGGAGAACAGAATAGTGAAAGATTTCTCAGCTGTGTAAGAGAGGAAATACAAAAAGGCTTCGATTTAGCATGGTTTTAAGAGAGTGAGGATAGGGGAGAGAATGAAGGTCAGGTACAGACCAGAAACAGACAGTGAAGATATTTTTACTTTTTTTTTTTTTTTCCAGTAAGGTTGAAATAGCTACTGGGAATCACGGAATGCACATCACAAAGCTGGAAAGAATAAAACTGGGAGCTCAGTGCGCGTCAGCGAAGCATAAGAAGCTGTGGGCTCCATAGTGAGGAGTTTATTAATAAACTGATCAAGTACAAATGTGGTGCACACGACCAGAGAATACTTGGTGGGATTAGGGATTCAAGTGGTGTTCAAACATAGTCTGAATTCAGCGGCGTGCTGGGGTTTTGAACTATTTCTGGCAAAGAATGGAAGAACTGCAGATAAGTGAAAACCGGGATACAAACCATAGAAGCTACCAAAGAGCCAGCGAGCTTGGTACCTGTGTGTTTGTTAGATAAGAGAACTTGTTTTTCTAGACAAAAGCAATGGCAGTGTGTCGAATGTAGTTGGGCTCCAGTAAGGCATCAGATACAGTTCCTGAGGGAAATTAGTTCAGATGGGGACGTACTAATGTACAGTGACTAGCTGGCTACCATGGTAACTATTAAAAAGGAGACTGCCATTGTTTTTACTCAAGAATTCATCTTGCATAAGCCCAGTCTTGTTAAGTGTTTGCCTGCATCTCTTTGCTGGAAAATTTACACATCTACTGGTGATATTTTGATATGCAGGACAGGGAGGCATAGTTGCTGTAGGCAAGAGGGAAGTCTGTCTTACAGGAAAGGCTGACAGACCACAGGCACTGGAGGAAAGGGTGGTGCTTAGAAGGACAAAGTGCAGAACTTGGAAGGGATCAGTGATCTGAAATAGTAACGTAAAGTGGGGTTTTTTTGGCTTGGGGGCATGGGGTGGGGCATGAAAAGCTTTGGGAATGAGGAAATAGTCAGATGCCTGGTTTTTTTACATAGCTAAATCTAGACTATAACTTAGGTAGGGCTTTATGCTGAATCTGGAGGAACTGCAGGAGGAAACAGGTCCTGTTTACAAAGAGTCTGCCTTTCTTCCGGGTAAAATTTTATTTTTCAGAAGTGGTCAGGCTTGTTTGCTTACTGTATTTTTTGGGACACCGACAGTGAATTTGTGGGTGTACACATGTATTCGTAGGTCAGAAGAATTACCGCTGTACCCTCTGCGACAAGTCGTTCACCCAGAAGGCTCACCTGGAATCGCACATGGTCATCCACACCGGGGAGAAGAATCTGAAGTGCGATTACTGTGAAAAGCTGTTCATGCGGAGGCAGGACCTCAAGCAGCATGTACTGACTCACACGCAGTAAGTGATCTCACAGGATGTGTTGGACTGGCTAAATAAGGAAGATGAACAGCCCAAGAGAGAATCTCCAGTTTGCAGATAGTTTGGGGTATAGGGTTCATCCTCTAAAACGACAGAAGCCAAACTGGAAAAACTCCTTGTTACTGGCTGAAGCTGTCGTGTTTTAGTGTTCACAGTATTGTAGTGACACTGTAAATTCCAGGCATGTGCCTTGTCTTGTGAGAGGGCGTTCTGGAGTGCTCTTCGTTTTGAAGAGAGAGGGGTTTAGTTGGTTTACATTTAGTAAACTGAAAGAACTGTTTCCACGCCCCAACATGACCATGAAAAATCATAAACTCTTCAGTGCTATTCTCACCAGGTAGCTTGTTTGTGAAGGCTCCCTCCCTGTTTGTGCCACAAGTGGGGCGCAGCCATTCCCAGCTCTTACCTCCCCCCAGGTCTCCTTCATGCACTGGGTCTCCTGCTCCTCCTGTAGGGAGATGCCCAAGGTCAGGGCAGATCCCCACCCCCAGGTCCTCCTCCAGTTTTCTACAGATCTCTCCCAGCCCCTCAGCCCTCTGCCAGGCCAGATCTTTCTTATTCCTGTGAGTCTCTCCAGCCTGTTCAGTTACTGTCAGTACAAGGTCCTCCCTTAAAGGCTGCTTGCCCAAAGCTAGTCCCTCTTCTTATTTCCATTTTCAGCATCTGTTTCTTGTACTCACATGGAATCGATTGCTCCTTCTGTCTTGCTGCCTAGGAGACAGCATAGTGCAGCTAGGATGAGCGAGAGAGAGGCAGACAGACAGACAGACTTGCTTTGCTGCTTGTTCTTACGGTCAGAGCCAGGAGCGCTACTGCTGGGAGGTGTTTTGCACAGTCATCTACAGAATTTGACTGTTGTGGTCTGGTAAGCCTCAGCTTAGCATTTGCAGATGGAGGGTTCTTAACACTCAGCAGCTTTGTTTGCTTTTTTTTTTCCTTTCTGTTTTTCCCACCACCACCACCATTTATGCAGGGTGGGAGGGATGGAGACTGACCTTGCAATCATGGCAGCATCTTTGCTTTTACCAAAACATGGAGCTTAACCAGAGTTTGGTCTTACTCAAGAAAATAAACAAACCAACCCCTTGTATAATTCTTTCTTCTTTAATTTCTCATCAGGCAAGAAAAACAGTTGGTTGTAAGGTAGCAGTTAATCCAAAAAGGCCTGACTTCTGCCAGTGGTGTTCGGGGGTGGTGGTGAAGGAGCAGAGAAGAGAGGCTTTCTGTACCTGCTGTATGAGAGAAAACTGAGCAGTATTTACACATTAGTGCTGCACTAGAGCAGTTCCTTCTGGTTTGCTTCTCCTTCAATTGCATAGAAAGATTTAGGAGTAAGACTGACCCTTTCACCCTTCCTCTCACTCCTGCCCCCCATTTAATACAGTACCAGCTGCTGTGCAGCAAGAGCAAACTGTAACGTTTTCCTATCTTGCAGAGAACGGCAGATCAAGTGCCCCAAGTGCGACAAGCTGTTTTTGAGGACAAATCACTTGAAGAAGCATCTCAATTCACATGAAGGAAAGAGGGACTATGTCTGTGAAAAATGTTCCAAGGCTTACCTAACCAAATATCACCTCACTCGCCACTTAAAAATATGTAAAGGTCCCACATCCAGCCTGTCAGCCCCAGAGGAGGAAGAGGAGGATTCAGAGGAGGAATTAATAGATTCTGTGAGGACTGAAGACTGTAGGATTAACAATGGAGTCTATTCAACGGGTGATGCCCTCTCTGGACACAAATGAAGAGAGAGGGAAATTTTCTTGGATGTTAAAACTGGGGAAGGAAAAAACCCGAACTCTTCCTTGTTTCCCCAGTCAAAGGCGTATGTCAACTGAGGCGTTTTCCTTCTGTTTTGGTGTCCACACTACCACCGCTTAATCAACTCTGTAGCCAGAACACTGAATGAGAATGGATCGTGCACGTAGAAGGGAGGAGTTGTTAAGAAGGGAATAGAAGGCAAGGAGATTTTTTTTTTTTCCACACACACTGTGCATACTTCTTTTTCAGATCACTCAGATTAATCCATCCAGTGCTGGGATATATGACTCGCCTTGCATAGCCCTTTGAGTAAAGAGCCACAACCAGAAATGTAGTCAAGTGAGTGCAGTGACCTGTAAGCCAACTGTCCTTAACTGCCAAAGCCATGACAGTAAGAAAAACAAACAAAAACATGGTGGCGGTAGTTGATACATTTTTATTTTAATACTTTTAAAATGAAGGATGTAGTTTGGTGTAGAGCGAACACTGTCAATGCTCAGGTTTCCTTCTAAAATAATTAAAAAAAAACCCCAAAACCCAACAAAAAACCCCAGTGAAATCAGCATTTGCAGACAAAGCAATTACCCCACTACAGAAAATCAAGCATTGACTTCTGGAGAACAGTTAGTGCCTGTTCTTGCTCTAGTTCACTAGAACATGTGAGCAGGTGGAGCAGGTGAAGAGGTAAAGACTGTATAGGCGCAGTAAGAGGCTTACAGATGGTCTGTGTTTACAGTATATATTACATCTTGTGCTGTAAACCTTTAACCACCTGAAAGTGAGTGATGGGAGGGTTTGCTGCTAATATTATTTATGGAGTGAAGATGTATTTCATTCTGTTGTTTTCTTTTTAAAAAAAATAAAAAAGTGGCTCTTTTCTAATGTTCTTTTTTAATATTTACAAATTCTGAAAAAAAGATTCCTATTTCCGATAATGATGCTAAGAGAAACACCACCACTTTTTCATCATCTGTCTCTCCCAAGCTTTCCTGGGACAAGGTATGGGTAGGAGCACCTGCATGAACAGGCACTGCTAAGAACTTTAAACCTGGTAAGATTTGCTGTGTGGCTCCTCTGGCTGTGCTGCAAAGGAACAGGAAGCAGAGCTCGGTTCTCTGAGGATGCAGTTGGAGGTTCCTTTGTGAAAAAAGCTCTAGCTCGTCCCCTGAACGGCCTAAGCTTAGCTGTACCTCTCCCTCTATGCTGTATTTCCTAGCAAGCTCCCTGGGTTCTTCAAACCTGAAAATGCATATTGCTTGCCCTCTGAGATCGGTGTGTGAATCTAAAGCTCCAGAAAAGACAGACTGAGGGATTTTGTTTAGTCAGGGGAAAAAAAATCAGTTGCAGTAACACAACTTCTTCCTAAAACAAAAAAAAACCAAACCACCACCTGAGAACTAGAGTGCTGCTTACTGCCACAAGATAGAGGTATCAGAAATTACTACCCTTACAGAGCTTAACATGAAGCATTCATTTCAAATAAAAGCTTTGAAAAACTTGCACAGCTTTTCAGTGGAGAGCACTTGACCAGAGGTGGTTCTGGTGCTTTCACCTTCTTAAGCTTCACAAAACCAGGTCGTTCATTTGTTGTGCATACGCCATTCATTACTACTTGGCAGGGAAAGGATTGAGGCAGGAATCCCAGCACAACCAAAATGCTGTGGGTTCCTGCTGAGCCATGCTAACCACCTGTCACCAGACTAGAAACAGCTGAATTGGATTTAGTAGCAGCCACTTACTTAACTGCAAGGGATGGCAAGGAAATCTACAGCCTCTCTCTGTCTTTCCCCCCCGCTGCAGTTTGTAGCAATAGTTGATCTGCTTCACCTCACCAGAACAAGATAGTTACAAGGAGGTCAGGTGAAAAACAAGATCTTGTCAACTCCCTGCACTGACACTACAGCTCCTCTGATACCAGCTGCTTTAATAGCTAGGGCATAGCACTTGTAACGGACACCTCCCAGTGCGTGGAGAGGGAAGTACTTCACTGGAGGAGGGAGTATCATTTAACTTCTGGCCTGGGGTTAAGGCACTTGGGTGTTCATTTTAAATGTGAGGAAGTTGTTTGCGTAACATTTCCTTGATAAGGTTCCTGATGCTATAAACAAAGGTTTAAGTCAGTGGTTAAGCTGACACTCAAAGTGTTCCTGTTTTCAGGTGTCAGGCAGAAGTGCCAGGGAGGAGTTAAGAACATGAGTAGGTAACACAGACAGCTTTCACCAGTGACAGTGACCAGCTGAGAGCCTCTCATCCTCTTCTGAGTAGTAGCTCCTTATTTCACTTTGAATTCTCTTTATATGTATTACATTTGGAACTTGAAGAAAACCCAATTCACAGGCAACATCAATAAGCTTCAGGTGCTGTGGAACCAGGGAAGAGAAACCCTTGATCTTGATGGAATAGAGATGGATATTTCTGGTTTCATACTGGGGATCTCAGGTGTTACAAATACAGATTCTATTCAGGGACTCCAACATATACTGCCCAAGAAATACTCTTTAATAGTTAAAAAAGTTACATCGAAGAACTTTTAAAATCTTTTAGAAATCTGTATATCTAGCCTCAAATTAAGGATAAATTATCTATTTTCACTTGTTATTCCATTCAGTTTTTATTTCTTAAACAACTGTTGTCTGAAGTATTTTTCCTTATGCCCTTAGAAGATACTTTCTTTGCATTATTCTACAAACTTCTGGTAGCAGCAGAATGATTTTTTAGTGACTGATGTTATAGATCAATACACGTAGTAGCCCCTGTTTCACAAATCATAATCTCAGGCAAAAGCAAGTGATTTCATCTTTCAAAGCCAGTAACAGAGGGAGGAACTCAGAACCGCTAACTCAGACCTTAACCACATCACCATGTTTCTTTGTCTGAGATGAAGAAGCCTGCAGATTGCAAGACACTCAAGGGGATTTGTAGAATACACATTAGTGGCAGTCCCATTAATTACTTCGATTTTTTTTTGATGTTTTCACGATTCCATTGCTGTTTCCAAATCGTTGCTGCTGCTGCTGCCGGCTGTGGAGCTGGATGCCACAGAGCTGGCACCAGCCAGAACAAGTCTCTCTCTGTTTCCAAAAACTTCATTCACTGCAACACAAACAGGGAATTGCTTACATATTGCTGTTTCAGAGAGAAGCACAGTAGGTACAGCACAGTGAACATCACGGAATGGAAATGGAAATCCAGCTTCAAAGCTTTTCCCCTTACCCCACATAGGGAATTGAGGCTCACATGTGAGAACAGACTCCCGCATACGACACTTAAGTACAAGCCCTGTTATTTCTCCCCTAGAGCGTCTCTAGAGGTTTCCCTGTGCAGAATTCCTGTAATTAAGTACTGTGAAATGGATGTGTTTTGTAGAGCAAAACATCAAGTTTAAATAATTTATTTCTGGTTTTAGTCTCTGGTTTCCACCAAGCTCTTGAAAGCATTTTTCAAAAATCCAAGCCATTTAGTTACATGTAGCTAAAACAACCAATCAAAACCAGTCCTGAATTGTATTCCTACAAAAGTACTCAAGAATGTGATACTTGATTACACCCGGAACATTAAGAAATAAAAAGGTATTATAAGAAACCAGGTACAAGAAATTAAATCATGTGGCACACACAGTTCTCCAAGTTAGAAAAAAAAAACCACCACATTTTTTAAAGCAGAAAATGTGAACAAATATGCAGGCTTGGGGTATTTAAAAAGATTAACCTACAGTTCCTCTCAGAGCCACAATACGTTACTGAATATACAAACACACTCTGAGGGCAAGGGGAGAACCAGGAGATTCAAAGAAATGAGAATGTTACCTGCAGAAATCTTGCTTATATCCCAAACACGCAGCCCTTCTCGCTCTCCTCCAAAGGCGAAAACAAAGGGGAAGTCAGGGCAGCAGGACGCGCAGAATAGAACACCCTGGAGAGGTGGGAGGAAAGAAGATTTTTAAAAAATAATTCATCCTAAAAATGAATCTGTCATCTGAAAATACTTTGACCAATCAAGTTTTAACAAAGGTAAGCCCTCAAAGTTTCCTGAAACTTATTTTGTAAAGCCACAAAATTAAAGTCAAAAGCTGCTAATTACAAACAGTAAATCACATCTTTGTCTTGAACCTGGCAGATACGTGTCGGAGCACTTGTCGTTCTACTCAGAACCTTGTATCTGACGCTCTGAGGCAGTCTGCCAAGTACATGTTGAATTGAATACTGCGCTGTAATGAGAATGATTTACCCAAAATACACAAATGCAGTTAGTTTTCTTCCTAAAAGTCATTACATTAGGTAAAAGATGTAGACAAAAACAGCTAGACAAAACTCAAGCTAGATAAAACAGAATACGCAGACATAGTTTATATATAAATCTCCTTGGAATCAAGAAATTAGTATTACTCTACCATTTTCATATCCCTGGAATGGATTAAACTTGGTCTGTCTCCCAGGATATCCCAAATTTTCACGTATTTGTCAGCAGATGACGTCACAAGGCACCCTTTGATCTGACTGCTTAGTTGTAGCCCTGGAAGATGAAGAAGCAGTGAGAGCACCATGTAATCACTGTTTTCACAGAGATGAGGATACATTCTAAAGCAAAGCCATGAGAACAAACCAAATATTCTCCTCCCACTAAACTGTGTCCCAGCACAAAAGAGCAAAACATTAATGAAAGTTTCATGCTGCTGCTGCTCCCTGCAGTAAAAGCAAACTGACTTCATGTAGGCCTGTTTTGTCTCTCAATTCAACAATAGTAACAGTGCAAAAATGCTGTTGTTCTGCTTCTTACTTCACATAATCTGGCCTCCCCAGGTAGTTTTCTTAATTCATTTGTCAAAGACCATCTCTTTGTCACCCAAGATGATTGGGCATATTTGTATGATCTCATTTTAGACATCTAATCAGGTGCTTCAAGTTGCTTTTTAGAAGCTCTTACACCGATTAAGTAAAGTAGCCTAAAGGAGGTAGTGTGAAAACTTTCCCAAGTGCCATATTTAAATCATCTCTAAAGTGAATGTCAGGAGGTAAAATTACAGTTCATAATCCTGGACCAGATTCCATAGTTTTTGTTCTTCCTCGCCCAAAAAAACCACAGGGAGCGTGTCCCAAGTGAATAGATCTGTTCTGACATGCTTATTCCTGACATCCACTAAGAAAATTCCACTGTTGTTAAAGTACTTTCCTTACAATGGCTTCTCAGCAGAGATTTGTTTCGTGCACCCACTACGCATGATTAGTATGCACAACTCTTCTTTGTCGAGCAAGGAATCGTCACTGCCTCAGCCATATCAGTTAAAGACATCTTCCAGATGTGTTTGTCCCCGGTGGCGATGCACAACACACACGCCATTTACCTGACACCTCTTCATCGTGGGCTTTCAGAGTAAACAGGGGCTTATCAGAGCGAGCATCCAGACAGTACACAAAGCCATCGTCTGTGCTTGCCTAAGGAAACCACAACATTTTAAAAACAAAGAGTCATAATCACTAATCTGGGAAAAAGCTCCTATGAAATAATATCCACCCTCTAGTAAATCCCTGTGATTGGAGAGAGACTTACGCTACTTCTCCATAGGGCATGTTACACAAGCGTACACAGGTCTGCATCCTCAAAGCCAGACTCCATCCAGCTGGTGCCAGAGCTATTCTATGTCCCTAAACTCTGCTGCCCTGACTTATACGGAAGCTTTATATTTTAGAATTGTATTTTGAAGATGGTTGCACTACTAAGCTTGGCTCTCGTGTTAGGCAATGAAATACACAGCCTTTAGTCTCTTAACAGTTCAAAGTTGTGGAGCCATCCAGTGGCTATGTAATAACAGCCCATAATAGCAAAGCTAAGTGTGATTATACTGAGAGTTCTACATCATAAACCCAACAGAATGGAGTAACTGCTTTTGTTGGCTGTATACACAAAGCAACAGACAGATCTAGACAGTCATTGAAAGAATAAAAAGGATTTGTTTTTAAATATTTAAAAGTTTTACTATAAAAAGTCTTGACAAACCCAAGGTGTTTTTACTCTAGCTAGGAGGACGGTGCCCTCTAGCGCTGATTTGAAGCACTAAATCAATATTCAGGACCTTGGTTGTAATTAGCTGCTTCTTATCTGCAATCGCCTCATTACATGAAACACAACAGCAACTATGCAAAGGAAAAAACGTCCCAGCCACGGACCACTAGAACAACATGGCATAGACACTGCCTCTGGAGTGAAAAAGCATCAGCATCAACTGCTTTTCTTTTGTTGTAACGAAGATACCAAATAAGTACCTGGTCTTGATGTACTTTTTGAAAAAACTACCTAACACCATCCCTTCACACACTGCACTTTTAAAATAAACAACATGAACAGTCCAACTGTCCTTCAGCACCATTATATGAGTCAGAAACACTATGACCACATAAATAAGAGGTTAAATGAAATGGCAGCAGTCAGACCACGAACAGCAGAGCATGTACTCACTAAGAAATTACAAGGTGAAAAATGATTCCAAGTCACTCTTTCAACCTGGCCACTAAACCGCCATATTCGATGGTTATCTTGTGGGTTTCTGCAATCGTACAGCACAGCGGATCTATGGGAAAAAGACATAGGAAATAATAATACATTAAAAAAAAAATAAAATCTGGGCAGAACACTTTTATGAAGTTTGTTTTACCACTGGCATCTATTGAAGCCATGTGAATTACAATTCAAAAATTAAAATGGAAACAACTTCACTATTTAGTCTTCCAACTCAGTAACAGATGAAAATTGCTCAGATAAGCACAAACTTTTTCCAAATGCTTCAAGTTTCCTCTCGGTTACAAACATTTGTTCTATTGAAACTAAGGAAAGAGGGTTTGAATTTACTCAATACATAAGATACTTATCATATAATTATTTGCATAATTATGTAAATATATCACTTAATTACAAACAGACTTCACTGAAGTCAAGTAATAACTGTTCAAAAATAATGCACTAATTAGGAAGTCAATTTGTGATACATACACATTTTCAAATATGCTTTAATAAAGAGAAATTAAAAATTAGTCTTTACAAGTGGTTAGGGAAATGTTACTCCAAAAAGGAGAAAGAGCAGATGGGAGTTAGTGTGCCCAGAGAGATTGTTTACAGGAGTGTGCATAGCCCAGCGGCAGCAGAATCTGTCCCAACCCAAAAAACTCCTGGACGCACATGCAGGAAAAAGTGATGATCTCACTCTCACAACATCTCACCACTATTTACATCCACAGTGTAACCCACTCCCACTCTATGCTATAATTAAAGCCAAAAAAATGTGATTTAGATTTCTCAGCTCTTTTACCAGGCATTTTGCAACAATTTTTTTAGTACATAAACCTTTTTTAACGGTCTGACTTTCAGGTTATGAAGACACCTGTCAATATTCATTGAATAGCCTCTGGTCCCACAAGGCTTTGCAGCAAAAATCCACAAAGGCCGTTTATTAGTTTATAGACAGGTGTCCATGGTATCAAAGGGCTAGCTAAAAAGGGATAGAGCAGCTGGTCTCTGCATTTGGACTTGTTTCTTCTTTTTACCAAAGGAAGTCAAGGGGGAGAAAAGTGGACAGAAGCAAGTTCCCGATAGCAATAAAAGGTTTTTCTCCAATATCGTGACTTATGCAGACGCAGCAAGAACATAACAGAAACCAGAGAACGCAAAGGCTTGGCTAAAGACTGACATGTCTATCAATATTTTAACACAAGGACAAAGTCTTAAAAGCAGAATTTAAAAAAAAATCGATGTAAGAAAGTCATGGTTATAGAACAAAATTTAAAAGTTACCCCTATGAGATGGGAGAACAGAGGGAAGTTTTTTGGCTGGTATGGTTTGTAAGAACTGGCAGTTACAGAGCTAGTCCAAGTGTGCAAACAGAAACCATTTCACAGCATCTCCAGGCTGCAATCACAGGAGCCAGCCCAGTGCAGTAAATGCCGTAAGGCCAAATGAAGAAATAAATTCACTTTGGAGCAGACACCTGGCACAGACACTGTCAGTCCAGATGGTTAAAGGATTTGGCTAGTCCTGAGAAAGTGGTCAGGAAAACTACAATTTGGCCACATAGAAACCTGGCTACCTTGCAGGAAAAAAATAACAACATTACTAAATTTTGGCACAGTTACATACAAATGAAATATGAGGCAACTTAGCAGGCTTAATTCAATACTAATACTCTCCCTATGTGTAACATTTGAAAATATTACCCTGACATACTTATCATAGGATCCAGAAATAAGGGTCTGAGTTTCAAATGGATGAAAGTGCAATGTCTGAACCTAGATAAAAGAAGATTTCATTTAAAAAAATAAGCATTCAAATATAACACACACATGTAGGAACTTCCTTCAAACAAAGACAGCGCAACCCCTGCCTGCCCAAACCCAGCACATTTTTCCCAAAAAAACCTCTCCTATTAAGCTTGTTGATACTCAGATTTCTCAAAAAACAGTGCAAGAGATGCACAGTATTTTTATTTCAAATATCCCCATCCAATGCAAACAAGTTATTTTCCAATATAATTTAACTGAACAGAACCCACATGCCCCCCTTCTGCCCTACATATTTTAAAAAAAATACATTAATAAAATGCTGGAGGAGGTAAAAGAATAGCTGCTTCCAGTCTGGGGAAAAACGCAGATGTTAGCAAAAAACGAAGGAGTTTGCCAAGAACAGTGACTTTGTTAAGACCAAAATAAGGTTACAGCTATTAATAACTAGCTTTCACATGTTAATTACTATGCAATTCATTAATTTCTGAAATACCTGTCACTATGGTATTTTAATGTCATTTATTTGAGACTTTTCTTACCTAGAACAAACTGTAACTGACACTCCCTGTTTCCTTGGGAGTTGCAGTTTGACCTGTGCTCAGAGATCTACTTTTGCAGCTTAGACCAGCACTACTGGGTTTTCACACAAACAGCCCTGCAAAAACTGCTGTAAATCTTCACGAACTTTATAAAGAATAACAACATTTTTAAAAGCAAATATAGCATGGTTTACCAAAGCAACGAATTCAGAAATTTAAAGAATTCTGCACAGTTGGGTTTTTTTTTCCTAAGGCTTCACTGCTAGGCAGATAACTGCAGTTATTTTTTCACTGTATTTTACAGTGGAAGAAACATAGTAATTACTGCATACCTTGTCTGTATGTAGCATCAGGCTGGCTGCTGGCTTACCCGCAGACATATCCCACAAAATCACAGTATTGTCAGCAGATGCACTTGCTAAAACATTCCTGATAATGGAACAAAAGATAAGTTTAAAAAAAATCTTTTCACAGATACACATATATAATGGTCAAAAGTAAAAAATACATAGGAGAGCATGATTCTGAGGTGAAGCACGCTCTGGTCTGTAGATTGTATCTCTCAAGCCTGAATGACAACTCCCTGAAGGCAATTTTAAGTTACAAGTAAAGTCTGCACACAGACTATATTACATTATATTAGTACAACACTTATAATAACAAAGTTGACAGTTTTGCTTGTATTTGCCCCCCAACACCACTTAAAATATAATTTACTGGAAGATTTCTTGACCAAAAGGAAGCAAGAAAGGCTTTCAAGCACTTCCTTTCCTTTGACATTAACAGAGTATTTTCAAACATTACCTATGCAACTTACTTAGTTCTGTTTGGATACACACATAGCCAAGAGCAAGACAAACTTGTTTTTAAAATATTTTGCTCTCTAATATCTGAATGTTGATATAACTACTGCAGATCCAACACTGTACACCCTTCACAGAATGCTGAAAAGAACCACCACTAACATTTTGGTTAGTTTACAGCTCCCAGCTTTCAACTTAAATTTGACCAACTGTGTTAAGAGCAATAAACAAACATTTTAGAAGTTTAATCAAAAAAACCTCAAGACATTCTCAAAGGCCTGTCAAATACATGGTACAAATGCTACCTTCACTCCATTGCTCTTAAAACCAGATCTATTACCTCAACATGTTGTTTCTGATTGAAACTGCTCCCCCCTCACCTTTTACTTTTTATATTAATCAAGTGTTTCTGACTGAAAGAGCTAATATTCTCCTGGACACACTGTTCTCCCAAACAATGTTACAAGGGAACATTTTACCGTAACATCATTATGACCTACAGGCAGAAGGTTATTATTTATAGAGAGCTTGCACAGAATGTCTTGCTTAAAATAAAACCCCAAATAAACAAGAAAGCATTTAAATATAAGCTGCTCTAAGAAATGCCTTGGTTTGCCCCTAAGCTTTCCACTTCAAGGTTGTTAGTAATTCCTGAAAGATCAACCAGTATCACTGAGTTTGTAACAGCACACTACAGAATTATGCATTCCACTTAACTATTGGAGCTGTAACTTTTGTGACTTGTCTCTGTATTATCAGCAGACAACCATTTCTAGGTACATGAAAGCTACTCCTTTTTGTCAGACTGATGGAATGACCACTGCCACCTTCTGAGCATATGTGTATCATTTAGGAACAGAGCACTGTAAACAGAGAGGGCAACCTATGTACATTTACTGCCTGTCTGTGTGGGTGTTTCCTTCTTCAATACCCACATAACAAAGCATTACAAGTGAAGGTTTACACCTGCTAATCAGGATTATGTGGAGTTTACTATGTGTACCTTCAGAGGCATTTATAACAGCAGAGGAAAAAGAAAAATAAAAAAAAATCAGCCTGACAGTAGAAAAAAAATAATTAAAAAAAAAAAACACAAGTGATCCTGTGTCTGACTGGAACAGTTTCAAGGCTCATGCTGAGGCTCCTCTGACAGCTGAACTGTTAACAACCACCTAAAAACCAGCAGCATCTTTATTTCACTCAGCACATTGTCCTTCACCTCTCCCCTCAAGATGGGCCAGCTTTGTCTTGCTTCAATAGCAGGACTTCATTGCTAGTTCACTCAGGCAAGGGGGAATTCTCTCTGCCTAGGATAACCCAAAGGTCAGAGGCATTTCTAGAACTGTGCTATGAGGGCTTTTACACTCTCTTTTCTGTTCACAGCTCCGGGGCAAAAGCCAGAGGAAAAAAACCAACATAACAGAGACTTCCTTCCATAAATCTATTTCTGTCTGTTGAAAGGGTGTTTTAGGTCATTGGTAGATTGACACAGATCATGGCAGCCCTTCTGCTTCTCCAGCTTGTGCATCTGACTTAAACACAGTCAATTTATCAAGTGGCTTATTTCCACCTTAGCCCTGCCCTGGTCTGGACAACCTGCAAATAAGAAGTGATCTGCAGCAATATATAGGTTTTTAGAAAAAAATAAACCACACTTCCAATTAAAAAAATAAAGGTGGGGTTATTTTTGAGAATTGATTAATTTTAACATTACTTTCAAGTTCAATGTCATATTACAAAAGATTTTGGATTTGTGTGACAAATGTCTGCCTAATTAAGTATGCAAAATTGCAACCATCCACTGTTATTCAAGTATTTTTTTACCTGCTTTGCTTATTCCATGAAAGATCAAGCACAGCATCAGTATGGCCTTTTGCTGTCCCTTCTGAAGATAAACTCTGTGTATGCAGATACAACATAAACACCACTTTTGAAAATTACAGCTTCAATGGAAATCAAGCATTACAATACATTACTATGAACTCCCTCATGCCTTCACAAACAACTTCATATTTTAAAATTATTCTCACTTGCTGCAACAAGGCTTTTGATAGAACTATTATCTCTGCAGTACCTGCACCTCGTCTCCTACTCCAGGTCTCAGATTGCTCCATTCAGAGCTCACAGAACTGATTACTCCCTTCAGGCTAGTAGAAGAAATGTCATTGTCTCCAGCTCATGTGCAGCTTCTTCAGTTTCTTTCTCAACACTTCTGGCAGTTCCCTCTCTCTTCTCCCAATAAACTGAGCTTTAGGCCCTTGTAACTGCCAGCTCCCATAAATTCTAATTTAAAATTGTTAAGCTTCAAAGTTTACTGGGACAGCAAATGGAAACCACCCATAAGCCTCCCCGCTCCTCTTCTGTTCTTAATTCCAGGCCTTAATTATCCATACAGAGAACAACCAGAATTTCGAATTGAAGTAATATTTACGAATGGTATCTTCAATAGCAATTCTGATAACTCAGTAATTTTCAGAAGCAAGTTGCACAGAACGAACTCCCCTTCCAAGGATATTTTTTCTATTGTTTTTAAAATTGGAAGCTCCGAGAACTCAAGAAGTAAACCCCTTTCACATTACAAAGAGTTCTTTAGCTGATTAACACTGCAGTGCTCCTTCATTCAGGAAATCAAGATTAGTGATATACCCAGAGTTCACCTTCCCTCTTTACTCTACGGAGTCTTTAAGCTCTTCCTGAAGCATCTACTATACGAAAAATCTAGAAAACTGACCTTACGTTTTTTTCCATACTTGTTTTACATAGCAATGAATTTGGACAAATCATTACAACACATCCAGGCGTACAAGGAAGGTCAGATTCAGCTCACACAACTTAGCATCCAGTCTAAATCTGTTTTCCTCTTTGGTAGTGTCAGTTTCCTCTGCAGTCTGTTAAAAGAAACTTAGCCCTTTCCTGCCAGGTCTGTCTCTATGTATTCATCTTAGACAATCTCGATAACTAGCTTAAAATATGCTTACATGTTAGACAGATAAAGTTCACAGAGGTGAATCCTGAGTAACTGTATTTTATTAGTGTCAACCTTGCCCTTTGTTGCTCAATGCTTTTTCAACAACCTAAGTCACAGGAAAATACCAATTTTAACCTATCACAGCTGACCATGACATTATCTTCTGTAACATGTCTAAATACCATTTTTCAACACAACAGACGGAATTAAAACAGATTATCTATGATTTTTTCATCGTAGGAAAAAAAAAAGTAATAATGACATTATCCTTCTTCCAAGTTTTCTCTACCCAACCAGCAATACTTACTTTCTTTCCTTTTTTTTTCTTCTTTTTCTCTTTTTTGTCTCCAAGAGAAAAAACAGGTTCTAAGGATTCTACTATATCAAGGTCCCAAATGTCAATAACCGGGGTCATGTTACCCACCGCAACATAATTTCCTACAAGCAGAAATCCAAATGTAACCACATTTATTTAGAGTTATGAAACACCATATTTGGCAATTCAGCTGTTGCTTATTTGTTTGATTAAGTAAAACTTACATGCCAGAATTTTGTATTTGAATATGCTTGATGTTTATAACTGACAAGCAATTTAAAAATACCAACTGACAGCAAATGTTGCCAGAAAAAAACCCTCACTTACTCTTAAATACACTTGCCCTTTAGTACAAGTACTGTTCAAAGCAGCTGTATAAAGTTCCACATTTTGCTTGGTTTTTAAAGGGAAAAAACAAAACCAAACCACATTCTCTGTGCTGTGGAAAAAAACAGTATGTAAAACACAGGACATAGGTTATTAAATACATAAATATGTACAAATTTTGCTGTGTTTTACAGTTAATCAACAGCAGATTAGAGAAGAGCTTGCTCTACCCTGCTAATTGACAATAACTTAAGTAGTTGCAATAAAACCAGTGTTCTAGTCAAATCAGTTTTTATGGCAGTATCACTTGGGTAACTCTATCATCAAACCAAAAAACCTGATATTAATTTTTTCTATCTTAACATCTTGGGTTTATTTCTGTTCATATCACTAAAGGAAATGATTTAGTGACAACATTACATTTATATACTTTTCAAATAAAAATTATTTAACTGGACATTTATAGCATCCTTTGTAATTTACCTAGTGATTCATCGGGACTAGGATCAAAATTCAACCACTCCAGACTTAGAGGGTAAGCAGGCAAGATAATATCATGATGTACATAAAATGAGTTCTCTTCATGATTGTAAACTGAAAAAGAATTAAAGATATAGAAGCCATCAGTCAAGGGGAGAAACAAACAACTATAAACACTCCATTTCAGCAAAAGGCAGATGTGGCAAACACTAAATTGTCAAGGTCTAGAAGGTAAATTTGCAGTGTGTTCAGAATCCTAGGGTAGAGACACGAACCTACAAGTACTAAAGTTAGGCCCCACAGAATTATGCAAAACATACAATATTCTCCTGGGTACTTTAGATAAAAAAGTGACAAGTTCAGCAAAGTTTACACACTTCATTTCTAGCATACTACACTACTTTGTAAGACCAGTTCAAAATGGATGCCCTGTATTCACCACTTTCCAGACGAGGATACGTTAATGAAGGTTTAGACATTGATTTTACAGAATCACCAATTTAAAAAAAAAAAAAAAAAGGGAAGAAAAAAAAAGGAAATAATTCCAGATGAAATTAAAGGGGAAATGAAGGTTAAAACCAAAAAGATTTCAAATTAGAGGAAGCTGAAGAAGTCAGAGGAAGTTACCTTTAGCAGGTTGTAACTGGGATACGGGAAGTTTTGGTAAAGCAACCATATACGAAACACAGCATTCCCTTTAGCTAGTTATTTTTCTCCTTGTAATAAGAGAATTTACTAACCGAATAACCTAGAAAACCCTTTGATTATTTTAATAACACAGTATCATCACACACAAAAAGAATCAGTGCCATTTTTAAATGCATGTGAGAGATGCTCAGATACTAACTAAAGTTTTCTGTGAACTAAATAGTCTTAGTAGTTAATGAAGACAGAGCTACCCCATGTTATCAACTACAGAAGCCTGAGCAACTGTTTTATAAGTTTATACCGTGAAAATAAAAATTTGTGAACATCTCCAGGTTCAGAAAATGCCAGATGCTGGTATCTGAAGACAGGCTTTCAAACACTCTGGTCTTGCTGTCTTCTTAAAACAGAATACTTTGCTTGAAGAAAACATGTACAATAATAGCAGACGCAGCCACAAAATTTTCCCCAAAGAACTACCATAAGATGGTCATTTCAGCATACTCCAGTTGTGTACTGCAAAAAGGAAATCTTGTACACAGTAAAACTAAACCCATCCCTAGAAAAAGTGGTATTCAGACCTTACTAAGGGTCATCTCTACTAGAACTACAATGATAAAGGTGCTGATACTTCTGCTCACAGCAGTGGAAAGCCCATTTTAAAAAGCAAGGAGAAAGTTGAAGGGAAAAAAAAAGTCCAAAACAAACCACTAGAGGAATCTTGCATGATAATAGGAAGTAAGACTGTTTGGAAGAAAGATCGTGTGTTCAGAGAATACAAATGCCATAGTATTTTCTAAATGACACTGGAAATGAAATGAGGAAATGTTACACATGCCAAAAAAGGGACAGTATCCTCTAAATAACAGTAACTCCACATGAAATAGTCTAGTTCTGTAAGGTGGCTAAAGCACCATGACATAGGACAAAACACACAGGGCAGATGAGGAGAAAACAACATCTTGCAAAATCACACACACCCCCTTCTACACAGACACACGGAACAGGTTCGGCAAAGGCCTATTCCCTAGGTTCGTTGTAAGGAACAAATCCTATGCTACTTACCATGGACCTCCAGACTACAGTAGTCTTTATCAGTTCTGCCACAAAGGACAAGATTATCTGTCGGCTTAATCAAAAAGTCTTCCTGTTCATATTGGTCCTGGAAAGCAAAAACGAGAGGACAATGGATGTTAAGAAAAGCCTGTAAATACACAAAAATACACATGTTCAAAAGGTCGAATCAGTAACAATTTTTAACTATAACTGAAAACACTCAAAACTCAACACCCTGCTGCCCATCTGTCTAAAGCCATCTTACGGTGGTAAAGAGAGAAAGGCAGGATCACAGGGAGACTGAATAGTTATTATACAGACTGAAGGACTGTTGATGTGGACTTAGACGGATTTAGAGAAATGTTTAATTATATTTTGAGGCCACCACAACGCAGCCCACTGGTGAAAAGAAAATCACCACCAGGAGCCTGTATACATAGCTTACTTCCCCTATGTTCCCATACCTTGAGCATTTATATAGTGTAACAACATTTTACACAATAATCATAGTGTAACTGCTCCTCACATCCAGGAAGCAATTCCAAGAGTATTAAAGCACTGTCTATTTTCTGGAAAATATTTCCAGAGAAGTACTGCCTACAGCTATACTGGGCATTCAGCTGTACCAGAACAGATGTAACCTCTCATCTAATTTTCCTCGTTACTGAGCAATGGAAGGCATTCAGGGAATTTTTGTTAGTGGAAGACTAAGAACTGTGTATGAAAGTCAATAGTCTTACACAGAGTACCATCCTTCAAATATAAACATGTACAAGACCTTTGGACTTCTTGTTGCAAGCTTTTAATTTCTTCTTTATTCACTTCAAGCATCTTTTCAGTATTTGAATTGTATCAAGTACTGCAATTTTTTTAATTAATCAACTTAATGTTACACAATACTTAGCCTTCAACAGTACTAGCAGTAAATACCAAAAGACAACATAAAATGCATGTTGAATAATTCTTTCAGAATTTGAGAAAAGGACTTGAGCATAGGAAGAAAGGCCCGAGAAAAAGGTGATCACTCTTTCTTTGTCTGGAAGAAAGCTAGCTTTTCTGACACAGAATAAATGCAGCTCATATCCTCTCTGAATCCCTGGTGCGAATACCTCTTTGACTACAAAAATCACTTTGAAAGCATTTTGCTCCTCTCCTGGTAACACAAGAGCAAGAAAAATAAGCAACCCGTCAATAGAACACAGAGAAAACACACTGTGCCCCGAAGTGCACACAGCAAGCAAACTCGTTTTGAAGGTAAGACGTATGCCTTCCTCCTGGAGCTTTGCCAGAGGATGTGAAGTCACCATAACAACTCCTTGTCTGAAACAACACATGTCTGACAAAGTCCCCTGACATACAAACTAGATGTTGTGGTAGAAGCCTACAGATACTCATCTCTTTCAACCTTACTTACTAGCAAAATTTCACCTACTCCATCACTCTGCTGAAGAGGATCAGTCTCTCCTGGTTGCTCTCCAGATGACATGGTCCCTTCTCATGCAACCTAACCCTGTAACCAACTCCCATAATCTCTCCATGTAAATTAAGACAATCACAAATTGCAATCTATCCTTGTGACCTAAACTGCGGGATATTCTCTGGAATCTCTCCATCTCTTTTCTGAAGAGATACCGAATATTGCCAAGGCAATACCAGTCTTAACTAGAAGGATTTCTTCATGTCCTGAGCACTGCAATGCTGTTCATCAGAAAAAAACCCAAACAGGCTGTGTAACAGAACAGCACTATTGACAGT
The DNA here is from genome assembly GCA_013396935.1 of Baryphthengus martii. Classification (NCBI taxonomy): domain Eukaryota; kingdom Metazoa; phylum Chordata; class Aves; order Coraciiformes; family Momotidae; genus Baryphthengus; species Baryphthengus martii. The sequence goes on from VWZK01019006.1 coordinate 114,164, forward strand.
TAGCTTGCGTTAGTTTATAGCCAGAGACTTCTTCACCCCCTGCAGAGCTCCTGCAAAGTCAGTTCCTGCAAAGATGTTCCCTATGTGATACTCGGTGGAAACTGATACAGGCAGAAGCACTCACCTACAGACTAGGCTGCGCATATATGCTTAACTGGGATTATTCCTTCATGCCATACCTCTAATTTGACATGTAGCGTGTGTCCAGTTCAGCATGGTTTCTTCCACAAACTGGTGGAGGGTGCAAGGGTCTTGCAATCAAGGACATTTTCTATTTTGGGTCATTAGTAGCTCAAGATTTGTTATTTTTTCAAGCATTTTCTGTGTCCTCCTGTCCTGGGTTCAGCTGGGATAGGGTTAATTATCACAGAAACCTGGGAGGGGCCTCTAATCAGCCAATGGTATATTCGATACCATACTGATTTCACACTCCAGCTACCCAGGAGGAAGACACTGATTCAAGCAGTGGGCAAGGACAGGACAGTAGTGTTCAGGCAGCGAGCAGCTGTATTGTATTATCACTAGTTTTATATATTATTTCATTAGTATTACTGTTATTACTGTTGTTTCTTCTCTCTTTGCATCGTTCTATTAAACCGTCCTTATCTCAGCCCAAGGGGTTTTACCTTTTTCTCCTTCCCATCCCACTGGGGTAGGGAGGAGGAGTGAGTGAGCAGTCATGTGGCCTTAGTTGCTGGCTAGGGTTAAACCACGACACCTACTAGAGAGATGACAAACCACTTCAAATACAGAACACGTGGTTTACATAATGAGTCAGTTGGCCTTAACATCTGACTTAAACATGAAAAGCACAAGTAGAGAGGACTGGGCAAACCTTAACTTAAAAGAGTTCTGTCTGATCAAAAATCTGGCACGGCTTTAGAAAAGGACTGCAAGCACTTAAGAGACCCTAAGGCCGCATGGAAAACTGAAACGATTTTTAAGTTTATGCCATTTAAGGTATTTAACATTTTTTATAGTACTTACAGTGGTTTTTAGAGTGATGTAAGGATCATGCTCATTACTCCCATACACTGCCAGAGTAGCCAAAGAGTCTCCGAGCTTTAGATCACCTAGATGAGAATTTCAAAACATTTTTTTCTACATATCAATGACAAGTGAAGTTAAAAACTCCTGTACTAATACCTGTGTTGAAAAGTATCAGGAATGGGCTCAATGAATCTCCAAGTTCCAAATACAGGAAGCTGAATTTCTTAATGATTTCAGGGACTTTTGCTGCTCTGCTCCAGCACTACAGCAGAGGGAGTGACAATCTTTCCAACATACTCTCAGTTCTAGCATGATGGAGTGGGACACTGAACTGTTCGACTTCACTAAATGACTTGGAAAATTGGGACAAGCAAATAATTAAAATGTGAATTCCCAGCATTTGAAACAGCACCGTGTGATTCTAGGATACTAACATCTTAAGTACAATAAGAGGTGGAAAAGCTCTCCACTTACGCTGCCTATCTGACATTTAGCCTTTTCTTACCTGCGTATTCATCTTCATCATAATTTTCCAAATCATATTCATTCAGTTCATCATCAGATAGCTCTTCATTTTTCTCAGAAGGCGTTGGTCTCCCAGGAACAGCTGCATTTGCATCAGATGCTTCATCGCTACCATCAGCGCCATCCCTGCATGAAGATACGTATCCCTGAGAAACTCTGATGGACACTTAGAATGCTTCCAGGCAATTGCTTAGGGGACTGCTAACAAGATTTCAGCAAAAAATCCTGGCTGTTGACATGGGTTTCAAGTCTTTATGCCACCAATTTGGAAATCCATTCGCTCCTTCCCTATCTTTTCCCGAAATACATGGCACTGTTATTTTTAGCCTTCCAGAGAAAGATTTTCCTTGAAAGTTTTCATGACAAAATGTGGCACAAATTTTGCTCAACAGAGCTAAACTGTGTACCAAAATCCCTTTCTCTTTTTTTTTTTTTCCTTTTGTGGTTACAATGCTCTCAACCTTGCTTCTGTGCATTCACATGTGTCCAATTCATTCCTTCCTTTTTTATTCCCACTCCCGAGCCCTGTCACGTGTGATGACACTTGCATTTCTTCAAGACTTTTAAGATCTTATTTCCTCATACTTCCCACACTTCCATTAGAAGGAAAAAATAACATAAAATTCATTAGGTAGGGACATATTGCAGATTACTTCTTATGGGGTAAACCAGGCAACATCAAACAACTTGGAACTTTTACAGCAACAATTCCATATGCAAGGAATTCAGTAGAAGGAGGTGTACATTAAATCCTAGCTGATGATTTAACAGACATCTTGAGAGGTCTCAATGCAATGCGCTCCATAGGAGCTCATCCTCGCCGAACACCCTGTATTTTTGCCCTTCTGCACAAAAATTTCTCAGCCCACAATGAGCCAACGCAGTTCTCATAGATATGATTTCTAAATTAAGTCTCAGAAACCTACTTTTATAATTTGTTCAGTAAAATAAACACTTCACATTACCATCTTTTCCTTGTGTAAAAACTGGTAACAAGACTAGAGACTCTAAATCTTAGTCTGACCGGTGATCTTCACATAGGAAAAAAGCAACTGACATTGTGAAAAATTCTACAAAGTACCAGATGTTATAAAAAATTTGTAACACCTTTGGTTGTTCCAGGTGTTCTTTAAATTTCCATCCTAAAGTTTAACAGAATGCGTAACAAACAGCACCTCAAATCTTTCCATGCTTTTGAAATTGCAAGAAAAAGGAATCCACTGAAAAACCCAAAAGTTCACACACATAAAGGAGAAAAAAAGTAACACCACAGATAACAGAAACATTAAACATAACAGGTTAAGAAATTAAAATAAAGTAAGAATCTTCTAAATGTTGAAGATGATTTTGCAACTATTAAAAAAACAAAACCAGAAAAAAAAACACATTCTGGGACAAAATACTGTTCAGCAATAAAGACATGGATCCATCTAATAGAAAATGGGTGGATAATATTCACCCAACTATATAAAGTTTTTACTTCTACCTATTGCATTTGTTCAGTCAAACACACGGTGGTATAACCACATATCCTACACAGCTGAAATAGAATCCAGGTCCCAATCTATGAACAAACCTAACTGAAAAGACAAAAAATGGAATAAAACCTCTATCCCTCATCTTTTTCTAGACAAAAGAGAGCCATTTCTTTGTCTTTCATAAATTGTTTCCTAAATCTGTCTCTTCTTTTTTATTAAGTTTATTTACCTTTTTCTTACAAGCAGAGCAACAAAACTTAACTACACAACTAAGGACTTTCAGTGCTGAGTGGAGCGCTGTGACGTCTCCAGTTTCATGTGTCAACCAGAAATACACCTCTGAGTGATGTTTTCCTTTTTTTTTTTTTTGGCCAAAGCATTAATACCAACTCATTCTGAGCTTCACTGTGGCCACCAGACTCACTTAGATTGTCACATCTCACTGTCAGTAACCACTTTTTCACACAGTCAGTTTGGGACTTCCATCTCAGTTTGCCACAGCTCCAAAGCTCCCATGGTTACAAACACAACTTCTTATTTCTTCATTCTAGGCAGGAATGGCAGTTCCAGCGAGGGCTGGGCCCCGAGTGGATCTCTGGAGACTTCACCTGAAACATTCCACTAGTCTGACAGCAGACAGTTGACAACTGAAGAACCACATGGGAACACAACCCACGTTGTCGTACCCACGACAAAGGCCAGACAGACTCCATCTGATGTTTCTCCGTTTGCTCTCTGGACAAACAATCCTCCCAGGACGTCAGGTTCATGGCCGTCAGGTTAACTTGACACAGTCGCTTCAGGAGGAACTCGTGCTGTCTGGTCTCGATCTCCTCTGCTCGCTGCTGCTTTCCCGAGTAGAGCCTTCAGCGAGCCCCACGTCCCGGACCGCGGGGTGGGCCGGTGCCCTAGCTCTCCTGGGGCCCCTCCACAGCTCTGTCAGCGCCGGGGGCTCCAACAGAGCCCAGGTGACGCCACTCGCCCCGCCCCACCCGGCCCNGCGTCGCGCCGTGGCGGGTCTGCTGGCAGCCCTGGGCTGGGGGGTGAGAAACGCTCCGCTTGTGTCGAAACTTGCTGGCAAGACCGACCGCCTTCAGCAACAGCTGCTCTGGTTTTTCCCAAAAACTGACTGCTGGAGGGCGCTGAGTTGCTTCTCAGCAGCAGCCCAGGCTGTCGCAGTTTTTCCTCTGCCGTCTTTAGCCGGGGCTGGAACCAGCTAGAGCTCCAAAACCCATTTAGAGGCAGCCGTTTCTTTTGGGTGCTCGAGTGAAGCAATGTGCTCCCACAGCTCCAGGTTTTTCTAGCCCTTCGCTTCCCACAATGGATCATGGCTTCCCCTGCTTGCAGGGAGAGACCTGCCTGGCTGATGTTTGCCTTGGCAATATCCCAGCAGCGATCCACCGAAATTAAAAGGTTAGAAAAGCCTGTTTGTTACCAGTCTCTAAAATTCATCCAAGGAAAGTAAACTGATGAGCAGAGTGAATTGCAGGAGTAGTAAAGGACTGGAGTCTTCAGAGGTGCTGCTTTTTGCCCCTGCATGTGTCGGCATCCTACTCAAGCTTACTCATTAAATCAGAGAAAACAGCTAAATGTCAGCTGGAGTGTACAGGAAGGTAGTCTTTTACTAACACACAGAAATTGCTGCTGTTTCCATTGCTGAAATCTTCATTCAATGGATAACTGCAAATTACATGGATGAGAAGCTGAGGTTAGGGGAAGGAGCATTTCTCATGGTAAAGCTCAAAGACTTGGCAACCAAACTTCAGCTTGGCAGATAGGATGGCTCCGTTATTTCATCCACATGTCACTAGACATCGTTTTCATTATTTTTATCCTCATTCTTCTGTGAGAGAGAAATCTATCAAAATATTACTAGCTCTTCACTACCCTGCTCATTTTTTCACCCATTTGCTGCATTTTGTCTTAATGTAGACACAAACATACCAAGGTAAAAGCTGTGTCTTTCTAGCTATTCCTTGTAGGACCCTGTAGTACAGGCATCCTAGTCCTACCTGGGGTCAAGATAATTACCAGTCTTGCACTTCAATATGCTTGCCTTTTTTGCTGGACTGTTATTCTTTGCTTTGCTGATCACCCTCTCTTGCAGAGTTCAAGAACTTCTTGTCCTCCTACGTATGAGTTTGCTACAGTTTAATTGTCAGTCTTCCTTCAGATTCTGAGGAAAGTTTTGTATAAGCAAGTGCTATTCCCAAAAGACAGGCAGAGGGGAGTGTTATGCAGCGAAGAGGAGGAAGGCAAGGTTACTTTCCAGTGGATGTGGCTCCTGGAAATGTTTGGGGATTTTTTTTTTTCCGCCCCGCTCCCCAGCTCACCCCAGCCTGTCCTGGGCCTCCTCGATGAGACGCTTCAGTTCCTCCTCGCTGAGCTGCACCTGCGGGGCGGACACAGAAGGGGGTGAGAGCGGCGGGGGGCTGGGCGGGGGGTCCCTCCACCCGGCCCCGGCCCCCGGCCCCGTCCCCACCTTGTCCGGCGTTTCCTTGGCANCAGGTTTTTCTAGCCCTTCGCTTCCCACAATGGATCATGGCTTCCCCTGCTTGCAGGGAGAGACCTGCCTGGCTGATGTTTGCCTTGGCAATATCCCAGCAGCGATCCACCGAAATTAAAAGGTTAGAAAAGCCTGTTTGTTACCAGTCTCTAAAATTCATCCAAGGAAAGTAAACTGATGAGCAGAGTGAATTGCAGGAGTAGTAAAGGACTGGAGTCTTCAGAGGTGCTGCTTTTTGCCCCTGCATGTGTCGGCATCCTACTCAAGCTTACTCATTAAATCAGAGAAAACAGCTAAATGTCAGCTGGAGTGTACAGGAAGGTAGTCTTTTACTAACACACAGAAATCGCTGCTGTTTCCATTGCTGAAATCTTCATTCAATGGATAACTGCAAATTACATGGATGAGAAGCTGAGGTTAGGGGAAGGAGCATTTCTCATGGTAAAGCTCAAAGACTTGGCAACCAAACTTCAGCTTGGCAGATAGGATGGCTCCGTTATTTCATCCACATGTCACTAGACATCGTTTTCATTATTTTTATCCTCATTCTTCTGTGAGAGAGAAATCTATCAAAATATTACTAGCTCTTCACTACCCTGCTCATTTTTTCACCCATTTGCTGCATTTTGTCTTAATGTAGACACAAACATACCAAGGTAAAAGCTGTGTCTTTCTAGCTATTCCTTGTAGGACCCTGTAGTACAGGCATCCTAGTCCTACCTGGGGTCAAGATAATTACCAGTCTTGCACTTCAATATGCTTGCCTTTTTTGCTGGACTGTTATTCTTTGCTTTGCTGATCACCCTCTCTTGCAGAGTTCAAGAACTTCTTGTCCTCCTACGTATGAGTTTGCTACAGTTTAATTGTCAGTCTTCCTTCAGATTCTGAGGAAAGTTTTGTATAAGCAAGTGCTATTCCCAAAAGACAGGCAGAGGGGAGTGTTATGCAGCGAAGAGGAGGAAGGCAAGGTTACTTTCCAGTGGATGTGGCTCCTGGAAATGTTTGGGGATTTTTTTTTTTTAGATATAGACACTTGCAGCGTGGAGGTTTGCACAGCAAACTCTTGAGCCAGACTTATTTTTACTGAAGCAATACCCAGAGGGGGCACACATGCTCTGCCTTCTCTCCCACCATGCACGTAATCACAGAATAGAAGTGTACTGTGGTGAGGCTTGACAACAGAAGTATCAGAAAAAAGAGACTTGGAGAAGGAGGAAGGAAGGAGAATAGGTAGCAGCTACGCATAGGGGTATCACAGCTTAGACAACTGCAGTTACAAGTAACAATTTTTCTTCTCTTTTAAGAGCCAGTCCATAAGTGTTGGATGGTTCCAATACTTCATCGCACACTTGCTGGGGATGTGGAACTGGGTCTCAGGGTCTTCTTAAGAAAAGAAAAAATGTTTTTCTTATATTATTGTTCCATGGTGCCTTGACAATCACGGTGCTCCAGGCAGGAAGCTCCCTGCAGACGCCTGAGATAATAACTGACAGTAACTAAGCTCTAGCGCAGTACAGCCCACTCACCCCAAGGAACCAGCCAGGACGACTCATAGGTCATAACACACCAGTAAAAAAAAATGATCTTGGTATTTAGTGTCCAAAGATGACTCAGCCGCAGAGGTGTGAGGCTTGGGAAAGAAAGAAGATGTTAATTTTTTTATTTGGATGGAATTCTGATACATCCATTGGAGAAATTTTGGGATGAACCCAAAGAGCTGTCATAACTGGGGACAAGGCTGTGTGGCTGACACGTCTGAATCTCCGCTAGCTGGAAGAAATGGCCATGAAGAAAGAAAAGCGCAACAGGAGAGAAGGACTCTAATGGCTCTCCCAGGATGGGTGCGAAGACCGACCTCAAATCCTGTGGAAATAAAATGTCTCTTAACTGGAACAATCATCATCAAACACTCTCGTGCCATAGTCTGTTCTGGACTGGCCTTGGCCCTTTCCTAAAAATGAGCTTCTAAAACTTGAAAGGCTTCATTCCCCCCTCCCCACCCCGTCACCCTCCCATTAGAGCTCAGACACAGCAGTATTTCTCCTCCAGAGCTGATTTGTGCCTGGCATCCCTCTTAGACCTGTTTCTTAGCCTCTGATGAGCAGAGCTGAGTTCCTTTTTATCCAGTTGGACCTCCACAAAGTAAGGCAAGACTCAATAGGAATGATTTTCATTGTTTCAGTTTAGTCACCAGTTCTGGTGTCAGAAATTTCTGCTTGTCCAAAGTGAAAAGCACTAAAACATTGACCCTGTTTCTGGATCGGCATTTGACCCATCCTGACCTACTGCTTCTCACCAGAGGATGCAAGTGCCAGCTAGTCCTTGTCACCAGGAAGTGTGTGCCTGTATTTTGTTCAAGGTGTCATCATAAACATTCCCAAAGGTTCAGATGGATTAAGGTACGTAGCTAAGCAAGGAAAACTTCTGTTCTGGCACGGATTTGCCAGGTCAAGAAAAGTAGGGTCGGTGAGAAAAGTCAATGGCTCCTCCAAAGGGATGGTCCAACTTCTTTTTTAGGGGATGTCAAGGTGCCCAGAGAGCTACAGTGTTACTCTTCACTCTAAGTAAGGGTGGACGAGAGAACTGGTTGACAGAGTGATGCTGAAGCAGCTGGTGCCAGCAGGCTCTCCCCTAATTCTCTGGAAACTTGAAGAGCTCCAGTGTCTGAGGATCTACACAAAGGGCTTTGATATACGTTGAATCATGGCGGTGGCAAAGACACTGTAAACATGCATGTCATGTTCTAATGACAGCTGAAAGGTACTACAAGGCCACAAAAATGTTCATCCTGCAAATCTTGCAGGCTCTAAGCAAGAAAACAAAGGGAATTTTACGTGTGTTGAGAGAAGTTATGCTGTAGGTCTGTGGTTGTGTTTCAGCTGACCTCTTCAGATCAGAAGAGGGGAAAGGGATTGATGCACTAGTATGGAATCTCACTCAAAATAAATAATAATTCTGTTTTCTCAAATGAGATGCAAAATATTGTGTTGCAGTCACAGATATGCTGAACAGCTAAATGCAAAGTCACAACATCAAGAAGTCCTCTAACTTGGGAAAGAAAGGAGTACATGAGTGGCTTTGAAACACCAAGGGCAGCCTTAAAAGTCCTCAAGGTTACCTTTTGATTCTCTGTTTGCATTCCCTGTGTGTTCCTGTGAAATACAGAGCATGAATAGCAGGAGAAAACCAAAGGAAGATCGGATCTCAGTAGGGCAGCATCTTGTCAAGGGTGACTACATACACTGTTTGCACACAGCAGCATAGCCTGGAGGGAAGAACTCTTGAACTGATAGCTAGGCAGAAAGTTAAGTTTTCAGGTAGTTGAAACAAGGCTGCTTTGGTGTCCTTTCATCCATGATCTCCTTAAGGACTTCTCTGGGAGAGCACCAACCTCCTCACTTGAAAAGGTAGAACATTCTTGCACTAAGGCTTATTCTCCCAGATCTTAGGTATTGCATTCAGTGCTCTTTGCTTAACTTGATGGAATAAACTAGGTCTGTCAATTATCTTTCAACTATGTCTGTGTAGTACTAAGTGTGATCTCAACATCAACCAGACAGACATTGAAAGCATTAAATCCTTGGAATATAGCAAATGTATTACCAGGGCAGAGAGGCGTGCTTATGGAGCATCTGCTTCCCCAAAATGCGTGCTGAGAGCTCGGGAGTGAGAATCCCATCATCCCTGCAACTACTCCTGTCAGATAGTGCTGAAACCAACATAAAGGAGGGGAAAGAAATATCATCAGTGCCCTCTTGGCAAGATGGAGAGAAGATGGCTGGATATGGAGAATAGTCACGTTTGCCACATACAGCTAATAGAGAAAAATAACTTTAAATGCAATGGTAGAAATCCAGGAGTAAGAGAATTGAGAAAAACAGAGTGGTGTAGGAGAGGAAGAACCAAGATGCATGTGAAGCTAGGACACAGTTGAGGACCAAGCAAGCCATTCTTGGCCAGCTTATACAGAGAACATGAAGGAAGTTAAGTGTAGAATGATACAGCATGCTAAGGATTTACTAGTAAAGTCAGTAAACATATGAGTATGGGAAGAAAAACAAATGGCAGCACTCCACATGCTGGGATTCAGCCAAGTTACGCGAGTTCTGCCTCATAATGCTTGTTCTCACAGCAGGCGGGAAGCAGGGTCTGTGTGCGTTCCCCAGATGTCACTACAGCCTCCAGCTCCAGGCTTTGCTAGAGGTCCACAGTGTCAGTGTACACTTGGGCGAACAACAGGAGTGGCGTGTGCGCGTGTAGTGAGTCTACATCGTGCCTCTGAGGGCAGATGGACCCATCAAAACACCTGAGGACTCTCACCCCTTTAGCACCATGGGAGCAATGGGACACATTAGGGCCACTATTTGTCTCAATAGTGACACATCTTTATTTCCTCCATATCTAAGTACTGGTTGCTTCAAATAATTGTTATTCCAAGAAGAGACGCCAACATCTTACACAAGCCACTGGGCTTTTAGAGCAGAGGGGTCAATAAGTTTTAGGAAGGTAGCCTGGCAGTAGGGTTGTGCTGGGTATGGCAGCCTGCAGGGATATGTGCACAGGTTGTCAGACATCATCTTCAGAGCAAAGCTTAAAGATACCCATCTGTCATGGTTTAACCTCTGCTGGCAGCTGACCACCACACAGCCACTCACCCACCACTTCCCCTCCTCCCATCTACACTCCCTCCTGTAGCACAGGAAGGAGAATCAAGAGGAAATTAAAAAAAAAAAAAAGTGAGACCCCAGGGGTAGCGATAAGGACAGTTTAATAAAACAAAGAGAGAAGAAAACACCAGTACTAATGATAGTACTAAGAAAATGATAGACAAAGCAAGTAATAGGAGCTGGGAAGGCTCTACCTGTACCCGAGACACTAACTTTTCCTGCTCCAGCCAGACTGAAGCTACACACTGAAGCAAGTTGAAACCAAGCACTCCCACCCTGGGCCAGCCCTCCCCTTATATAGGGGGCATGACTCAGTACACTAACAAATATCCCATTGGCTGGCTGGGTTGTTTATCTTGGCTGTGGCCCCTCCCAGCTGCAGCCCCTCCCAACTGATTGGTCCAGCAGCTGCTGGTGATAATTAAACCAAACCGGACCCAGGGCACCAGCCCCCATGCCTGCTCTAGACCATTTTACTTGAAACAGTCATTAGACAAAATGAAAGCCACTGCAGACATGTTCATTAAAATATAAGGCTCTGTTGACATGAAGCATTTGGCTGATGCTGCTACACACCTAGGAGTCACAGAATGGTAGGGGTTGGAAGGGACCTCAGGAGGTCATCTAGTCCAACCCCCCCTGCTAGAGCAGGATCACCTAGGGCAGGTTGCACAGGAACGCGTGCAGAAGTCTCCAGAGGAGACTCCACAACCTCTCTGGGCAGCCTGTTCCAATGCTCCGTCACCCTCACAGTAAAGAAGAAGTTTCTCCTTATGTTTAGGTAGAAATTCCTGTGGTCCAGTTTGTTTCTGTTGCCCCTTGTCCTATCACTGGGCACCACTGTAAAGAGTCTGGCTCCATCCTCAATATGCCTGTATATATATATATGTATAAAAATATAGCTGTATAAGCCGTTATGCAGAAGTAAAAAATATTATTTCTGACTGATTTAAGTGTTCCTGTTACTGTCCAAGTAGTCAAACTAAGAACATACAATGGTCCTTTTTTATATTATGCAGTTGCTTCTGCTGCCAATTCCATCAGCAAACCTACATCAAGCACTTCTGACAGTGCTTTTGCCTCAGGACAAAACCCAAGGCTCCTCTAGGTGAGCCCTAGTATATGTAGCAGTGGTGGCTTGGGTATTGCTGCCCATTTCTGCCACATCAGTGGGCAAGACTGTCCTAAACCTTAATTAGCTCAGTGAACGTGTGCCATAGCTCCTCAGTCTCATAACACATTGAGATTGTCCAGAAAACCCCCCAAAATGTGAACTGAATGTAGCAAAAGCATAGATGAATTTACAGAGAACCCAAGAGAATGGTGTTAACAGTTATATATGAACTTCTCTATTTTTATCAGCGAAGAGTTAACTCAGATGCCCAGAAACAATGTTTTTAAATTGTTCTATTATCACTGGCTGGGAAAGGAGACAGATCAGCCCAGTTTGCTACATGTGAAGCTTGCTTTGTGTTTTGTTTTTTTCCAGATACTGGGGAGGCCTCCATCTCTCACAAAATTTTGACAACAGTAGGGTTCCCTATGAGCTGCTTTTCAAATTCTGTTCCTGGACAGCTGAGCTTGCAGAGCCCAAAGGCACCTGACAGAGCCACGATCCTGGTCTGGACAGTCATGCAGTCTGGTGCGAGCCATGTCTCGCTCCCACGACTCACATATAGGCCATACTGAAAAGAATGTTACCACCTTTTGCCTCCTGAACCAACCTGTTTCTTAATAATCTGGTAAATTATGAAGGAGTTGATTCCAAATCCACTAAAACATACAAGACAGAAAACACAGTAACTTAATTTAAAAATTAAAAAAGATGCTGACATACAAGTATTTTTCAAAGCCTGATTTTTACACTCATGCCAAAGTTAATCAGTTCCCTCTGTTTGCTTCTGACTTCTCCTTGAGATAGCCCTTTTGCAAATGATTTGTATGCATTTGCAACAATGTGGTGTAACGAAGCAAGCTTCCAGCCTTTGGGTCTTCATGCATCCAATCCGTCTGGCTACGATGCATTTGCAGATGCTTAATTTTAAGCATCACAGAGCTCCATTCCCAGGTCTTACGTGCCCGTTTCTTGCCAGATCAGGGCTCAGAGAAAAGTTTTTGCGAACAGGCTCTGTGTCACTTCTTCACACAATGTGGCAATGCAGCCACACTGAACGCAGTGTATGGGGGGAAACAGCACCAGGACCTCCAGAAGTAAAATTCCAAATGCGTGTGGTTTCTGGGAGATGGTTCTTGGGAGAGACCCAGTCCTGCTGGTGTCTAATGTACACTGAGAAACACTTGAAGAGGAGAAGAAACAACAAAAACACTCACAGCAGCCATTTCCTAGGCTAGAAAACAATGGAATTTTTATTGAACAGAGATGGCTCATAAACACGCTCAAGGAGTTCCACCTGCTGTTCAGCAATATTCATTGCCATCTGATAATAACCTATGGGGGCAGCTGTATAAAATAGGAATAAAATACCAAATTGCTATATTCATTAATAACTTTGCCTTCCAAATACAGAACTGTATGTTATTTAAAGTCTGAAAATAGACCACAATTGTTAGCATTTAAACCAAACCTTTATGATAACAAATATACAAAAAAGGCAGTCAATATATTAAACATTTAAATCAATAGCATACAATTCTCAGAGGTAAACATTGAGCAAACAAAGCCACTGATGATGTTCAGAAATCAGGTAAAAGTTTCAAGGTCAAGCTTCAAACACTGTAGCTTTTCTAAAGCCATAGTGGTATTACGCTTTTATCTAGCCCCTAAATTGAAAACTATGTAGCATGAACATTTGAAAATACAACATTGGCTATCGGGCAGGAAATTGGAAGTTTCTTAAGTCCTCATTGTATTTATATTGAAGCACCCGCAGAGGCAGACGGCAGCAGGAGTTAAGCACTTTGTTTTGCAAGGTTGAGGTTTTAGTTCTGTTATAGAGGCAACGGTGTCCTCATACCAAACACAAATTCCAGCGCTGACAGAAGTATTGGCCTCACAGACAGAATGATCAGCCTTGCAACTTACGTTAAACAGAACGGGACTTGCGTACCTGCCTATTCACTGAAAGCCTGTGCTATTTCTACTGCACAGAAAGTCTCCTTCAGTAGTTGTTCTAATGCCTGAGGTTGAAAGCTTGGGATACATACATACGCTCAAAAATAATGTGACAAATTTACTACCAATAAAAATGTTTTAATGCTAACAACTAATAAAAGTTTGTATTGCAATATTGCTCACAACATAAATGTACAATTTGCACAAAACATGGCTCTTCAACATGAATATTTTGCAAGCTACAATATATATATAATATGTATAATTTCTTTTCTTAAAGAATTATATGCCAGAGTGCATGCAAAGAATTTCAAAGCAGTAACACAACAGGAGCAATCACTTGTTTACAGGTTACTGAAACCATTCAACACAGAAACACTGGCGGTATTAGATAACAGACAAACTGATAGGTAGATGTATATACACACTGCTTTTTCTTGGACCTTCCCATGTTACACCAGAAGCGTGGGTTCCTTAAAAGCTCAGACCCCTGTGAAAGTCTGATCCAAATAGGGCTCTGAATGTTCTCCACACTGTTTGATCATAAATCATTTCTGTTGGAGGTGACAGCGGAGGAGGCACTTGTCCTTTAGCCAGGAGTGGAGGCAAGCAATCTTCTCCATAGCCAACATCTGTTCCAATTCCTGCTCCTTCATTTCTAAGCAGCGGGTGGTGAGCATGTATTCATCCTATGTTTTGGCTGGTCCCAAGCAGTCTCCAGCAGCGTTTACAGTTGGAAACCCAAGACTGGAGAACCTGGATCTCCTAAAGAGCAGTGCACAGCACTGCCACCATTCTAGTCAGATATGTACAAGGAATGACATGTATCATCTGGTTTAAAATTTACAGAGTATATACAAATAAAGCTATTCTATCAAGGTGCAAGTTTATTATTCTCTGGTGTGTTCCAACGAAGGTTTCATAAAAACCTTTATACAGACCTACCAGGAGAGTTTACACAAAGTTGACATTGTGTCATAGTTCATTATGTAGGCTTCATTCTGCAGACTCCGTAATGGAAACTCCCGTCACTTTCCCTTGGAGTTCTACCTATGCACAGGACTGGATTTGGTAGACTACAGTCACATCTAATAGAATTTCCTTGATTTCAATACATTTTTAACTAGAGTGAATCGGCACCATGTGTCGGGCTTTTTTTTTTCCCCCAGGAAGTCATCAATCTCTATGAAATGAGGCAGGACATGTAACTGGACATCAGGGGGTTTACAATTCATGTGCCTAGTCCAACTTTCCTTGCTTTTGATGGGCCTGTGGTACGTGAAGCGAGCACAGTTTGGCCCTAAGGGTATGTCTGGAAGTCCTTGGCACTATTTTACACTAGCTGACGGCAGGCCATGCCCTCAAAGAAACTTTAAAAAAAAAAAGACCAAATGTAATTTACTAAACAGTAAACATCAGACTGATCCACTAAACAGATGGATATGGAATGCAGCTTGTCTAAAATTAGAGTGTCTGATGTTTTCTTAGGCAGATCTAAATTCATAAAAAACTTTCCCACCCCATGTAGGCCTCATTCTGCAGCACGTAAATGTATGATGCTTCTAATAAAGTCATTTGAAACACAAAGGCTGTGATCAATGATGGAAAGCCCACCCTCCACCATTTCTCTTCAGCAAACCCCTCAAAATTTTGCAACTAACTCATGTAACATAAGTAGAGGTTTATGATCCCTGCTGAAGTAGGGCTGCTGTGTGGAATGACAGCAGGATTTGGCTTTCAGCCTTTATGGCGTACCAACCACAACTGTGCAGATGACTGGATGGGAAATTGTGTCTGCTAGTGCTTTAAAAAACCATACAGCCTTGCAGTAACTCCCATGAAAGACTCCCACTGACTTCAACGAGAGAGAGAGAGATGACTTTAACAAGTGCATGTTCTGCACCACTGGAGTTAAGTTTCTCAAAAATCTTTCTCTAATACCATATTCCTCTATTTTGTAATTTGATTATAACAAGGCATCCAGAGCAGAGGCTTTGCACATGTCCTCTCAAGCTAAGTGGATTTTTTCACACTAGAAACAAAGACCTGGTTAGTTTTTCTCTTTTTTTTCAGAGTAATACAATAATAAAAACTCAACTTGCAGGTTTCACATGTCTTTGTACAGTATTAATAAAATGACACCTAGCAATGACAAATAAATCATAATCTTGTTGGAGACTTTAAAAGGATCAGCATCAGACAGAATGGGGCTTAAGATAACCTAAGGTGCACTCGGAGAAGATGCTTTCAGAGTTTTCCCGATGTTTATGCTAAAGACCTGATTATGTGATAGGACACGTAAAGGTTTCTGATCTTGATGACTGAATACATTATACCCAAGAGAAAATGATGTTCATTTTAAGAACAGTCATTAAAAAAATCAAAAGAAATTTAATACAAATACACATTTAAAAATAACATTCAAGCTGTGGACACAGTGGGCAAAAGCTCCCAGTTCAAATTATGGCTGAGCTCCTCTATTTTGAATACATTCCCTTCTGCCTTGTTTCAGAGTACCTTTAGTTAGTGTCTTCAGTGGAATGGTTTGCTCTGAAACATTAAAAGCATGAAACAGGCAATTTTCAAAAGCATCTAACAGGCTTGAGAGACTGACATTTTCAAATGAGCTACAGCTGTCTTATCTGCGTTTTTGAGGGAAAATATTTGGTTCCAGAAACATTTGTGTTTCTTAGCTATACTCTAGTGAAAAACATCTGCCATCCAATTGTCTATACTCTGATTCTCTGCTATTTTATTTTTATCCAATGGATAAGCAAAGACAGTTTCACCTGTGTTGTTAATTGCAGATGACCTCAAACATGCCTGTGAAGCCACAGACCAGTATTAAAGCTACATCTGTGGGATGGAGGACAATATATCTGTTGGCTGACAATTACTGTTGGGTTGTGTGATCTTTCATTTGCTTCTGAATGAAAAGGGAAATCTTCCCATAAAACCCCTACAATGGATGGCAGCAAACAAAACTACTCTGCTAGATAAAAAACAATACACCAAACAATCCCAAATTCATAACAATCATAAAAATATGCAAAACAATAATAACCATTCCTGGGTTTATATTACACAAACTGGGAGTTTGCCCAAAACCTTCAAAAAGAAAATCAAAATTAACTTGATGGTTCTGAATTCTTCTAGAAACCATCTTATTTCTAGCACAGCCTTTCCTCTTGTTTTCATTTTTGTTTCCTAGCTTTAAGTTCAAAGATATTTCAGGGACACGTGGGAGTGGATGTGAAGAGGGAGGAAGGAAGCAAAGAGTTGTCCCACAAACAGTGCTAGCTCTTCTGTCTTTTCAGGATGCTCGCACTGGGATTTCCCCATTCAGTTGTTGTTTTCAATTATAAAGATACAAAACCAGCCCTTCAGAAGTGGATGACAGAGGAAGGATCGCTTCCCCATTTAAAGATCAAGATTGTGCTTTCTAATTATAGATACGCATTTGGCTTGGAAAGTGCAAGATGTGCAGAGACTTCAAAGGTGACATACTATGAAAGAGAGATGGAAACCAGACCTAATCCACAGACTAGAAAAATCAATGAAAAGGCTTCCAGCGATTTTCGTGGGGCAAATTTCATCATGCTTTCATGTTGGGTTTGTGAATGATATTATAGTAGAATCTTGTATTTTTCCTTGGACCTTCATATATCCTTCATTTAACATGTAAATTACTCCTTGAATCTTGTATCAAATATTTATAAATGCTAAACTAGGTACAAAGTGAAACCCATTTGGGAAAGTGGAGTGGAGGGAGGTTTAGCCGCACTAATGGATATTACATTAATGTTTAGCATCAAGGAAGGCTGACTGCCATTAACAAGAAATCTCATTACAAACATGATTTCACGCCTCATAACATATCCTGTAGATCTATTTACTGTCCATCTCTAGCTCTCAAACATACAAACACACAAAGATGACTAGGGACAGAAAATCCAAAGCATTGCATATGCTTAACCTTTTCTTCTCAATAAAAAAAACCCAACCAACACAACACCAAGACCCACAAAGAAGCAGAAAATACACAGCTCAGATGATATGGAACTCATTATTTTACAATGCTACTTCTGTCCTGAATGACTTTCCAGACTTCAACCTAATCAAAAGCCTGCTCTGATGATAACTAATGCACAAACAGCATTACAACAATCTTTCAGATGAGAGGGACTGAAGGACACTTTAGTAGACCACCTGTTACTCTGTGTGTGTGTGTGAGAGAGAGACAGAATGTTACATTTCCTGTGGTTTTATTTTTCTGCTGCTCTTCATTATATTATGATTCAAAAAATGCAGGATCTAGATCTCTGCTGTGTGGTGGTTGGCAGAGTGAAGAGAGAGTGGGGAAACAGAGCGTTCACCTTATCTTGGGGCTGTGAACAGCAGAGATGCATTATTGAACCTTGCGCATAATGCTGAATAGATCCACAGAAGGAACGTCCTCCATTGCAGAGAGTGGAATTTACTTATGTATTGTACACATAATGCTCAGGCACCTCTATTCCACACTGGTACCGCACATGCAGTTCTACAGCAGCCACCATACTCAGAGAAATATGGACAGGAAGCAACATACTGGTCAAAATGCTGTGATGGGACTTAAATAGGTCAAGTTTTTCTACTATTAGTTGGAATTTAGCCAGGAATATGAGGTCAAAAGTTCTCAGATACTTTCCTTTAGTCCTTGTATTCTTCAATGGATAAACATAAACTCACAGTTCAGGAAAAGTGCACATTTTACCACGTCCCGAAATGGCACAATTGGTCACTGGCTCAATAACTGCAAGGCAAAAATCAATTCCCAAAGTACTGAACTGACGGTCCCAAATTTGTCTCTACCCAAGCTCGAGGAGGTGAAGCAGGGTATTTGATCAAGTGAATGCTTGGATGCTGGGGTAGCAGCTTTCACTCCAATGATGCTTCAGGGGCTTCCTTGTGTTCCTTCCTACTTGCTGCTCCAGTGAAGCACATCCAGTACTGGGGCGCAGCAGGTTTTTGACTGTGCTTAGGAGCAAATCTCAGCCCACAGATGTGCTTTAAAAGCTATGCAGGACACAGAGAACCAGACTTTGGAAAGGCTCACTTAAAGCTTCTCACATGGTAAGCTATAGGACAGTCAATTTATCCACCGCTGGGTAGGGGAATGGATAAGGCTCGACTCTCTTGAACCTATGGCTTGAAGAAGTCCAGATGTTCTGAACCATGTTAATCTGTCCCTGCCAGAAGACATGAGTTGTTAAGCCTTTGACCTTAATTAATTAAAATGACCTCCTAACACATTGGCTTTTTCTAAAGGGGCTGGGATTTTTGTGTGTGTGTCTGAGCATCTCCATTTTCCAGCGTGGCTTATTTTAAACCATGAATGATTTCTGTCTGGGTATTTCAGAGTTTTTTTCTCTGTCTTTGTTTGCTTTAGAAAGGCAATAAGAAACAAGATTGCCTCTCACTGCGCTGGGCAAAGCCCGGTAATGGAAGTTTTAATGAAAACACAGCAGCAGAGATGATGGGAAGTGGAAAGACTAAAGTTAACCACACATAAAGGGGTTCAGGCAAATTCACTCTTGCAGCTGCAGCAGTGGAGATATTTATACAGACAAAGAACAGCTACCAATCGCTATAGCTCCACGGCCATATCTGAGCAGTGGGACTGAGCAAACCCTCTGTGTGAGCACTGAAGAGACTAAAGCCAAATGGCCTGGTTGAGGTGCCAAGGAAGGGGTGGGAGATGGCGCTGCTTCCTCCTCTCCTCCTGCTCTGTCTTCTGCCCTCCCCCGGCTTTGATTTCATGGAAACTTTGACTTGGAGAACAAATGAAGCAGGAAATAGGGAACACTATACCTCTGGAATCCAAAGCAAAAATCTGGGGTTAGACATTAAAATTTTTGTACTCAGTCATCTTCACTGTACTGAGACCTCTTCACTAGAGTGCCATCCAACACGGACAGAAACCTGTGCCTAATCTGAGCATGCCCATTCACAGTGTCATCAGCACCCCTGCAGGAAAAGAAGGATGAAAAGTTCTTCTCCAAAGGAAAACAAACACCAGAATTGCTGTTCTGGTATATCACATACAATCAGGTGGCAGACTGAGCCAACTAAACAACATAGTTTGCAAACCACAAGAAGTTTGTAGAATTCAATCCATCTAGCCAATGCAGTCTCTCTTGTAAGTCACTGCCATGTTCCCTGAGTGTTTTAGTGACCAGCAGTCCAAGAAAAGCCCCAAAAGCATCATCTATTGACACTACTGACTACAAATATCACATTTTGAGCCCTCTGCACGCGTCTAAGATAAATACACACTAGGCCATCCACAGTTGTTCCATGCAAGAAGCCTTAAACCAAGCTGAAAGAATGACAGTTTAATGGCAAAAATAACCCCTGAATACCCTCCTCCATTCCACACTGAGCTTGCTCCCCCAGCTCCTCAGCTCGCTGAAGGCAGCTGAAAAATGCCCATTAGATCCCGCAGGTTTCCAGATTTTCCTTCTGCTTTTGCAACAACATCCGTATTGTTTTCAGCAGCAGTCTCATTGAACTCACAGACCATTGACTCAAAGCTGAATATTCGGCTTTGACAATTTTTGCCCATGGAGGCCAGTTACAAGTGGTAGGTCAGATACAATTACCTATACTGACATGTGATAAACTGGTCAGTGAGCTGCCTTCAGTTTTCACCCACTGAAGATAATGGGCTATACCTCAAAATAAAGAACAGGCTAAAAGCCAAAACATTAATCTTGTTAGAAATGTATGGGAGATGTGATTGGAAGTGCTGCAAGTTAGAGATATATTGTGCTTATAGACTGACATCTAAAATCAGTGATGTTCTTGTCTATGGGGTTTCAGATATTATTTTAGTGCTATTTCAAGTCTAACTTCCTGCAAGCTAGTTTATTAAATATTAGGACAAATCCTAAGCAGCTTTTTTCATGCTTATATATTTTAACATCTCTGGGCCAGAGGATGAAAGCAACATCAGACTCTTCATTTCTGTAAAGCACTTGCAGAGCCTCACGTGAAAGACACTTTGTCAAACCCAATTCCAAGTCTTTGACTTTAGGTAACTCTCGTTCATAAAAAAAATTGTAAAAAAAAAATAAATAAATTCATTGATTTCAGAGGCAGCTTTAGTGAATGCAGGCTTCAGGATGTCGTCTTTCAGCAATATTTTTAAGACAGAGCCAGCTCCTGAGAGACAGTGAATACCTGCAACCAACTTCAACAAGTTCTGCAGGTTCTCAGCTTCTCCTAGGATTTAACCCATAGACAAGAGTACTAGGAATGGCATTTTCTCTAGGGGGGAGGAAGAGATGCCCTTTCATTTTTCTCACCACACCACCTCAGAGCAATTTTATTTCAGTACAAACCGAGGATTTCCCTTTTTCTTTCAATCTTCAAAGAGCAGCATATTGTGCTACACTCTGAAATGAAACTAGAATTTCCAAAAGCTCCCAACACACCACACACTGCAGCCCATCCAGGACTTGTGAAATGTTTGGTATGAAGCCAGTGGATATTCAGTACAAAAAGACTGTGTTAAAAGCAGCATGTGGAGGATTCAACAAGCAGCTCTCATTAGCCAACAGGAGCCTGGCTACTAAGCCTTCACACCTCTTTAAAGATGTTTCCTCTGTCTTTAGTAGAAATTTGCCTGAATCTACTCTGAAGCTGAGATCAAGCAGGCAACAGATTTAGCTAGGGAAAAAAGTCCTTGACATTAGAAAGCTGGCCCTCTTCCAGAATGGAGAGCATCTGGCCACCAGCTGTGTTTAGAGGACAGCAGGCGTAAGGAATCGATCAGGGAAAAATCTGAGAAACAAATAGACAGTGCTGAAATTTGTCGTGAAAAGAATACCGGCCTTCCTCTGCAATGTTCAAAACTTGTGCTCCGCTACATTCCTCATCCTCTTCTCTTCCCAGCTCCCAAACCGACTGGAAAATCGCCCATTCAGGAGAAGACACAGATACTTTTTGGGCTTGGGAAGGGATCCAGCAGGGCTCTAGAGTAAAAAATCTGGGAAGTGTGGAAACTGGCAGCAGGTGAGGCAAAGTGGAAATGTGAGGAAATTCTGGAAACTAAGGGAGGAGCTTGTAGAGAGGCAGAAGGAAAGACGTGCTGTAAGGCAGGGCCAGGATGCCTGTAGGTCCTTAAGTATTATAGCAGTGGATTAGTATAAAAAAGACAAACAGAAAGGAACTAAAGTAGCAATAGCCCTTCACTCATTACAGGTTGAAAAGTTATCATTTAAAAAAAACAAAACAAAACAACGCCACAAAAAAGAAAATCACAGGTTTTTCTAAGGATTTTTCTATGGATGTTCTGTTTTTTTTTCATTTCACCTAGACCAGAGACACTATTTTCACTCAAAATTTGTAAATTACTCAACTCATACAAGGACCAAAGAAGCAGAAAGTTTTTTATTTTCTATGATGATGACACCATCTTTCTAAAAAATGCTAATAAAATGCTCTGTTGGAAAGAGCCTTATCTGACAGGGATGGTATTCATGGGCACCCACGGAAACTCACACAGCTTTTTAGATTAAATTGACAACAGAGCCCTCCCTCCCCAGCCCCAGATTAATGGAATGAAGAATCCATGCATGAAGCCTCATATAATAAAGCTTGGAGATTATGAAACAGTCTAGAAGACAGGATCAGAATTGCAATTGATCTTGATGAAGTTGGGAAATTGCCCCAATTAAAGTAGAACAAATTTAATAAAGACAGGTTGAAAGCATTATACTTTGGAAGGTGTAGTAAACAAATGCACAGATGAAGATGAGAACCTGGGAAAGCATCAGTGAATCACCCAGGAACTATAACAGAAGACAGAACTAGATCAAGGTCAGCCATGGTATGTTCTTGTAGAAAATATTCTAGGATATATTTTCTGGTATGTTTTACATAAGCCACAGGAGAGTGTTACTTTGCCTTGCTTGTTAATATATAAAACCCCTGCTGGAGTACTGCATTTTGAGGAAAATGGGGCATCATGAGGGGATGACAGCAAAACTCAGAGCCCTAAAAAATACTAGCAAAGGATCTAGGAAAGATTATACTAGTGAGGAAAGTAGGATAATTCCTGTCAGTCAGGGCTTGAATGAAAAGTGGCTCAATTTTCAGTACAGAAATTCCAAACAGTCTCTTAGGAAAGCCTCCTGATTATGAGGGTGGTGAAGATCATGGATCCCCGTCACTGGGTGTTTGAAGAACCTGCAAAGTGCACATTTTCTGGCGTGGTTCACCTATGCCTCAGCCAGCCTTACAACACGGAGAGGTGGACTGAAAATCACACTTTTCAAACTCTGTTCAGTGGATCCACAAAGGTCTGTGGAATACTTCCAGGAGTAAAGAATGACAGGGTTACGCAGGGGTTGGCTCTGCTGGTGAAAGTGATGGAGTTCACAAGTCAAAAAAAAAGAACTGAAAATCATGATTCTTTTTGTTTAAGGTTCCTTTCAGCTATACACCTATGACTTTGGGATTACCAGTGTTTTGAAGTGCAAAAATTATTCCCTCATAAATAAGTAACCACAAGCCCTTTCTGTAACAGCTTTGAATGATAGTTTCTTGGGGTTTGTTCTCTCCTATCATTTGCTAGACACCAGTAAAGCAAAGCTCACAGCTGTAGTAGGTGCCACACTTTCTGTCACGCTCAGCCATCCAGATTCACAAGCTCCTGAAGGAGCAAAGGGACACACGACTGCGTGTGCCGATACAGCTCTGCTGGGCAGACTTGTACAGTGTGTGTCTGGAGGCAGCTGCACTCTGTCACTAGAGCCTTTGGCTCATGTTTGCCTTTGAATGCCCAAACACGGTCACCATTCAGTTCATTTGGAGCCACCAAAGGACATAGCAAGCCCTTTATCTCTCAAAGAAAAACAATGAATGCTACCATGGATACTCTCAACTCATCAGAAGAACAACTAGCAGAGTTATCAGCGTTTCCTTCCTAATGAGTCCCAGGCAGGTTCCTACAAATGCTCAAAAGACATCATCTTCCTGGAGCAGCCTATGCACACAAGACTGACCCTACATCCTCCTACCAAAACACAGTTAGTATTTCAGCTAGAAACAGGGGCACAACACCCGTGGCTATCATTATAGCATTAGATGCCAGATTGCCTATCCATAGGTATATCTGTGGGCATGGGCATGTTTCCCAGAAAAAGCTATTTTGCCTGTGGATATGTGTATGCAACTCCTGAGGACATTGCTGGGGACTACCCACATACCCAAAGGAAGAATTTTAATATCACAATTACTGTTTGAAAAATTTTGCTATTGTAAACCATGAAGCTGCGGGGTGAGGTCTGCTCCTATCTAGTTAACACTGGCATGGAAATATGGGTTTCCATGGATGAGGAGGCACACTATGTGTTGCTGTTGGCACCAACCATGGTCTCGCTTCTTTAAGACTGTAGCATTCACGCAGAAGCTGCCATTACCTAAATGTTCCAGACAACATCTTGTGTGAACCTCTATTATGCAGGAAAAAAAACAAAGTCTAATTGACTGACATGCTGTGTCTCTGCGACATTAGTGGCAGTTTAGACATTTTTGTAATTTGTTGCAGAAACTGTAGAGGCTTTAAAAGACCAAGCACACAGGAGGATTTACACCTCAGAGTCATAAAACAGCTTCCTACCGTGTTGCTAACTAAAGCCAAAACTGTGTTCTCTGAGCACGCCAAAAGCTATCAACATGGAAGAGCGCCTGACGTAGATACTTCAACAAAAGAACAACAGGTTATAACATGCACTGTCAAAATAAAACTTCTAAAGTCTGAACTGGGCACAGTTTCTGAACGGCATGCTAGAAAATAAATATATTAATGTCACTTTGCCGTGGAGAAGGCAATGCCTTTGCCTGCTTCTTGCTGTGATTTTCAGAGACAGAGCATCAGGAATGTTGTAGCACGTAGCAGACTTCTCTTGCTACCAATAAGCTGCAAAACAAACGAAGCTAACATTAAATCACACTCCCCATCCCACCCCATCCAAACCCTGCATTGTATTTAACCTATACATTTTCAGGATACAGCGAGAAATCATTCTACAGTACATATTTAATTATAATTTAAAAAAGAAAAAATCTAACTTGGACACAATCTCTGGCCAGTAGCAAAGTATCAACACATTACTGAAGTAAGGATCTGTTATGATCCCTTCACTGTAACAAACAGAAGTCAGCATCTCGAGAAGGGTCTCCGGGGGTATCATATCACGACCAATCGCACCAAATAAAAAAATATGCTAATTTCACAAATGAAGTTTGACAAGAAGTAACATTGCATGTCTCGGCGAAACGCAGCACGAACGTTAACATTTCACAGGTACAGTTACCATGCAAAGGCATGTTGAGTTTGTAATTGCTTTTAACCCCGAATCACGAGTAGCATGCAGTTCTCCTGCCCCCCCAACTACTGTATTAGACATAGTCTGGGTAATGTACCTCTTTGGCGTAACCATAGCCTGTTAGGCAAGATTATACCACCCTAGGAAAGAATACAAGCAAAACTTGGTCATATGTATGTTTACACGATGTACATTTTACCATTTAAAAAAAACCCAAAACATGTTACATAGATTCTCAAACACAGCTCTGTTGAAAATTAAATTTTAAGCTTAAGAAATAGTTTTTAAACTACAAGGCCACCCCATTATTTTTTATGAACAATTTAAAAAGTTCCCACCCCTATAAATCTGCCAGTATATTTCCTCAGCTGTAACAGCCTTACCCACTCTCTAATACAGGTGATCTTTGCTCGACAGCAATAACAGTTCTTTTACATTTCTTAAATGCATGAGATAATGGACTCCAGGACAGATACAGTTCTTAAATGTGTAATACTGGAACAAATCCACCTTAAATGATTAATCGGTCAATTCAGGTGTTCCCAAGCACCAGTGCTCGGGCAGGGGCTTCCGCTGTTCACTGATGTGAGTTCTGGCTTTTGTTGGCATCAAGCTCCAGGACCACAGGGGTGTGTTCAGAATTTGAGTACAACAGCGATTCACTGGATACTCTTGTACCCTGGTTGCTCAAAAACATGAAGGAGCTTTATCTTCTGTATGCCCTCATCCAAATGGGGCCGCAGCCCCAACGCAGCACCTTTGGCCAACACAGAACTATTTGGATGTGAAGTATAATTTTTAAATTATTTTTTTTTTGTAGTTGTTTAAGCAACTGCAACAGCAGACTTATCTTGCAGGGTGTTTATTAGAGGGTTACCATCTTCCTCAGCTTTACACAATGGAGCCCTTTGAAGATGACAAATGAATTGACTGAATCCTTGTGGCCAACGTCCTCTGTAAGTCCTGCAGTACATTCTGACCAGACGTTTCTCCGTTCTTGTCATACAGCAGCTGTTTGAAAGCTTCATTTTCAATGAGGACCATCATATTTTTTAGAAAGTAGCCTTCACAATAGGAAGATAGTTCTGTGACTCCGAGAAACTACAAGAAGTGAAATTAGAGTAAGATAACCATTCTGATAAAACCTACTCAGCAAATACAGTGCATAGGAGCTGCACACAAACACACAAGCTAAGCCTGTCAGTCAGGCACAGTAATGCTTACAGATATATATGTGGGGAGGGGAAAGAGTTAACCAAACAGTACTTTATGCTGATGATTCTGGTAAAGATTCCATGCCAGGTTGTTAAGTAAACAAACTTCCAGGGGCTGAAACTTTGTTCCCTTGGAAATCAGTGGGAGCTTTACCACAGACTTCACCAGACCCATGATTTCATGTTAAAAGTTAAACCCACGGTTTTGGGAAAACATACTACAGACCAAGTTTCATAAATGCCATCCTTAGCAGGCATGGGACATACAACTGCAGAAACCTGCCATGTAAAGTTTCTGCTTTGAGGAATTTTTGAAGGAGAAATAGGAGTTTGTAGAGCACATGGTTTGGGGCTGTCAGTATCTCCCTTACGTTGGACACTGTGTCAGGGTAATAAGCGCGGATACTGTAATATGTGAGAAAACCTTAAATGACCCGTACTGGTCATCACCCACTGGCTAGATCCTGTGGTCGGACAAAGAGTATATCCATGGTGTTCTACTACAGGTGTAATTATAAGTCATGCAAGTCTAGAGAGCAGTGCTCAGCCCATCCTCCTGCCAAGTCTGAGCTCTGAGTAAAGCGAGAACCTTTGGCTGCGAGATGCAGCCTGAAGGGCCAGAACTGCTGGGGTATTGCATAGCTTTGGATCCAGACTGGAGCAACTACACAGCAGTGTTGCCCACCACCATCTTATCACATTCAGAACTAAGAACAGAAATTGCTAAAAGAAAAGAAAAAAAACCAACCCAACCAGAAAATTAATAGGACTAGGTAAAACCTATCTTCCTGGGGAAAACGAATGAATTTAACTCGATTTCAAACCATGCAAGTTTTAATCAAATTATGAGTGTGTTATTTTGCACCTGGATGTGAGCATATGTGTGAATCTGTATTCTTCCTTGCAACACCATTCATCTGTATTCATTACTTCAAAATATTCACAAGATCTGAGGAAATAATGTGGTGGTTTCGTTTTGTTTGGTTTTGGTTTGCTTTGGTTGTTTTTTTTTACAAGGAGTCATATGGAAAAGACATAGGGTAATGAGTACAGGTTACTCCGGGGAAGATTCTGATTGGACAAGAGAAGAAAATTTTTCACAATGGGAACAATCAGCCATTGAAGTAATATCCCCGGGGGAATAGTAGATTCCCCAACATTGCAGACTTTTAAGATTGATCTGGATAGGGTGCAGGGCCATCTTGTTTAGATCATGTCTTTGTCAAGAAAGGTTAGACTAGATGATCCTTGAGATCCCTTCCAACCCGGTATTCTATGATTCTATTATTTTAATACTTTTGATTCAATTTTTAAATTGCAAATGTGACCAAATCCGTAATGCCTCACTTTCTGACCAGTACTTAACCTCTTTAACCCAGGATCTCAATGTTTTGTTCTTACAGCTCCTTTTACATAGCTCACCACCCTGCTAAAGAGTGTTCTGCAACTTAGGTTCCTACCACACATAGCTTTCCAAATCTGTGCTAACTTCATGCTGCGTTTCCATCAAATCCTATCTTTTTCTCAATCATGATGACAAAGACCGTGCTCCATGTGTCTCCGGGCCAACCTGTTTGCACATGTCCATCTGGAAAGGCAGGTTTCAGCATCACTTGAGCTCCTGCAGGTTCAACTGAGCTTGCAAAGTAGTGAGGACTAGAAATGATATCCACAACAGGAGCGAGTTATGCAAAATCTGCTCCTAGCTGATGTGGTGGCTCCTGGCTTCAGTGCCGGCTCACCTTATTGCCGTCTGCACTGCGGTCTAACACAACCTTCTTCCACACTTCAGAGAACAACATGGAAAGGCAGAGGGTTGGCTGGCAAGCTGCTCTTGAACTGCTTGTGAACTCCCCTGGCTCGTCACAACCATCTGGCCTCTTCCACCACATACCATTATCTTGTAGTCACATAAGAAACGAATGAAGCTACCGTGTCACGGGAGCACTCTGGGCAGAGTGATCTGTGCTCAGATTCGTCATCTGCACATCACATAGGCTGGGAGCAAAAAGATGGAGCGTCCTCTTTGCTACACAGACAGTGTAACGGAAGAGTATCTGAACTAGCTTTAAATGTGCGAGTTCAGGTCCTAGAAACCTTCCAGCCATATCAGTATAAAGCTCAGCCCTGGTAATCTACTGGAAACAGGGTAAATGAGCCCATGCAGAGCTCTAGGGTGATGTGGGATTTCATTCACAGCTACCTCTGCAATGCACTACTCATGTCAGCGCAAACACAACCCTGGACGTAAAAGCCTCTCAAGTACACAGTTTTCACTGCCTCCACTGGGAGCTGCGGCCAGAAAAAAACTTGCAGGCTGGGGTCCTTATAGGCAAACAAGGAGCTGGATTTAGCCACGGGGTTTGTTCAGTCAGTCCCAGCATTGGCAGCATACGAGTCCTTCACACAGGTCTAAAGCTCTGTGTAAGAGCTTGCTTCAATCAGGATGTAAATAACAGCCACATTTCGCAATGCAAAGAAAACGTGATTTTATAACAAAAGTACTCGCTTTTACTAACAGTAATACAAATCGAGAGGTTCCCACATGAGACAGAATATAACTATTTTTCAA
Organism: Baryphthengus martii; assembly: GCA_013396935.1. Lineage (NCBI taxonomy): Eukaryota > Metazoa > Chordata > Aves > Coraciiformes > Momotidae > Baryphthengus > Baryphthengus martii. Next base: position 142,567 of record VWZK01019006.1, read on the forward strand.
ATGATTCCTGCACTGCTGATTTTTTCCTTTTACAATAAATGGACCAGCAGATACACCTCATTTCTTATTCATTTTATAGTTGGAACTTTATGCTATTTGAAACACTGATTGTGTGTTATTTGTACATCAAGACCTAACACTACTACTCTCTGTGCGAAATACCTGATGATGAGAATGGAGGTCAGATCTGCAGGGGTTTTGAGCAATCTGCAGGATTACTTTGTTCAATCAAATCTCCGTGAGACGTTGCACCATTTTATCTTTTGTATAAAACCATGTAAGTTATAGAAAAAAAATCATCTAAGGAATTATTTAAAAATATTTCATTGCAACTATTTGTATATAATTTCCATCTTCCAACTGAAAGTCTAACTACTAAGCACACAAGAGGAGGAGAAAAACCGAAACTAATCAACGTGGCAACTTCCATCAATAGGTGAAAATAGGTTTTCTGTCTGGGTCAAAAAATGCCATGCTTTTAATCCTAATGACTCAGGACTCTTCACAAGCTAAATAAATAATTTGATTCCAATAAGAAGCTCTGAATCTCTCCTCTCCAAGACAAAATTCTCATTACCATCCTTGCATGGCTTGGAGATGTTGCACTTTGACAACGTGGCATTTTTATATATTGACAAGCTGTCACCAGCATCGAGTGTGTCACCCCAGTGATACAGGAGGAAACGGGAAATTGTAATGGGAAAATCGAGCTTGGGAGGTGAAAGAGAGGTGTCCTATTCAACGAGGTGATTTCTGTTGAATAACTCAGCGGTTTGAGTTGCCATGATAAGGGATAGGTCTGCCACATGGTGGTACACTCCAGTTGAGTCTGAGGCACTTAGAGAAGGGGCTAAGCAGTTGCCACAGATCCTCTTACACTACATGATTTAGGACTGTGACTATACTAGGTACTCTACTAGCCACTCAGTCCCAGTAAATAACAAATCTTAGGTAAGTAACAAACTATCACTACTTATCATAAACCTGACCTAGGAGTATGACGACAGACACATAACATAAAAGAGTATGTGGTTATTTTTACCTTGGCATGATTATAAATATCCACGCAGTTTTCTGTATTAATGCTTTTTGCGCAAATGATCTCACAGTGTCGTTGCAAAGCTTCAAGCTGGAAAAATTTAGCAGCAGAGAGAAGCTAAAAAAAAACCAAGGAAAAAAAAAAGTCAGAACTGCTGAGCGATACAGAATTGGAGCTTCCTTCTTACTCTTTCATTGTATTTTTTTCTCTGCCCCTGCTCCAGCATGAAAGTACTGACAAACAGTCAGAACGAGAAGATTGCTTGGTTGCTTCAACCCTTTGCAGTCCCCTCTAAATCACACTGTGGGGGAAGCTGTACATGTGGAGACCACCACAGGTTGCTCAGATCCACGTGGTTACTTTTGAATGGGGTGGGGGGGAGGTACGAGAGAGAAAAAGAAAATGGCAGCTTGGAGAGTCTTTGGTCACTTTGCAGACATGACTCTGCAAGGAAGGATCTGCAATTACATTCCAGGAAGAAATGGTTCTGGTTCAACTGTTCCCCAAGCTCTGGCCGAAACAGAGCACCCGGGCTAGATTTGAGGATGTCAGCAGAAGGGCCAGGACCAAGAGTATAGAGGAATTTAAACCATATGATGATGACCACCCTGAGCAGTCTTGAAAATCAAGAGGCAATAAACCTCAAATCTGTCACCTCAGCAGGAAATGGAGTCAGTTCTCCGTATACTTCTTGCTCTAGCTCATGAGCAGCAGTAAGACCGTGTCTAGGCCATGAGCAAAAAAAACACTGTTCAGTTCCATGTTAATCCAAGCAGTGGGTGCACAGCAGGATACAATGCAAAGGTGGAAACCAGCTCGGTGTGAGGCACTGCCTGGTTAACACTCAGTGCCATCTGTCTGTATCACTGCACCACCACGGCTCTCCTGCCATCAGGACTCAAGCTGACCTCCCTCTTTGGCCCTGCACCCACTCTATGGATATACTACCTGGACTGGCACTCCCTTGGGATCTCTGCATGCCACTGTACACTGTCGGCATGACCTGAAGCCTGTGGGGTGAAAATGGCTTAAATTTTGAGTTCTTCAACTGATGTCAATAGCGCTAAGATTTGCCCTGTTGCACCTTTCTGTCCGTTTATAGCAGGGAAAAGGAATTTCATTTTCTGTCTTTCCATAGTAGGTCATTGCCTCTGTATCTTTGCTCTGGCTTAGGAAGCAGATTGGGGCTCTTCACTGCTTGACATCTTGGCTCTACCCCAGCCAGGTCTCTTAGGCCAAGCTATTCAGGTGTTTAGGCATGTTCACAGCCCTTATCATCTAGGACTGCATGACAAAAAGCTATCCCGTGAATCCCCCAAGGGCTCTTGTGCTGCTAGGTAGGAGCAACGGGGAACAAAACCTGAAACTTGTATGACATTCTGACTTTTCCTACGCAGTCCGCTCAATCTCTGCTTTAAGCCCATAAATAAATCCAAGAGCTGGAAATCTGCAGTGCTGATGTGATAGCAGCCAGCTGGCCCCAATTATGAATTGCAGCAAAGATTTCTGTGGTGTATTTCTGGTGCTTCTTGTTATCATATTTGTAATAAGGCAAGTTGCTAAATGCAGTTTTGAAAGATAAAGCCAAATCCTATTCCAGCTGCCTCTGTGGCTCAAGCTGGTTTGTAATTACTTTAAACTGTGAGGAACCGTGGCCAGATCTGTTATCAACAGATCAATCAATCAGTCATACATTCTTGAGTCACAGAAGTTTTGAGATGTCACAAAAGTAGAGCAAGCAGCCAGCTGAACTGCAGCACAAGCTTTTTAACATCCTAGGTGATAACACACACAGCTCTATAAAGCTGTTGCACTGCCTCCTCTAAGATGCCTTATTTCAGAAAGGGTTAGAAATTCAGGAGTTTCTTTCAAAACTATGAGTGAAAGAGGGAATCAGTGACCTTTTCCTACAAATCTCAAAGTCAAAGTGGGTATGCTTGGTTAAAAATCCACCACCTGTGCTGGAAAGGGATAATTTCAGTCCTGATTACCAGCAGGGTTGGTACAGATGTCCCTGTAGCCCTCAGAAGTAATTCACCCTGGCCACTCGTACTCCAAAGAGTCGTCACTCCCAGTTTCTGTTTAGCAGTACTTTGGTCAAAGCCAAGCCTTGCACGGATGCCCCAGACAGCAGTGTCACAGGGACAGACTAACTAATGTAGGCAACAATAAACATCATGGTGGCCCACTATAAGCTGTACGCTGATGATTTCCAGCTGTTTAAGTAGCTCTGATTTTTTATATTTACTGTCCTGTATTCTTTTAGCTGCTATAATTTGGTGACTGTAAACAGGAAAACTCCCTGAACGACTAGCAAGGATTTGCTCAAATTGCTCTTAGTTCTGTTTAGTTGGGAGTTGTTGGATTGATCATAGCTGGCCATGACAGCACACAGTATTGAGAAGAGGATGACTTAATATCCATACAGGTTATGGCTGTGTGGCTACACTGAAGGCTCAGTCAGCTCCAGCTGGCTTGGTTTGGCTTTTGCAAATGGGCACAACGGCACTGGATGTTTTACATGCAGTAAGCAAGGGGCAAAGAAGTCTCTGTAGGGAGCAGCTTAAGGTTTTATTCAGAAAATCTGACAGTTACATGCTTGAAATTGAATTGAACTGTGGCTCTAGTGGGATTTCTCCCATTGTTAAAGCCAGGTACATGCCCAAGCATTCTCATGAGCGAGGAACCAAACTGCATGCTCTTACGCTACAGAGATAGGTCTGGACATGTAAGCCTGAGCCAATAAACCAAAAGTAAGAGTGTGGCAGAGAGAAGCTGACTGGCCCAGCTGGAGCAGAGCACCTCACCTACCAAGCTGAGAGAGCGAGAGGATGGTATACTATGCTGCCACAGGTTGCTTCCAGATTTTGGTAATACCAGCTTTGCATTTTCTTGAAAGAGCCTCTCAAAGTATCTAACTAGGTATTTTTATTTCAGATACTTCTTTTGCTTGTTGATCATATTTTTTTTTTACTTTCTTCTCTGACAGCCAGCTTCATACTGGCAAAAGTTACCATAACGAGCGACAGGCAGAGAAAGAGATTGAGTGTCTCCCACAGGACTGGGGACAGCCTGGGCACTCTGGGTGAGGCACCGGTGGCTCTCGAAGTGCTCATGTCTTGCCCAATGGCCACATGCCCTTGGGTGAACGGTACAAAGATCACTCAGTATTGTTCCCACTGCAATTAAGATAAATGTCTCTTACCTCCATAATTTCATTATTTTTAATCAGGAGTGACTCTGCACCTCCATAATAAAGATACTGCATAACAAGCTGTAATAAAACAAAGCGAGTGTTTATAAAAAGCAATCCAAGACATCAGGGAACAGGGGATGATGTAAAGTTTGTAGACAATACCTGAGGCTCTCCAACACCACCAAGGGTTTGTAGATAAAACTGGCCTAGACTTTCTGATTTCAAGATATATTTGGTTATTCTCTCTGTCTGTCTCTGTACAGTTCAACGTTTCCTTCTCACAGGTAGTCTAACATCCCGACCCTCACCAGTCACATTGTCTGGGCTTTCTGGTGATCTCTAAACAGTTTGCAGGAAGCTGATTAATTCATTCTGAATTTTCAGTGCATTTCCCAGTATGTTCAGTACCTTATTGAATCACGAAAATATAGCATATATAATGGTTATTCCCTTATTCTTTCCCTGGCAGTGGCACTCATACCCTCGCCCTGCTGCGTGTGGGCATGTATGGATGATGAAAACAGTGGGGGAGGCTTTGCACTGTAAGATGAGCCAGCTCAGATCGCTCTGCAGTGAGCTTCCAGCAAGCCTAAAGTTATTGTAGGCAGCTGGGAATTATCTGCAGCGGTAACAGTCGATACATGGAACTGTTTGAGCTCTGACTCAAATAAAGGGGAGCATATACATTTATATGCTACAGATACAGAAAGCAAGCTCTGAATTTTCACGGCAAAAAAACCCAATTGAACAATACTGCTAAGGAAGGGAATGAACTGTGTTTCTTCCAGGCCTGTCAATTAAGCACAGAAAGAGCCAACAAGAGAAAAAAAGAATCAAGTGCTTTACCTTGACATGCGCTGCTTTGTCTGCATAGCCCGCGTAAGTGAAATACATGCTATTGTGTGTGGTCGGGCACGACATTTGCAATCAATAGCACTTTGCAGCTTAGTGTATGAATGGAAATGATGCCTTGGCTCATGAAATCACTACTCTGAGCTATGTGTTTGTCAAATACATACGCACTAATCTGAACAGGGGCATGTACGATGTTCCTATTACACTCCATTCAAATCCAATGTGAGAACTGACTTTACCTGAAAGATGGGGTACTTCACATAGTTGATCTCAATACAAGTACTATCAGATGAGGGCTTGCTAGACAGCAATGCTTTAAACCTAAATAAAAAGGAGCAAGATTGAAATACCAGCCCAATTATCTCTGTGAAAAAGTACGTCAAAGTGGAAGGACAGCATCAGCTCTTGCAAAAACAGTACACTGAAATGAATGGATTTGTCACCAAAAAGCATCAAGATTTAGACACTGACATAAAATGAAGTTGGAATCAAAAGCAAGAAGCCTCTCTTTTAGGAGATTTCAATTTGAAATTTTGGAAAAATACAATAAATACCACAATAGAATAAAATATACATAGGAAATTCAGACTTTGTAATGACACATATTACAAAATCATAATAATTGTTGTGGGTTTTTTTTCTTAGAGGCGACATGATCTTTTAGGAAGACTTACAACATTTAAAACCTGTTTATCTTTTTTGAAGGAGATAAATTTTGGTCTATGTCCATTATGCTGTATTAAAAAATGTTTTGGAACAAAATACTAAAACAACTACAGTAAGACTTTTAATGCTTCTATGCAGGCTTAATACAATTGCGTAAGAAGAGGCATGAGAGAAAACTGGACAGGTTGCTGTATTCTGATTATCAAAACCTGAAATTCAGACATAAGTTTCAGGGGAAAAAACATCCACATTTTAAGTTAATAATTTCAGATTTATGTGAGACGTATACATACGTAGCAATCTATTCCTCAAAACCAGATATTCCCATTTGATGAGAGGGCGAAAACGCGCTGTCAGAAACATCTGCCCTTGTACTTGCTCTTTTTGATAATTCATCTGACCTTCCAATGGTAGTGCAAAGCTTAGCTTATCCATCAGGACCAGCATTTGTTGGACAGTAACCTTTTCCCTATCATGATTGCATCTTGTTAATTAAAATACGGATAACAATTCAATTGCTTTGACTAATGTCAAACTCTATTATGAACACAATTAAGAAGATTTAAAGTTTGGAACATGTTTGTACCTGTACCAATAAGTGCTAAACCAAAATACCCATTTCTTAATTGAAGGCAGTGTCAGATACTGCAGCTGCTTTATGCAAATCTCTCTACTCTGTGCTGCAAGGTTGGCAGCACGTTTAGCATCAATTCCCACATTGCTCAAACTGCCCAAATTCAGTGGCTTGTCCTTATCGCATCTTGAAATGAGCTCTTATGGAGGGTAAGCTAAATTTGTTTAAAAGCACATCGTTAATTATAAAGCTGCATGCAAATAAGGTTCGTGAGCAACTTTAAGGTCGGGATGAGCTGCATAACCCACATCCAGCCTTTAGAGCACAGGGAACAGACTACAAATACTCCCTCTGGATATAGAACGATAGTTTTGTAGCTATTTATTTTTGTTTAAAAAATGTCAAATGTTGTCAGCGAGTTGTGTGATAAACAGTGTATTTTTTCCTGGAGACTGCCTACACTACTACAAGGCAAGATTTAGTCACTCACAGGATAAATGACTATTAAGAATCAAAATATTGAGACTCCTCTACAATTAAGAGCTAGATGCAGCAACAAGCTCCATGCAAATGTGCCTCAGTGAAATGAAGTCAGATGCATGGCCAAAAGCATGGATCAGTTACTGAGTGGGAATCTAGTGATGGGAGCACTTGTTAAGTGTCCTGCAGATCAACCAGAAACAAGCTGTGGAGATGTTCTGTTTCAGAAAAACTTGAAGATTGGGCTGCTAGCCCTCAAAGAATCACAACAGTGTGTGTGTGTGGAGGGGGGGAAACCCACAAATTCAAAATTTGAATACTATTTTTGTTAAAAAACAGAAATGTCGCCTTATTTTACCTTGGTGATGCAGTAAATAGCAACACTCTATGTGCATAAAATGGTCTTCCTTCCACCAGAAATGTAACATCTGACATCTCTTTGTTGTTAAGAAAATGGGGATCTAGAATCACAAAAAGAAGAAAAAAAAGCTAATAACTTTAGTTTGGAAGAGGTCACGAACGTACAGAGTATTTTCCTGTTTTGACAAAAGATGACAATAACGTAAAAGGATATTGTTTTTAATAAGTAAAGCCCATAAAGCTATTTTGGACATCCTGAGACAGAAGTCCCCCAGACAGCCACATCGAGTTCAGAGGAAGGGAATTCAAAGCTTTGAAGTCTGTGACGACCTTTGCTGAGATGACATCCAACCGTCCCAGCCGTGCAGAGCTGACACAGCCCCCCAGCTCTGCCACCCAAAGCAAACTGCAGCTGAACAGATGCTGGAGGGCCCTATGCTCATTTCTACCTTATTTCTACCTCTCCCTGTGCAGGGAAGTCTTTGTGCTAAGGGAAAGAAGGCCCTGGAAAATCGCTCAGGTCTTCTCTTGGTCACATCAACATAAACCTGGGCTCTGTCAGCAAGGCTGGGAGGGCTGTGTCTCTGCAGCATCACCTGCAGCCAGCCATGGTGGTTTGAAAGGTGGACAGACATTTGGCTCCAGGCCCCAGGCTTGGATCCCAGCCTAAGTAGCAACACAGACGAATTTTTGCAGATTTACAATCCCATTCTAATGCACCTGATGGTCTTCCTGATTTCAGCAGGTGTTTCAGGTCAGGCTAAGTCTGGGGCCCTTCGTTTTTCTAGTTCTGCCTTTCAAATACAGGTTTTTCTCTGACATGTGCCCCCCCTAAGCACCCAGCCAGCGATGACGCAGACCTCCCACAGCTCTCCTCGGAGAGCCAGCAAGTATCTTCAAGTCACGCTTACCTAGGCGAGAGGTCTGCTTGCGCTTAATTTCAACGAGCTTTGGAATAGGGTAGGGTCCATAGCAATGAGTGAAAATGACAGAGAGCTGCTGGCTGATCACTTCATTCTAAGCAAAAGAAAAAAGAATATATGTAATGTAAGCTTAGTATGCAAGGTAAAATCAGTGTGCAGAGATGCTACGTTTTCCTCAAGAGTTGCCTGTTTTGAAGTTGAAGAATGTGATTGCTGATGCTTTACTAAAAATCAGAATTTAGGATTATTAGTATTTCCTAGAAAATGCCTTTTAGGATTATCAGTATTTCTTAGAAACTGCAATTCTCATTTATTTGATTGCTACATCTTCTGTAGAAATCAGTTTAAATGAAAAGTCCCATCCTTGAACCAGAAGCTTTCCTTTCCTAACAAACTCCACAGCCACTGTCCCCTCCATAGAAACAAAGCTCCTTTACAATAGTAATTTAATTTCATGTGCAAACTTACTGCACTGGAAAATTACTTTTTGTCATTCTTCAGAAAATGCTCATTGGTCATGTTTTAGGAACTCAGAGCTATGAAACAGATATAGCCGCACAATCTACATGCAATTCTAAACACAACAGCCTCACAGACCCTCCCTTACAGAGTGAATGAAGCATCCATCTGCCACTGCATCTCCTCATTCAATCCAAAATGTTTCATTAATGTGCTCTTACACCGCTGGTGATGGCCTGGGCACCACTGTCCTGAGGAAGTCAACAGACCATCACAGAACCAGGTCTGGTCCCTGGCCTTACCCATTTCAGCCCAGGCTCCAGGGGCAAGGCACCTGCAGGGCACTGTCCTAAGCACCTAAGAAACTTGACTATTCATACACCTATGCTGAAAGGATAGTGAAATGGACTTAGTGTTTAACTACCTAAGTCCCAGCCAAAAGTTGGTTTGAAAGCTTTTGCAAATTTTATCTCACCCTTTGCTGGTAACCAGAACAGGTCTAGCAAGTTCAATGGTGCCATGTGGCTAATTCATGATGACATCTTTTAACTATCCTGTTAGATAGCGATTCCCTTCTGCACCAGAAAACTCTGAAAAGGCGAGGCACTTAAATATGAGAGAGTCCAAGGCCAAGAAAATAAGCAGGCCAGTGACAAAAAAAATCTTAATAGAGAAATCTGAGAAGTACAAATGTTACACTAAAAATATCTCCAGGTTTATGGAGCAGAAATTGCAGTTTTTCTTTCTCTGAGCACATTTCAGCTCAGTTCTAACAGTGGTGCTCCTTAAATCCCATGAGGATGAGGAGGAGTGGCAGACATCCTGTAATGACTCCCTTACTGCATCTAATCAGATGGGGTGGGAAAGGGTAGAGCTGTGCCCTCACAGGCACACGCTGATGTCAAGGAAATTACATGCGCTCGCCTGCAGGCAGGAGTTGGCTCCTATTACTACGTCAGATGTAGCCTTGTAAGAAACGCTAAGATAAGAGAAATACTAAGAGACACCATTTAGTGCGGCACGGGGACCAGCCCTCAGAGAGGGGCTCACCGCTGTGGCTCTGAAACAAGGAGGACGTCTCGCACCGAGAGCATCTCTCTCTTCAGCATCTTCCTGCCGGAGCTCTGCAAAGCACTTCACAAAGGGAGTGAATCACGGGGAAGAGAAAAGGAAGATTTAAGGCCAGATTTAAAGAAGGAAGTGACTCAGCTGCCGGGAGGGCTGGGGGGTAGAGCTCTAGACAGACAGGGCAGAAAGAGCAATTGCTTCTTTGCTCGGAAGGGCTGTGCCGAAGCAACGCTGCCGACTGAGTCAGCCAGGGAGGAGTGCGTCTAGGGGGATGCTGATTACCAGCATTGCTGCTCCCAGTTGGATCCACCAGACACTAAGAAGTCAGTAAATACAACAAAAGATGGGGATAATTCTGTTGTTCAGAGCAGAGGGAAACTTCTGGAAAGAAGAGGCATAATTGGAAAGACAACACTCACCTTTACCTGCAACAAATAAAATGAGAGTACACAGAAGAGGATAGCTACTGACAGCTCCCTTTCAAATCTGCTGGGGTGCACATGTCTTGTCTATGCCGCTGAGGTTTTAGCGGGTCTGTAAACTGACCAGTGCCAGCCACAGCTGTGACTGGGCAGTAGTTTTTTAAAAAACCCACATACACATCAAAAAAGACAATGCATCTCCTCCTTCGGGGGTGCCTGCAGGAAGGCGTGGATGGAAAATCTGGGTACTGACCTCCCAGTACCTTGTTAGGAACTGCAGGTCTCACACACCAGTCCAAGTCATGGCACTGCATACCAGGACATCCAGGTGCATCAAGACCAGGGCAATAACCGGCCAAACCCAGTCATGAAGCCGCGAGAGGAGGACTCCTGCTCATAACTCCAACCAACATGATGAAGGAGTCGTGCAGACAGACAACCCCACGGGAGCCTGCCTACACACGCAAGGTGCTGCCAGCTCCCTGGGTCACCACTGGGGCACAAACCCTGTGGTGTGCAGATACAAGCCCACTATAAAGCCACCTTGCCAGTGACTGCCCACAAGCCTGTGAGAAAACTGGTGTAAATTAAGCTCTAATTAGCTGAAGATGTGATACATTCACCTGAGAGATGCTTAAAACCCCTGAGACATAGAACACAGGACAATGAGAAAAGAGATCTTAAGATCAGCACATCAAAGAAAGCAGGGCCATCAGACAGACAGTGGCTCGATGCATTGTGGAGCTTCAGACCTCCAGTGCAGGACACTGATCTCATTTGGCAGACAGGAGGTTGGAGACCTTTGGCTTCTGTCAATAACATTAAATACTTACAATGCGTGCCACCAAAAGGCCAAAAAATGTTCTCAGCTAGAAAGCTGAAGCATGTGCTCATTTAGAGTTGTTGCTAACAAACAGTAAGTTTTCTCCCCAAGACACGGGGAGAGGAGTGGTGAGCTATTAGAGCAGCTCAATCTCACTTCCCACACCACCCTGCATGCAGCCAAGCTCACAGGGCTGTGGTCCTGGATCAGCTCACTGCAGAGCCTCCACTGGCTTTTACCAATAAACCAGGCAGAAAGAGGCAGCACAGAGGAGAGAGAAAAGGGATGGCTGGGGGAAAAATGGCTTTTTAAAGCCAAATTCTGCTCTTGGAGGAGGCTGAGCTGGGCTGCCTGTGAAGTAACTGGGAAGAACTTGTGAAAGTCCATGACCTGGGGCACCAGCATTGCTCTGGCAGGGAGGAGATCACGTTCAGCCTATTCGACCTTCCACTTTGCACAGTGCCCACACTGGGAAGCTGAGGAGCTGCCCTGGTTACCACATCCATCCCATTTGAGTACCAAGCTGGATAATTCTTCCCTGTTTATCCTATCACCCTACTAGCTGACTGTGAAAGAACAGCTGTAAGAGCTCACTGCAGCAGTTGTGGGCGGCAACATTAACACTGAAGGAGTAAGATGAAGTTTGTTTTCTTGTTACAGTTTGATGCTGGAAAACATTGTGCCAGGATGTGCGAGGCTGAGAACTGGAGTGAGGCCAGCTTCCTTTCAGACACGGGCGCCCATTCGCAGTCAAAGGGAGCCAACGCGCGTCTTCTACTGTGGGAGGGGGAAGAACGCTTGGCGTAGGATGCAATAAAAATATTTACCTAGCCATGGGGTAGTTTACAGATAGGCAAGAGGGAACAGGGAACAACAGTCAGTCTTCAGAGGGAGATGGTGCTTCCAGCAGAGAGTCGGTCATTGAGCAAGCAACATTGCTTTTTAGATATAAGCGGCCTCCTGACTTGAAAGCATTCCTCAGCAGACATCTAAAGGAATTCCCCACTCCTGGTGAATGCACTTGAACTGCGAGGGGAATTCATAAATTCTTTTGAAGCAGAGCTGAAGGTTTTCAAGTTGCTGGAGCAGAGATGACTAGTCGATGGATCTGAAAAGAGGTGCCCACTGGGTGGGCAGTGCAGATGTATTTTTTCCTGAATGTCCATCTGATGAAGGTCTGTGGCAAGACTCAGGAAAGGCTCCTCCAGGCTTAAGCACATACACTGAGAGAGCTCGCTCCATTCCAACTTAACCAGTTCAATCCAGCCTAGCCATTCTGGGATGTGGTCCTACAAGGTACTGGACACAGCTGGGAAATACCTAGCCAGTTTTCTCCAGTATCTACAGAAGATACATGTCATCTTGGTGGCTATGCCACCAGTTGGGTTGGATTCAGCAGTTAGGCTAAGGTTTTGCTCTTCTCTGACCATACTTTGCTTCATTCGGCTGCCTCTTCTTTATAAGCTCCCCCATTCCCACACAGTGTTTTTCCAGACTGCTTGAAACCCACTGCTTAATTCTCTTTGCTGGCCTGTAGATATCCCTCACACCACCTCCACGTGGCTGCCCTCTACAGTGGTAACAATTTAGACTGCTTTTCTTTGCCTCTAAAACCCCAAGCAGTACTTTAAGCTTTCCTTCTATCGATGTCACGCTCACCAGCTCAGCCTCATTGATACCAATTTAACCTAAGTGTGCCAGGCCCTCTGGCTAATTCCTCTACCACAAAGCTCCAAAACCAGAAGCAGAAAAATCACACTTACTCTTCTGAGTTTGGTATCTGCCTGCTAATACACATCTCTCCCCTCCAAGTAGAGAAACCATGCTGCTCAGGGAACAGAGGTGCTGGCAAATGTATCTCTTCTCTCTTTCTCTGGGCCTGAGGGTACTGGAACACCTCAGCTCTCTGTTAAATGCAGAGTAGCAGAAGTGCTGCTTCCAGTAACTCATTTAACATGTGGTCCTCAGCAGCTGTTCCAGCAGAGGTGGAGCCTCAGGATACGCCAAACCATTGAGGACTCATCCATGAACTTCCTTCTATGACATGCTGAGATGCCCTTGAATTATTCCTCTGTTTATGCTCCTCTCTTCCCAGAAGGAGCCGAAAAAAAAATGAAGTAACAGAAAGGTCTTTCTACAGACCCCCGCAGCCCTGAGCACTCGCACTCTATGAGACTTTCTTTGCCATCCCTCTGAAACTCTTCCATCCTTGCCTAGGTGTTTCCGCTATGGTCCTCTACCGTAATTCACATTTTCCAGCTGCCTCAAAACTGATTAAATGCCACTTCAGAGAGTCACTCCTAGATGATTAAGCAGCATACACATAATTAATATTAGTCAACAGCTGCAAAGGTAGGGAGGCCCCAGAGGTTGGAGATACAGTTAGGGGCAGTGAACTGCATAACAAAACAGGTTTTGTTAGTGCTGAGCTCAAGTCCTTCCACTGCAAATACAAACGGAAAAGAACTAATCTCAGGTAAGGCACAAATGGACCCTTCAGTCTCAGCTTCTGGGAAAGCTGCCAAGCTTCCATTTCAAAAGGCTCTTTATATCACAGCTGTGCATTGTATGTAAAAAGCTCAGATCCCCGGGCACAGTCTAATCCCTGGGTGAGAGCTCAGCAAAGGACAGGTGTCATATCCATGGCATTTATTTATTGTAAATGAAGAAACGGCTCCTGCCCCTGGCAGGGAAACATTTTAGAAAGCAGACAGGGGGGAGAAAAAAAAATAAAATCAAATCTGTGTTAGTACAAAGCTGAATCTGTGTTACGAAAACATGAGGCAGGGTTAACAGTCTGTTATTGACATGCCACTTGGTACCTGGCATTTCCACCTCATATGGAGAATGCACGACGTACAAGTGCGGATAACTCGCGTCCTGGTTACTCTGAACTGTTTAGACACAGAAGTACTACAAAAGACAACGGGCAACATTACAGATTGCTGCAATTACTTTAGAACAGTGAAATCTGCCTTACAAAACCACTCAAAGTGCCAGCCCAAAGATCAATCACCGAGCACAGGCTGGGCACTAGCTATCACATAGAAGGGCATCACTGACTCCATGGAACCCACCAAGCAAGCACGTTAGCATCCTGAAGGTCTTCACAGTTATTTTTAGTGCAGTTTTTGGTGTCTTCTCTGCAGAAAGTACACATTTTTCTTCAGTTAAAGTACTTCAGTCATCAGCCAAAATACTCCATTTTCACGTGTTAATTTTTTTAAGAAAGGGAACATATTATATGGAGAACAAATACTCTCATGAAACCTGTCACTATAGTAAACCCTACATTTTCTGTTGAAAAGCAGATATCTGGAAGTAAAATTTCACCCAGCACAGAGAGGTCTTTTCTGACCCATCTCCAAGCAAGAGAAACATTCACAGCACTCTCCCAAGGAAGGGCTTTCCCCTAGGAACTGATTACAACCCAGTGCCTCCCCGAATACCATACAGGCTTCACTTCTCCTCTCTACCCTTTCTTGCTGAACACAGTAGTCTGGCTCCACCCAGCAAAACACAAGCTTCACTCAAGCCCATCTTAAATACTCATTTCAGCCCATCATGAAGCAAGGGACAAAAAGGGGAATTTTCTACCTTCTTCACCTTTCAGTGCCACTTTCTAGGTCACATGGAGACCCTGGGGGAAAGCTGATGTTTGCTGCCACTGTGCCCGGACTTTGTAGAACAGACACACAAGCTGAGTCTGTTGACATTCTCTGAGGAACTGCTCTCGACATTTGTTTTAGAGGAATTAAATCAAGAAAGACGATAGCAATAAAGAAACAGGACGCCCCATCTTGAGCTTCAGCTTCTGAACATTTTGCTGCACAAGAGCAGGCAGGTGTTTTAGCCTTTCCTGCTGCTTTCTGTTTGTTGGAGATGTGAACATTTTTTTTTTCTGTATCTGTCATAGAGGCTACATGCTGCTATTTCTGAAAAGATATATTAAAAAAACAGCAACCAAACTTCGCTTTCTAATAAATTTTTGGTTCCAGGTGGCTGAATACTGCTAAGAGTACTCTAGCTTTTAAACTATACAGGCTAGGTTTCTCAACGTACTCATACACCTGTGTTCTTTTTGGAATTTTAAAAACTGGTTATTGTTTTGAATTGTTATTTGTTCTCAATAACTGTCAACACCAGACTGACAAGAGCCTGTTCACTCCTGCAGGTTTCTTCAGCTGCCTGTAGGTACATTTGTAGAGGCTGGGAAACTGCAGGAATTTTAAATTCTCAGGAAACGTCTTTGCAAAGTAGTTTCCTGCACCTTTCAACAAGCCTGGCTGCACAATGTGTTCAACACCTCGCTAAAGGGCTAAATTTTAAAATAAATGACCTTGTCACTGACAGAAACTGATGCAAAGGATAAAAAGAAAGTGGCAGAAAGCAACCAAGGAATGGTGATGAAGGATGCCTCCTATGGCTTTTCAAGCTGATTTTGTCTTGGACAATACACTAGTAGGAATACTCCTAGTCCTATTTCCAGTTTTCCTGGTGTGAAGCACCTCTGGTAGCAGGCAGAGGCGCTTTCAGACAACGCTTTGGCACATGCGTGGACTAACACATGCACTTCAGTGATGAGTGCCCACAAAGGATCCAAAGCAATGGCAAAGAGCAGCTCCTCACCCATACCAGGGGAGAGAAGGGAGAAAGTTGTAAGAGAGATTATATGGAATTCAAAGACTGCATTTTTTTTTTCTCAAAAAATAAGGCCAAGGACAACGTGACGTGAATTGCTGTACACAGAAAAAGTAGTTGATGAATCTGGGTCATAACCTCATTCTACCAGCAATGGTGCTGGCTCGTCTGCATGGATGGAGCTGGGTGATTTTAATGACAATTCAAGCTCACACTGAGCTCCAGAGTGGAAATCTTAAAACCAACCTCCTCCAAAGGCCAGATGTGTTTAACTTCCAAGGCTCTGGTTTTGAGGCTCTCTCTTTTCAGGTTGTGGAAATGTCAAGATCAAACTGAAACAGCTCAAGATTTCTGTAGACAGAAGACAAAGAAGGATCCTGCACGTTCAGCACGTTATCCTCAAGAGTACCTCCCTGGAAAAACAGAAGAGCTGACCTGCAAGCCCCACCTCAGGCACTACAAACCTGCAGATCTGGTGCAGCCTTCATGTAGCACTTTGAAAAGTCTCTATTTTGGGGCACCCAATCTCCAAGTCATGGTCAGCCCCTCAAGCACATCCACTCCTCAGGCAATTATGGTCCTCTGACATGGGGCAAGTGTGCAATCCATCTCAGAGACTAGCTCAGGCAAAGCAAACATCAACCTTGTCTGGAGGCAACAGAGAGCTTCCAGTGAGAAGTCTGGGTGTTTCCTCAGGACATGAAGAGCACAACACAGATTCCGACAGGCAGAAACTCATCTGCATCTGCCTATCCCTCTTTTGTAACAACATGTCCTGTATCATCCTAGCTTTGAGGGACTCAACTCTGCTCTATGCAGCAGCTGAAGTCTAGCTCAAGGCTACTCGCTCCCAGAAGCCTCTCTCTGGCTTTTGTCTCATGAAGCTCTGTCCAAACCACTTCTAGCAGGCTATGTTTGTGTGCTTGTCTGCCACAGAGACTCAATCCACCCCAAAATGACTGTGCCTTTCCTGCTTATCTGGTGGCTCAAATCAACCATCACATCATTGACAACTTCAGAGTCAGAGCTTTCCCAGTTTGAGTTTTGCTTGCTCTTAGGAAAATCTCTTAAACTGAGCTCTCTGTGTCTTTTCCACTGATGTTGCTTTCTCTGGAGTACCTCGTCTCTGGTCTTTGGTTTGCTAATGACCCAAGCTCACTGCATGACAGCAGGAACCAGGAGGGAAGTGAGCGTAGCGCGGTTTTCTGCCTATTCTCACAGCTCTGCCTCGCCAGCATGGAAATAACTGCCACTTCTCCGCTCTCCATCCAATTCTCAACGGTGCAGCTGATACAGACATTTAAAGGCATCCCACTGGAAGCCACCAGGAGCTGAGTACTGAACCTTCATTTGTGCTTCTGGAAGTCCTCCTCCAGGGCTTTAGTGCAGGAACAAACAACCAATGTGCAATCTATTCACTGTTCTTACCCACTTATTTCACTGCTTGAAGAGAGGCAATAAAACTAGGAATTTCGGCTCAGCAGTTTTGCCTGATTTGCCAATTTTTTGTTGCCATTCTGTGTTCCAGCATCAGGACTTGTACAAATTGTATTTTTATTGCTATTGTCAGCACCCCAGCACATAAATGGGAATGGAGTACCACTCTGCAGGACACCAGCATCAGTGCTGGCTGGAGGCAGAGCTCCCACAATAAACCCTCACATCTGGACCCTCTAGGAACAAACATTTAAAAAAACCAAACCCAAACCTATAAGGCAAAAGGGATTCCTTACATCTGATGGTGTTCTTGTAGATATTGGTTATTTTCTCTTTATTCTTTTCCTTTTTGTAGTATCTGGATTTTTTGCACGGCCTGGGAATCTGCAGGAACATTTTGTCCCACAGTGCAAAGTAGAAGATGGGAGCAGAAGGCGTGCTTCCTGCTCTGAGACCTGCCCTACGTTTCTATGAGATTTTTGGAGAGTGTCTCTAGTCAAACTGCTCAGATTAGAATTTTTTGTCTGCCTTATCCAGGTTGTCACAGCTTCTGAGGCCAAGACTGTCACTGCGAGGCATTGAAAATCTGGCTCTTTAATTACCTTAGTTTCCCAGTTCGTAAAGGGAGGATAAAATCTTCTTCCATGTCTCAACTCATTAATAACTGTAAATTGTTCTGAGATTATGGGATAGTTGTAACTATTTATAGCAGTGCAAAATGCTATTTCTATTAGGTGCAAGTTGCCATGCAATTAAAATACACAATATATGAAAAAAATCACAATATATAGCAAATAGGACATCTTGTTTTACATCAGCCAAGAAATGTTAAGTGGCTCTGTGCTTCCTAGTTGCTTTATAATTTTTGCCCTGAAAAACTCATTAAGGAAATGTACTGGGCCAGACTGTGATGTTTAGCAAGAGTCGTAATCTCTCTCGAAGTTTCCAGCCCACAGGGAAAAGGATGTCCATGTGGACAAATCAAGCCCCTCTCCCCACAGCTCTACAAAATGCAGAATTTTACAATTTGCTGTCAAAAGAGAGGGATGTGAACCAGTTATGGCCCTTCTGCACCTCTTAAAGGAGATTTCCATTCTGTGGGTATACATAAACAACAGACTCTGCTCTTAGCATGTCCAGAGAAGGGGAACAGAAGATCTTTTGAATCTCAGCTTTCCTCAGCTGCCTTCCACAGAGTGACCAGGGAGAACTTTTATTGGCTTATTCTCCTACAAATGAATTTATTTTGATTCCTTCCAAAGGGTTACAAAGAGTCCGTCCTCATTTCTGTCTGGGAGAGCTTTGCAAGAGGCCGTTTGGATGAGATTGCTGCAATAATTCATGGGATTTGCAGACAATTTGCAAATCCTTACAGTGTCCCAGAATGATTCATTATTTTTCTAAGAATATGAATCAGTGTATTTGTGTATGTTTGTGAATATGCACACTCAAGAAGAGTGAAGACAGGCAGTTCCCCTAGGCCCAGAGGCAGGAATAAAGATCAGCACAGACTTCTTCTTGTGTAGGGTTTTTGTGACACTTCAGTTGTTTCAGCGCTCCACATTTTAGGTTTTAAGTGAACTCAAAGCAGAAGGTAGCAGTCTTATTTGTTTCCAGGTCTCCTACAACACACTCTGAAAGATCCAGTCTAACATGTCCAAAGGTATAATCCTATATAACTAACTTATTCTAGTGATGATCATTGGCCTTGGCTTCTGCAACCCAGGAGAAGAGCAATTAAAGCCACCCCTCATCCTAGATTACAAGGCCTAAACTTAATCTCCATTAAGTCTTCAATACGATTAGTTTTATATCAGCTTTCAAACCAAGCAGCACCTTGCTGGTGGTTTCAGGATGAACATACATTAACCCAAGTGAGTTAAGAACAAGGAATCTATAAATCCTAGGATTTGGAATGATTTCCTAAAAGCTATCTCAAATATTCTCCATAAATACCCATGCAATACAATCCAGTCCCACAGGGAAGGCTCGTGGGAGTGAAAATCAGAACAATTCCTGGAACAAATGTTCAGAATTTGCTCAGGACTGTAGCCCAAGCCCTCTTTTGGATACAAGAAATAAATCCACGTTGGCTTTCACTAGCTTTAGTATAGTCTGGAACTTTTTCGTTTTGAGTGACTATACCAGAATCTCTCCCTTTTCCACATTATTTAGGCTACAGCTGCAGGTGCTAATAACTATATGCTCCTTGCTGTTACCTGTACAGCTGGGTAAGAAATGATTTTCTGGTAACAGTAAAGTTGACTGGGCATTCCTTAGGAGTCATTGACTGTCAGGGGGACCAGCAGAGAAGAGACTGTTGGTTATAAGAACAAGTTTTAGAAGGAAGCATCCATCTTTCACTAGACATTTTCCTCTACTTGCCTGCCCCATGATCAGCCCCTTTGCTTTTACACTTGCATATCAAATGGTACCTCCCTCAAAATGTTTTGTTAGTCTGATTTGTCTGGCTAAAAACATGTCAGTTCTAAGAAGGAATCTGGGGAGGCTGCAAGTACAAACACTCACACAGAAGATTTGAAAAAAAACTTATCCTGTTCTGTGCTTGTAGAAACCAGCCTCCTCACAAGTTTAACGAGTCCAAATCCCACATGAAGGGAAGAGAAAGTCATGTGAGAGGTTAAAGAAATCCAAAGTAAACATGAATATTAGCTCTGTTACATGGTCCTGTAAAACAAGCTGGGTAAAGTTACTCTTTTGGGTTGGTTTGGTTATCAACATCCCTTACTACAATGCAATGACCCTTTTGACTTTAATTTCACCACTATGCATCAGCTTCTATTGTCTCTCCTGCTTACTGTTAGCATCAGTATTAAGCTGTTCTAGCAGGAGATGTGGTTAGCTTGTGTGTTTTTAACCCATGCTTCCACAGTGAAAAAAACCTGAGATATATAGTACAAAAATAATAATCCTATACAGCCTAAACAAGCTTTTGGACAGCTGTGCAAAACCAGTATTGCAAGTATTGTTTTTTACAGGATGGGAATGAGGCGGATTTCATTAAAACACATTATTTATCCTACCTTGCTGGCTTTCAGTATCTCAAACATCAGAGGCAACCCTTGCGTGATGAGCTCCTCTGTGTACTCTTCTTCTTGAATGGATTTGAATTCCTTTAGCAAGCACTGGATAAGGGGTCGTCTGTGCTGCTGGAAGGACGTGCGCAAGGACTCCAGCCACGTGTGCAGCGTCCAGGGAACACCTATGGATGGAGGCCAGAACTCATTCCCAGCTTCAGAGAAGGATGCGCCCTTCTGCTTTTTTACCTTTACTTACATTAAGATTTTAAGCAAAAGCTGTCACATCAACCTAGAAATCAAATTCCTATTTATCCCCAGTTGAGAAGGCTGGTAGTTATCAGGACATCCCAGACCTAATGCACAGAGGCTTTCCTCCATACGCTAAGGGAAGACTGTGGTCTCTCTGCTCATCTTGCCTTCAGCTTCTCTGTTGAGACTGCCAATTTGTGGTAATTGCTGTGGTGCTCTGTGATGCAAAAGCCTTTTGGAAACTAGATTTACACAAGCTCATTTGTTCGAATGCAACCCTGGAGAGACATTAAACAGGAAAAAACTTGATTTTGGTCACTACCCACCTGGATTCAAAGTGGTGGTCTTCAGATTAAAACTTTCTTTAAGCGCTACTCCATGTCCTCTCCTGATCATTACTATTCTCCCTAAACAGCACTGGGCAAGTTAAGCAGATCAACCTTTTCAAGTAGTGTGTCGTGGCAGAACTGCTCTCCAGGAACTTAAAGGGAACTGCTCCCATGCATTGAGTGAGAAAGCACATGGAGCTAATGTACCTCTGCAGGCATTAGGCTGGATGTGACCTAGTTTCTGCTCTTGCAGAATGGAGTGGGAGGAAATACAAGCCTGGTGTTTGGCTATAAATGTTTTTTCCTTCCATTTCAGCAAATGTCCAGCACCTGGAAAGCAGCCCCGTTGCTTTCCTCTCATTCATCGTCAGGTCTTTGCCTGCTTAGCCCACCCAGAGAGCCACTGCTCAGAACACCACACACCCTGACCTGCGCCACATATTCCCAGGGCTGGAGCACTGTACCAGGCAGAAGCATGTCAGGCACTTGGGTGTCTCTCTCTAAATGCAGATGAGTGAGAATGATAAATAAATACACAGTCCAGACTGATTCCACTCCACACTATGCAACCACCTTCCCCATGGGCAGAAGCAACTTCCCAGCAGGCTGGTATGATGTTCAAGATCTGCACTGGCAGAGCTGGCACATCAAGAAGCCAGTTTCCTGCTCCTGCCTTCAGAGGCTCACAAATCTCAAAAAACAAAAATGTTCTAATGGTGGACCACTTTACAGCAGAACGCAAAAGAGGAGCTGTTGGAGGTGGCTCATGGCAGCCAAATACTGCCCCAGAGCCTACCTAACGCTCTGCCATGGAACTGTGGAGATCACTGCTGGTAGAAACCACTGTGTCTTGGAGAAAATTAACAGTTGCCCCTGAAGAGGGTGCACTGTGGAGCCAAAACAGGTTGGGAACCTGCCAGATCCCCCATCACCTTCTGCTTCCACAAGGGCTGAGGAAGGTGCAGCTGTGGTCAGTTTAAGCAACGGCCCAACAGGAGACATGTGTTTCTTACAGCAGTCCTTCCCCGGAGGGAAAGGAGATAGGGCACCGGAACTGACCTATGCTCCGTATGTCAATGGTGACATCCACGTAGCCGTGCTCAGCACTGTGGTACATGGCCTCCTTCAGAGCTTTCAGCTTGGCCTTGCTGTTGCGGCTGGCACAGAGTGGAGCTGCTGCCGAGTCAGGCAGGTCCGTCCCCTCGGCCAGGATCTCCTCCAGTGACAGAATATCACTCTTCTCCTTCTCCGGCTGAGCAAGCAGCTTACGAAAGACATTCCTGTCAATCACAGCATGACAGAGAGAGGGAGAGGGGAAGAGAGGGCAGGAGAGCAGAGTCAGCAGCTTGGCCTTCTTTGTGCCTGGAATACTTGTTGCGATGGGGCAAGTTAGGACATCTATCCAGGAAATTACTCCAAATGATGGCAGGACCTGCTGAGAGCAGTCCCAAGGCAAGCACCACTCCTACAGGACCCCACCTGCACTGCCTGAGCCACGTCTGCAAGATGCTGCTGTTGTGACAGGAACCGTACAGATGTTGCACGAGTAGCAGCATCTCATGGGAACAGAGACCCATGAGTTAAAAGTGACTCAAGACTTCTTCCCACAATGAGGGAAGGCTGAGGTGCCTCTGGACAAGCTCTCAGGACTTTCATTACGATGGCCACTTGAGAGGGGAGCTGCTTGGAGCTACTGAAAGCACCACCACTCGATTAACACTTAAAGCAGTCTGGGAAAGCTGGAGCAGCTAGACATTCAACAAGGACAGTCAGGGCAGGTTTAAGCACATCTGGGATTACTCTGCAAAGCCACTGATTCTACTGGGCTATCAAATAGCAAAGCTCAAACTCAGAGACTTGGTGCCCTCAGGTTCATACCAGTGTTAACATCATCGATCTCAACAGAGTTGATCTCAGTTTCACAGCTATGAGAAGAGAAACCAGGCTGGCCCCCATCCCACCTCCCTTGTACTCCGATGTCCTCCCTGCACCTGCTCAGACTCTGGCGTGGGGTGGCAGCAGGGCATGGCGTGTCCCAGACAAATTTGCAGCAGAAAGGGAAGGAGGAGCGAGTGTGCATGAGCGGTGTACGGGTAGGAACATAAGAGCCAGGGCCTGCAACATGCACAGCCAGCAGCCAAGCTGAGGAGAGCCCCAGGTCCTCCCTGGGCACACGGCTCCCACTCACGCCAGCTGGCAGGAGCAGCAAATGTGAGACTCCCATAACGAAATTGTTCTCTGTCCCAGGGATCCCTTCTCAGGCCCTCCAAATGGGCAGCGTTGTGCAAACCCGCCCTGACATGCTGTTAGCATGTTGTTAGACTGGCAGCTTGTCTCTAAGCAAACAGACGGTAGGTACCGGCTCTAACCTGTATCTATGTTCCTCTGGATGGCTACAATCAGAAAAGTAGGAACGTGAAGATCATAATACTAATCCATTACACTGCAGTCAACTCCTGAGCGTTGCAAGATCATGCATGTCAGGTGATAATTTCATTACTTTTTTTTTTTTTTAATTTGCAGCATACATACAACAGTAAGACACACAGGACTTTACAGTAAACATAGATGCAGAAACTCTATTCCAACAAAAATTACGGCTGCAGTAGTACATATACGATTCATTCAAACTTGATAAATATGTCAAGAAATTCAGAAGGAATGTCTTTGGCATTCCTTTCTGCCATCACATCAGCTGCCATTTAACAACCAATGCATTGCAACACACCACAAGGAGTCCCTTTCCTTTTCTTTAAAATCAGATATCAAAAAGCATCTTGTACCACCAACTGGTTAAATTCACATGCTAGCAAAAAAGCCTTACATCACTGCTCAGCTGGTGGCATATTCAATTGTTCATGCAGAACTTTCACCCATCTGCTCAATCCAGATGCCCAGGCAAAAAATAAGCACTTGAAGGATGCCACTAGACTCGTTCCCACTCTACCTGTGTCCATGTGCAGCAGCCTGACTGAAAGAGTTCATGTCACCTTGTGGAGTCATGGAAATGCCGTTCCTGTACATTGTTCCTATCATGGGGTCAGCTCCTCGCTCCAACAGCAAACTGACCAGTTCAAAATTTCCTGCAAGTCAAGAAATACATTTTTACTTTTTAAAAAATTCAGTATTTGTTCACCTAAACCACAGTTCACAACTGAAAAATCTATTAAGGTGGGAGGAGAAAGTCCTTACCAGCAGCTGCTGCCAACTGTAAAGGAGTTTCAGAGTAATTTTCCTCTCCATGCTCCAAGGAACCTTCTACCTTTGCTCCAGCATCCAGCAACAGCTAGAAAGAAAATTCACCATTTAGAGCAACTGGGGATATCACAGTCTTCAAAGTTCACGAGCAGTGACGAATGAGAGTCTAATGCTTCTTGTCATCTGCAGACCAGATACGATGGAGACAAGTGACATGCAAATTCTGTCCACTGTTTCACAGAGGCAAATTGATTCCTTTTTTCGCTCATTTTATGCTGCCAGACACCAGGAGAACTAGTGTCCAGCTTCAGAGCCAAAAAAAGCATAGCCCAGTGTTTCTGAATGGGAAATGGGGTAAGGTCAGTGCTAGGAAGTAATGTGCTGAAGATGGAAGTACTGAAAACTAGCACGACAAGCATCCTTCCTTCACGGTCTTCTAGAAGCACAGCACCATTCTAAAATGGATCAGGTTTCAATTTCCTCCATTTTTTATATACGGACATGGTCAAAAGAAAGGCAATTCTTAAGAACCAATTGCAGCAACAAGTCCAAAAGCTGTGATCTCCATCTGGGACACTTCTACATAAATGACAACAGTGCCAAAACCAAAAGTGGCCAAGGAGAGCAGGATGGAGTCTGTGCTCCAGCTCTCTCTTGGCCAGTTCTGTCTTGAGGCCTTCACAGTTTTGGCACTTCATTAAGCATGCCATAGACATAGTTGTTTTGAAGAATAAAACCATTCTCAACTTTTGAGATGCCAAAGCACAGAACCAGCATATCCCACACGACACCTCAATAGGGTAAGAAGAGCGAGTGCTTCTCCTCTTTTGGAGTAGCACAAGGGCTGTTGTCCACCTCTCCCCCACCAAGGCAGAGGTTTTGTGTTTACTAGAATATTACAGTGTAAGAAAGTGTAATGAATGAATAAACAAACATATAAAACAAGTGGTCAGGAAGGAGCACAAGGAGTTGTCAGACTTTGTTTGGTGCAACTTTGCTTTAAAATTGTCCTATTTAAACCTCATATTGGTTAAGGTTTGAACACCGTATTTGCTATATAATAAGGTCTATTATATATCAGTACACTCTAGAAGAAGCAGGCAGAAGTAACCAATATGAGTATGACAAGAGGGTACTGGTTTGAGATGGATGTAATTAGAACTGAAAAGGAGAAACAGAAGAATGAGATGCAGGTAGGGAAATACAATAATACCTGAACTACAGGAATATGTCCATGCAACACAGCAAATGTCAGAGCTGTCCAATGGCGGGTCTCAGGGTGGACGGATGGGTATTTATGAGCAGTACTGACAACCTACAAACAAATTAAAGTTATTTTTTTAAAGAGCTATACGTAGTAAAATTCAACCTGCCTGAAAGCCAGGCATGTGAGGGAGTAAGTGAAACAGAAAACCTGGGAAAGTTGCCTTATAAAATGATTGGCTTCACATTTTTTTTCCTGCAAAAATTTTCTCAATATTAAAACTGTTCATGCTGATTCGACAGCTTGAATAGAGTTCATACCAAATGAAGTCTTTTTACCAACTACTGTAGCTCCATCTAAACCACTGGCCACCAGATACTTTTGCACAAGGTCAAAACATCCACAGCTGGTTACAGCAGCACACACTGAGGAAGCAGGAATGGATCAGGACACTATAACAGCTAAGGGACTGTTCCCATTGACTTCTCCAGACCATGTACTAACAGCCCCAGGTCTCGGGACTGCTCCAGGCCCAAAGAAATTCTTTCCACATA
Organism: Baryphthengus martii; assembly: GCA_013396935.1. NCBI lineage: Eukaryota > Metazoa > Chordata > Aves > Coraciiformes > Momotidae > Baryphthengus > Baryphthengus martii. The sequence continues at coordinate 168,085 of VWZK01019006.1, forward strand.
AATCAGTATGACTTTTGTCACTGCCATCATGAAAGACACATCACAGCCCCTAAAGTTCACAGTTCTGCTTCCAGGCTCCTCCTCTCCCACCGGAGGTAAAAAAAAGACAGCTGAGAAGTGATGGTGCAGAGTGGCACTTCAGAAATGTTTTAAGAAAACTCCTTTTTACTGTCTTCTGCCGTCTGAGTTAAGTTAAAAGAGCGGGGTGGCGACAGTTAAAAGAGATGCAAACCACATCCTTAGAAACAAAATGGTATTTTTCACATTGCGTCTTCCATTCTCTACGCCTTAGTGCCTGGTGCCTCTAATGTCGACGTTAGGGAAGATGAATAACCACTCCTTGCTTCAGTTTCCCTGTCTTCAAGATGGGGGTATTAATATTGATGAGATTCACAGAGATGGTAAAATCTAATGAACATTTGAAATCCGAGACTGCACACTCAGATGGAATGTGACACTAAAATTCAAAATCTTATTATTGATCTTCAAAAGAGGACCAAAATCAGAGAAAAAGATGCACCATCTCTCTGTCTCATCAGCTAGCTATGATTTCGCTATCTTGTCTGAAATACTTTTATCCAAGTAGAGGAGCAGGGGCCAGTTATTAAATGCTCAGTTGTATTAGCAGCTCACAATTCCAAGCACCACATGCAGTGTTTTGCTAGAAGCACACAACCAGGCCCTCAGTCCCAAGGACGGGGATGAGGACAAAATCTGAAGAGCCCATGCAGATCCCACAGCTTTCCAGAGAACTGGATCTGCACCAGCACCTGGCTGTTATTGCCCAGATTTGCCAAAAAGAGAGTTCAAAGGCAACAAGAGAAGTGTGCTGGCCTCTGAGCAAAGGCATAGGGCTCCTTTGGGTCTGGGTTTGCTCAGATGGAAGAGGATTGATCAAGCAGCTTGAGCTTTGGTATTTAGGCTGGGGAGCAAGAGCAGCAGAGGGTGAGCACGGGCAGGATTATGGTTCAGAGAATGCATCCAGCTCCTCCTCAAGCACAGACTCCCACCACTGTCTGGGGCAGCCCACAGCAAGCGGCAAAGAAAATGAAGTCAGTTTAACTCCTTTGCTCCACTTTTTTTTGGGTTAGAGTCCTTTCCTGTCAGTTTCAGAGACGTGGGTCCCTGACACACTGTTTGCAACAAAAGCCCTGGGGTTGACCAGGCTTTTAAGGCCTCAGTTGAGATTTGTTGAGTAGCTACAGGCCCCACTGACTCCAGAGTGAATTGCAGCTTCTCAGCACATCTGGAAATGACCCCATTTTCGTTAAAGATGGGCAATCAAAAACGGAGGCATCCAGCATTCGAGGCTGCTTTTGGAACATACATATATATAACTGATTTGCAAAGTGAAAGGGAGAAAATGATGCAGGCACCTGACAGAGTATTTATTTTTGTTCATGGTTGATTTGTCTTTTTTTTCTTTTTCTTTTTTTTTTGCTGTAATTGCCCAATTTGCACAGTTGGTTGTGGTGTGCACAAATCATCTTATAATTGCGCACCATAATTATTCACAGTTCTTGTCCCAAAGTGTTTTCATTTGATTTTAGAGCAAACACTCTACAGAAATGAATCAGGGAGGTTCACATTCCTCACTGGAGCTGTTCTCTCAGATGTCAGCAGTTTCAGGAAGACAAAGCTGTCTAAATCTGCATTTGGCTCAAGACTGGAAGATTACTGGAGCAATTGGGAGGACTGCTCCTAATTAAAATTTGTCCTAGGAACCAAATAATGCTGTCTCACCTCTAAGCCACAAGCAGGGTTAAAGGAAAGATCAGTCTCCATGCCCATCCAGTCTTTGATGTGCCTATCGAGAGTGCTAACAAGGGTTCAAGTATTCAATTACTGCCAGCTCTTGAGGTTGGTGTGCTTGGATTTGGGGAACTGAAATAATCAGCTGATTTCACATAAGTGACCAAAGAGCAATTAGATAGTAATGACTATCAGTCTCTTACAGGTGACATCCATTTCTACTTTTAAATTAGATTTTTTAAAAGTGCAAAATGTCTGGCTGAAAAGCAGCGACTGCAATTTATCAGCTCGCTCAAGTCCAAACAGAACAGATGGAACATAGATAAATGAAGCAGACGGCTTAATTTACTCACGACCTCAACAAATTTAAACTAGAATCATTAACAAATAATTCTTTCACAGATTTTCAAATGGCTCTTTAAAAATGTACATACCTGCATTGCACAGTCAGACAACGATCTGTTTGGTGGACAGATTGTGTAAGTTTGTGATGTGCATTCATCAAAGAGACGTTTATATTCTAGAAGCTTCAAGCTCCTCATCCAACAATTTTAGCCCAAGGCACTTTGTAAAACAAAGCAGTGGAATCTACATTGCACTTGTGTGCTGAGGATGCTTAGCTGGAACACCCTAATGCATAGAAATGCTCGAGCTTTGGCAGGTTATCAGATGGGAATTTCTTTTACCCTCTTCACTGTTACTCAGATGAGATTCAGGGAGTCCTTCCAATATCATTAGAGCTGCGCTCTGTGCTAGTGCTAATGCCTGTGTTCATTTGCAGTGTGCAAACACAACTACATCAATATTACCTGCGGGGTAGGTCCGATGACTTTACCGCTTCTGTGCGGTGAATCTCAATGTTAACCTAATGCAGTTTGATTTCACTATTCATTTCAAGTGGTGCTGTCCAGAGTAAGACAAATTCATTTTCTTTTTAATTCTTGGGATTTTCCCTCTGCTACAGTTTCAGGGGATAGTTTAAGATGTTAACAAATAACAGAACAAAGATACAACCAACAAAAAGTCCTCACCTCAGCATTCAGATCTGCTCCAGCATCTAGCAGCATCTGCACCATAGCCTCATCACCCCTGACACAAGCATACATCAGTGGAGTCATGCCCTATTCATATTTTGGAGTTAAAAAAACAAAGGAATTGACAAATTTAACACACAACTCTCTTTGATCTTTTAAAACAATTATGTAAGTATATATCATCAAGACTAACAATATATATTTAACGAAAGCCATTACCTCTGTTACAGACATGCCCCTCAAACTGGCAAAAGCCAACCATTTTTGTAAAATCTCCATTTTTGGTGCTGCTTCTTTGACTGTTTTGGGGTTTTTTTATGTTATCCTTAGCATGGTGAGTGAATCTAGGCTTGACAGGCTCACCTCCATCTTCATATACTAAACTAACATCTTTGTCTCTGGAGCCCCAGCAGAAAAAAGTGTTTATCAAAGCAAACATACTTCCACTGGTATTTTAAAAAGACAGTAATTCTATTCAGTTTTCTATGATTGCAGTTTCATAAAATCTAACTTTTTAATTACTGAAAGAGCCTTTAAAAGCATCCCAAGCCCCTTTTAAGACAGACAGCTTTCTAGACGTTGATACCATAAGGGGCTGGAAACACAAAGGCTTCATATAGCAATTCCTAGAAAACAAGAACTTAATTTTAAATGAAATGCCAGGCAGCATTGTTGCAAGTTGCCGGCTCTAGGAAAACAAGGCCTAGTTTGGAGGACAAGTAGACTAACAGACCCTTCACTACAAAACCACCACTATGCAATTTGTATTAATCCAAAATACCTGCTGTGACCGATCACCATTTCCCTTAAGATTACCACAGCAACAGTAATACTTATCGGTCCAGGTGAAACCATGAAAAAAAAAAAAATTAACTCTACCATAAATTATAACAGAAAAAGCTTCTTATTAAATATAGTAGGGAGTGTCGATCAACAGCCACCACTTGTTTTGCAGTAAATATACTACACCTCTGATGAATGTTTATAGCCTACCTTGAGGTCCCCTGTTACATTTGCTGTCAGACGATAGCCTGTTTGCGATTTAACCTGAGCGCTGCCACGAAGTTCTCTTCAGAGAAACTGGAGATGCCCAGCATGGCCAGGTAGAGCCATAACACTGCTCCTCCCAACAAGCGCCCAGCACCACTATCTTTGCTGAACTACCTCATTTTTCCTAAGGCTAAAGGTAGTGGGTGCTTATGTATGGAAGGGCTGCTCTTGCCGAGAAAATAGAAATTAAGGTTTATCTCTGTAAGGTATTTGGATCCTCCCTGAAACACTTGCAGCATTTCACAGGATCAAATCTGCAGTGTGCTTATGGAGATACAGAGCAAGGGAATAGGCATTTGGGTTCTCATGCCATTATTAAGAAAAAACAAGTTCACTCCAGGCAAGGAGAGTTCTTGGGTGACTTGAAGTTACTTGCAAAGAGAATTTGAAACTACTTCACCTTCAGTCAGCGGCAAAACATTTCCTTCAGCATTCAATAAACACTACAGGAACAAACAGGATCATAAGAATTACAAAAAATTCTGTTTGGGCCTTGAAACACCGGGATGGGACAGCAGCTTAAAATGAAATACATGTTCCTTCAGTTATTGTTTTTAATTTCTGTAAGTGGCATCATTCAATAATTAAATCAAGTATCTAGCACAAGGAGTCTAATCAGATCCGAAGAAAAGAATTTGAAAAGCTGGTCCTGGGGCTCCCCCCCGCTACCCCTGCAAGTTGCTGCATGTGGGCAGCTGGTGAAGAGCCTCACAGCAATGCCTGGAGCAAAGTGTCTGCCTGGGGACCATAAGGAATATTTTGGCCCTGCTGAAGCTGAAGAATGACTAAAAGGAGCCCAGAATGTGATGCTGCAGTATCAGGGTTTTAAAGAGTTGATGAGGTTTCTAACCTCCTTTTCCCTTGCACTGCTGCCCCTGTAGCTTTTGCCTCTGCCAGTCCCCCTCGGGCTTGCTCTGCAGCTCAGCCTTGCACTGCAGCATCACTCAGCCCCCCTCTCTTTGCACAGGGGAGGAATGGATTTTTAATGAGTCAATCATTAGTGTTTAAAGCACACACAGGAACACAGTAACAACATGTACAATCAACGCTAAGGGCATTTGGCTTTTGGCAAAATAAAAAGTTACTCTCTTTCTTTCAGCCTTGTATCACTTAGGGCTCTGTCCTGCAAGATGTGGGATCCTGCATATGGGATATTTGATCCAGGAAAGCATTTAAGCACAGGCTTAACTTACACTCAAATAGGATGTAAGCATGTGTTCAGAGTTAAGCATATGATTAGGTACTTTGATGAATCAAGCCAGAGTGTTCCCAGGTTTCAGCCTGGAGGACAGAGGAAATATGCTGTGAAAAGTTTCCAAGTTCAGACTAACTTAAAATAATAATAATTTTAAAAGCATAATCTATTAACCTTGGCATGAGCTTTTTTTTTTTTTTTTTTCAGGGAATACTGCCCTCTTCTAAAGCTTTTCTCAAATGGATCCACAATATTGACTCAGACTGAAGCTACTGAACAGCAATATGACTCATTCCTAGAGCAGCTTTCATCTCAGAAGACTTAAACCCACTAACCATCCATCTCCTGTCCCAAGTAACCACCTCAGGGGTGGAAGCCACCTGACTCTTGCCAAAAAGGATGTCACGGCTCTTGAAATGTGCAGTGATACTTTCATCAGGTGCATCAGAAAATTCAGAGGACTCATTTCAAAAGGAAACAGTAGTGTCCACGGCCATGGTTTTCCTCTGGGAAGGAGGAACCACCTCAAGTGAGCATCACAGTTCACAGTTCAACAGACTGCTGCTGGTAGGTAGCTGCAGAGGCAGGTTTATCCCTGTACACAATCACCAGCCTCACAGAGGTCTAACTCCAGGGAAATTTAGGCTCCACAGTTGGATTGGTGGATGTTGGCCACGATGACCAACGGAGGGGTAACACTGCAGAGATACTTCCACATCTGGAAGGTCAGTTCAAACTGGGCTGAACTCAATTAAAGAGTGCCAGTAATTAATCACGTCCTGGTGAGGGTTCAATGGTTTGTGTGAAATATGCTGCAGATCTCAGGGCAGTGTTCAGCGGGAGGATGCTCACCTCACAAAGCCCAGCCCCGCACTACTGTTCATGGCATTGAAGCAGTTTTCAGTACGCAGATCAATGCTAAGGTCTCTTGGGATCTTCTGGCATCATTTGACTTAGATCACTTCTAAGAAGATTTCAGGGGATGTATTCACCCTCATGCTGAGTTACCTCAGTATCAATGAATCAATACACCTTGAAAAGACCAAAATTTACATAGATGTTCACCTGGTAGTGCTTTAATTGAATGCAAAATGATGCAGGGGAAGCATTACGGTCCTCTCTATGTTTAGCTGAAAGCTGGGGATTGTTTTCTGTGATAAGCAGACAAAAACTCTCATGTGTCACCATTGTTTCTTTAGGTTTCTATCTCGTTACCTGTTCACTCATGCTGTTAATCCCATCCGGCCCCAGCAAGGATATGGCTTGTTTAACCAGATCCGTTCGGCCACAGTTGAGCATCCGGAAACCCAGGTCCTGCTTGAACTTCGCTTCAGTGGCAACTGCATCCAGTTTCCGAGATGCACAAAAACAGTCGTCGATTCTGTGGACATGAGAAATAAACTCCCTCAGAGGACAAGCAAAGGACAGACCTCACTGTCCCTAGGAAAAGAATACCTTTGAAGGAAGTAGGTCATGCACTTATTCATTCTCCTTTGACCTGCATGTTTGAGGGAGTTGCTGAATGGGAAATGCTAATGCAAGCTAATGGAGATTGCCCTTGGTCTGCCTTTCCTGGGACAAGTTATACATTTTATTTGAGAGAAAAAAAAAAAAAAGAAGAACAGGGGAAAAAAAGCACAGCTTTCACTTGGTTTTGTTTCCCTGTTCAAGCAATGCAAAACTGTATTTACCACAAGTTTTCTCTGCATGGTGAGGTTATCTGGTCCCCACGATCTTTGAAAAGTTCCAGTGGCTTCAGTAAGCTTTGAACTTACATGAAATGGATGTTTAATCATTCAAAGAGAAAACAGTGTCACTCCAATTGCCTTCAAGAATTTTACCAGCACAGCCACATTAACAGGGAGAACTAAGTGCCAATAGCAGAATCCCAGACTGGCTGAGGTTGGACGGGACCTCTGGAGGTTATCTGGTCCAACCTTTCCTGCTCAAGCAGGGCCACCCGTAGATCAGGGCACCATACAATCAGGGCGAAGGCAATCTTTCCATGTAATTGTGGCAAAACACCATAAACCCTTTCTAGCTGTGTCCAGCAGATGAGACCTCATTCTTTTAAGACCCTATTCAAAATATCTCCAAACTGTAAACTGCTCAAGATATCCATTTCAAATGAAAGAGCTAGGAGTTATTTAGCCAAGATGTGAATCTACAGCTTCAGAGAGAGACAGGCAATTCAAATCTGATGTTTATCCAACTCAGTTTCATCTTATTAAAAGACGAATTTGCTTTTCTTTCGTGCTGAGGAGTGTCTGGGGCAGAGGGTGGAGTCCAAATCCACAGTGCTTTTGGTGTGAACTTGGATAAAGGACTGTTTGAAAAAACATTACTTTCATTCTCCAAAAATGTTAGGTCAGAAAATGAGGGGCTACTTAGGAGTGAAAAAGAAAAGAAAGATCAAAAGTGAAAAAGTCAAATGTACGTCAAATATTTCTTTGCCATTCCGTATGTAAAAAAATGCAGCAAATCAAAAGAAAAATACAAACAGCACGTCATTATCATTTAAATTTCTTCTTCAAAGTGCTTATCAGAGCTTTATGAAATATATAACACTGCTTAATATTTAACAGCAATATGCAATGAATACGCTGTTTATATAGAACCAGTGGTATGTACTGAGCTTCCTCTTTCAACAGAGGAAGGAAAGTGAGATGGAAAATACAAAGCATTTTGATCAAAGCTTCTGCACAACTTAGTACTGAAACTGGCATCTGAGCTCAAGCTTGCTCTCTGCTGTGCTGGGCCATGACCAGTCTGGAAGATAAAAGGTATTTTGCTGATGTTCATTCTATGTGCTCAGTTTAGGGTTTGACTGCTAAAAAGTTGATGTACTAAGAATGCAAACAACGTATGCTTGGAAATCATTACTCAGGAGAAAACAAGGATGACGCTTCATCACAACAGCATGCTGCAAGATTAATGCACAACACACGGCTACAATAAATACACCGTAACAGCAATAACAGAATCTGCAGCAGTAAATATGCCTACAACAGAGATGAAGAAAGCAACACCTAGCCAGGCTGGCTTTTCTGCAGTAGTTTCTGAGGGAGTCTAAGGAAAAAGCAAAACTAGCACAGGTATGCAGGGCTGAGCTCAATGACACTGAGATCCACGGGAGCAATCGCAGCTTAACACATTCACACCATATGGTATATTTCTGACACAGGAGCTATAGTGACATTTGGTACTTGTTACCCCCATAGCAGGAGATGCTAGAGATCATCTGTGTCCTCCTTCAACGTATGGCAAAGATAAAGCAAGCTCAGAAGTTAGGTGGTGGGGGTTTTGGTGCATGGAGAGAGAGTCTGGACCTCCCGGCTGCACCTGGCCTGTTCTGGATGACTCTGGGCTGAAAATGAGGCGGTTCCTCAGCAAAGTGCAGCTATGGAAAGATCTAGATATCCCCTGAGGACTGCAGAGGTGTCTGCCACTATGAATCACTGCCTGAGTTAAGTCACTGCTTCATCATTTGTACTGAGGTATGTAACATACACTCTGAATAAAATGGGTCAAACTCAGTGCTGGCAGAAACAGGCAGAGCTTCACTGACATCAGCCCAGCTCAGTGCATGCAAAATGATAGCTGATGAACTCCCCATTTGAAAAAAAAGCCAGATTTTGACCGGGGTTGCACACTCATGCAATGGAGGAAGGAGGAACAAGGACCTATCATACTTATCCTGAATGGGCTGCCCAGATCTCTGCTCTGGCATGGATTCTGAAATTACTTACTTCTCCATAAGTAATTCCTCCATGAGTTGGCTCTGGTTCCCTAAAAGCATGTCAGGCCAAGGAAGGGGACTCAAGAATTACTCCTGATACCGGGTATCAGCACATTAGTGCTCCTCAATCAGTTGGAGGGATAAGGGGCTTGGTCCAAAGGTTCTGGGATCCTACAGCTGTACAAACACTGCAGTAACAACATGGATGCAGAGGAGTGCCTGGCTTGCAAGGGCGCTCGGACACCAGCTGTGACAAAATGTGATCTAGACCAAGTAACACAAAGAAAAAACCACAACTTAGTATCACTACCAGCAGTACATTACCTTTTTAAAGGACCCATCATGAGTGAGTTACAGCCTCGATTTATGGGACATAGCAAAGGAAAGTATATGGTAAAAGCTGACACAGATCATTGCTGGTGCCACCATTGTCATATGTTGACTAATAAAAGTGATAGTGATCAAATCGGGGAGTTTAATAAAGCAAGAACATGACGCAAGGGAAAGGAACGGAGGATGCTTCGGAAAAGAAAGCGTGGCAATGTCTCAAAAAGCCAGAGAGATGAATGAGTTAAGAAAAAGGAGATTTAACATATACAGATAAAAAAGCAGTGAAGAGATAGATCAAAAATGATCAGGAACTAGAAGTACAGAATAGGAGAACACAGTATCACTTTTAACACTGGAGAAAGCTAACCGGGAAGATGGTATAGCAGAAGGACCGAGCAGCCGCATTTCAAAATGAAACCTGAAAAATAAAAACACCCAAACCACTCCTAAATCCATAAAAAAAATCAACCTTAAACCACCACATCACTGTATTTGCTCTCAAGTCCCCTTTCATACCATTAGCAGCCTAATGTTGATTTTACATTACGCTGTATAAGGGGATGCTGCTCCATCATGGACATCATCCAGAATCACAAATATTAAAAGACACAAGATAAAAAAGGAGGAAGGGAATAGGCACCCAGGTTTGATTCATTTAAGACTTCTTTGGACTGCAACAAATACACTGACAAGCCATAAAGAGCTGGGAAAGGGATGGGAAGAAGCTTGACAAATAAGGCTGACAAGGAAGGGTTAAGTCATCTGTATAGGGTCACTTCAGAGTTGTGAAACTGTGCCTGCAAAGCAAGGGAAGGCAGCGTTAAGTGCAAACAGAGCTGGAAACCTCCTCAGCTACACGGTCAGTTCATGGCCCTTTTGTCAAAAAGTCTTTGTGATCTTTCCAAGCACATAGGAGGCTGACACCAGCTTGACAGTGGGACGTCCCCTCCAAGACGGCTTTGGTTTGTTGCCAGATTGTGATGGCTGCCAGTGCTTACATGGGTAGTTCTTGCCCCTAGACCTACCCCTGCAGAAAAAGGTGCTTTTTCATCGAAGGGACAGGGAAGGCTGATGGGGGGAGTAGAAGCCCACAAGGGGACAGTGCTCTTCTCCCCCTATTTTCCCTAAGGACAGTCTCGGGATGGCAGGACATTCCCATCCCAAATACTGGCTGAGTCAGGTGAACTTTGAGGTCCCTCAGAGCTGGTACAGTGAAAACGGTAGGATTGACTAGCATCCTCAAAAGACAGAGTATCTTCTGGATTTACCTACTTGGCAACCCGTGGTGCTGGGCAGGCTCCATGGCACCACCACTGCTAGACACATGCTCCCATTCTCAGAACTGAGAAGTAATATGCTTGAGTTACTATACACTGATCATAGTACTTGTGTTCAACAGCAAATCCATCCCTCTAATTCAGGGGTAAACGCCCTAACTGGTCCTCCACTACCTTGAATCAAGCAAACAACTGCCTTTGTAAGAAAAAGGAAAATTAGAAACTGGAGAAATCTTCTTCATTTTGTGTTTGTGGCAAAGCTGTGACTACCTTTTTTTAACTTACAATGCAATACAATTTTCTCCAAGTCCTCTTTTAACTCCTCACAGATATTGGCTTCTACAGCAGCTATCTTCAAGATCATTACAGTGTTGCACTGCACATAATTAACTTTACTGTGGCTTTATATGGGGAATGCCATGGTAACATCAATTATTTGCAAATGGTCACTGTCAAATGCTGCATGGTCACCATGACACTCTATAGTTCTCCGAAATACTCAAACCTCTGAAAGGAGTCAAAGATAATCTTCTTCATTTATAATGGGTCCTAGCAGTACAGCAAATTATTTTTATCTTTTCTCAAACTCACATTACTGAGACATAATGCAGCAGTTCTACAGCAACGGTTTAAATGGAAGGGTCATTTTTTTTTTTTTCCCCCACTCAGCCTGGCTAAGATAGGGTCTGTGTCGATCTTTAATAAGTTACTCATGGATTGAATACATTTGGGAAAATGGATGATTCAAAGGGAAAGTGTTTCCGTCATAACTAGTAGACACAGCAGCTCTCTTATTACATAGCTTTTCAATTATTCGTTCTTTGGGAGGCGATTATTGCTATAGTCGGTAGTGGACAAATGGTCTGTAAATGTTACCAAAAAAAGAAGCAGGAACATCTTAATCATGTTCTAAGCTATACGTGCTGGCACAGTATGCTAACAGTTGATTTAAAAGAAATGGAGTGCAGACTCCATCTGTGATGAGCAGCAGGACAAATGTTTCCCTCTGCTGAAATGAACTTAATCATCGTCCTGATAGCCAAACACCAAAACTTCGTTTGTCCACCCGGGACTCGATCATCAGCCCTTTCAATTAAAAGAATTACAATCTATTCAGTAAGTCCATCTTTTTATCTCTGTGGAGTTTATTGGGTCTGCCTCTGTCCTAAATATGAATGAGGTCTCAAGCCAGAAATTAGAGTTCAGTTGGTTGGAAGTCTGTAAGGAGTCATATTTTAGCTAGCAATATACATGCATTTGCAATGCTGAGTTTCTTGGGGTCAAGGATCACAGTTTTGATCTGGGTATGCACGGCCCATAGCACAAAAGGGTCCTGTTCCTTGCCCAGGGCTCCTCAGCGAGACTACAGACAGAAAAGGCAATAGCAGGAGCAGCAGACGATTTGATTGAAATTTGTGAATGCTCTTTTTTCCAGTTTGGTGCTTTAAAGGGGACTACAATGCTGATACTAACAGGGCTGCAATATAAATACTGTACTGAGACAATTATTTGCATTCTCAGTTTTGGAGGGAGGGAAACATACGCACAAACGTTGATCAAAGTGATGAAGAGGACTATTTTTTAAAGCAGACATAAAATATTTCCATTTACTTTAATCAGGAGCCAAATTAAGACAAGAAAATAAAAATAATCCAGATATGTATTAGCCAACTTCTTGTTCTTGTCAAAGGCCTGAGAATAAATTTGTTACAGATACTGGAAAATACACTAAAAAACTGATGTGACTATCAAATGAAGACTCAAATCTATATTTCAAAACACTCTTAATATTACAGTCTCATGTATACAGGCCAGGAACCATGTCCAAAATTGAATCTGACTTCAAATTTTGAAGAAGGCCAACATTCCATAGGAAAATTTGGACACAGATTCACCTTTCATATAAATAGATAACACAAGTCTTTACTAATGAGTGGAAGACAGTATGTTATCTGTATCCTGATTATTTTATTCAAGAACGTGGATAGAGACAGAGCATATGAAACAGTAATGAACTTGCACTCAATGGGGAAAACCCAAGAAGTCTGAATCCTAAAGCCTGTAAAAAGCGCATTCTGTCCTAAAAGTGAAGGTGAACATGAGGACAAACTCCTTCCCCCTTCAGTAATTTTTTTTGTTGCTGTTGTCTCCAAGCGGCTGGTTGGCAGAAGAGGTTGAGATTCACCTCAGGAAACCCATGCTCTACCTTTTAAGTAATAAAATCTCCTTCTTCCACTGGCACCATCTGCCTCAAGGGACTGCTGGATTTTGTCAAGTACCTTCTTTGCTACTGCTTTCTCGTTTAGCATTTTTGTATCTAATTACAGCAATAGCCATGGCTGGTGTTAAAGGATTAGTGAAAATTTGTGGGAAGAACAAGGACGTTCAAGGAGCTAGGCAAACGCCACCCGTCCCTACTTAAAAGCGGCCGTATCTAATTAAATAGCAGATTTTCTCAGCAATTTTCTACTCTCTCCAGAAACTCAGCCCTTTACCCAGCATATTATAGGACAGAGCAAAGAGCAGTGGAAATATTTTTCTGCCTTCAAATTTTTCTTTATTAAAGTGTATTTGTATTTTCATGTCCTAGTATAAGCACAGGACTTCCATAAATAAAACATTGAACTCTTCCTCCTCTACTTTCATGTTAGAATTGCGTATGTGTGGTATAGTATTAAGATGACACAGCAAATGCTATAGACGGCTCTAAAAGAACAAAATAACACATCTTCCCTTCACAAGCTGCTGTGTTTTTCCTTTTCGAAAGTCTTAAGAAAACTCTCTAAAATGAGCTAAGGATGCTCTCATGTTAAATAAGCCTCGCTCTGGAGGTTGATAATCCTATTTTCCTATAGTACCTTCATTAAGAGGGATGGTCGCAGACAGAAAAGCAGACTTAGGTATTCTCAGGCCAAAGCTAATTGGAAATTAGAACTGATTTTCAATTAAAGACAGGTTTTCAAAGGCACTCAGACACTGCATTTTCCCAGAGACCTTTCTGGATCAGAGCTGTAAATGCAACTTGGAGCTCTGGCTGCAGGAACATATGGGAGGGATAATAAACCCAGTCCTAGGCTGCAGCAAGGCTTGGACCCATCTAGACTTTCACTTTAAACTTCCTCACAACTTGTTAACATTCACATATTCCTGTGCTCGCATTGCCATTAAACAGTGTATTTTTCCTTCTACGGTATTTATTCCTGATGTATTTCTGGAGAAGAGTCACATGTTCCCTCAGCACCCACTCAGCTGAATAAGCCTCTTTCTTCTAGTCTTCCTCCATGAGAACATTTTGTCAAAATTCAAACCACCTCAGTCCACTTCTCTCTACCCGCTCCAATGTGAATATTTTCTTGACCTAGACACAGGGGCTGTGATTCCATATCACTTCCTACCTCTTTTATGTACAGACGCACCAATATTTTCCCACTTCTACTGGAAATACCTCTCCCAATGCATCCTCAAAATGCGTTTGCTGTTTTCATGGCTGAGCAAAAATCCACTTTTGTGGTTTACAATCATTCTGAGATGAAAAAATGTTCCACAGTCTTTACTGCCTTTCCAATCCTCAGCTCCTAATACAGTATATATGATACTGCATATATAGTGTATATGCTGCATATGCTACATATACAATGCAATATGTATTTTTCTAATGAATTTCCATATGTTTGCCTTCCATTTGTGGAAAACTACATTTCATCGCATTTCTTTTGTCCCAGCCCTCAAGGTCATCCACTTTTTCCTGGATGATTTCCCAAACTTCCTCTGTCAGGACAATGCCTCTTAGCATCATGGCATCAGCAAATTTTAACTTCATGAGCACACTGCGAAGATTTGTGCCAAAATCCTTTCTGAAAATTAAAGAAAGACCAGTTCTTAAGAGCGAGAGCTGAAGATCTCTACTTGTAATCGTACCGCAGCCCTTGTCACCTCTCCTGAAACCAGACCGCTTCCTTCACTAAACCTCTTCTTCTCCATCTAACTAATAGCTCTCTGCATGGACTGCATCAAATCATTCACTCAAGTCCAAATAGATGAAATCCACTGAATTTCCTTGGGGTAGAAAATCAGTTATCTTATCAAAAAGTTATTAGATTAGTCTGGCAAGATCTATCTTTAGAAAATCTGTGTCACATTTTATCCCATTTTTCCCTCAACAACATGTCTTTAATCAGTCTTTGCTTGAAAAAACATTTAAGGGCCTTGCATTAACAGCCTGGAATTTTCCTCAGATCGTTTTTCATCCTTTTCAAATGTTAGGCATTACTATTATTAATCCTTAGGAGTTATGGCACCACTCTGGGCTTTGTTAAAAATATTTTCCTCTGACCCTCTGATTTTGTGAGGCAGCTCTTTCTCATCGCTGGGATAGAGGTTATCTGGTCACCCCAATTTGAGTGCATTAAGCTGCATAATTTGCCCTCCTTTTGATTACTGTTTTTCCATTTTCATAGCCTCGTCGCTATTATTTGTTTTTCCTTTTCTCCCAGGATTTTCCACCTGAAAACAGAGGCAAAGTATTCACTTAAGTTCTGGGGTGATGGCCTCTGTTGGCACTGATGCACAATTCTACCAGGTGCCTCCTACAGGCTTGCCCTTACAGATACCAATTTCACCTCTGCATCCCAGGAAAAGAGAAGAAAAATATTCATGCTCATGGTCAGGAGCAGAGATAGGACCCAGACTCACAGCCAGGCAGTGAAGTAAAGGAATACCTGCAGCATTCACTATACATGAGCCCAGCACTCTCCAGGAATAAAGTCGTATGTCCAAAATGATGCTGAAGTGTGTGAGCAAGTGATTCAAGTGGATCAAGTCATGGGTCTCCATCTGTGCACAGGCACAAGATCTGTTGTGCTGCTCCTGCTTCTGCCAGCTCTGCCTTGACCAGCAGTTATGCTGCCATCTTCGACTTAATTTGACTGGAATATAAGAGTGGCTTCTGACTGCACCAGCGGGGTCAGTATGCAGACCCCTCTGCCTAGATTTGTCTTCCAGCATCCCCTCACCAGCCAGGGACTGCGATGCTTCTCACGGGCACCCTACTGGTAGTACCTAAGCCCAAGGGGTCTGCATGTGTTTTATGTTCATATGGGATAGGGGGAAGAAGACGACAGACCCCGATGGGACGCCACTCATGAGGAGCCCAACAGCAAAAATGACAATTCACACATCACTGCTCTTTGGGTACAGCTGCCAAAAAGCACTTCAGGACTTCCAGAACTGTCTCGGGCACCTCCTGTTTCCAGTGTGTGCCTGTAGTGCACTATAACAAACACCACAAGGAGCAATCTCGCTTCTTCACCATACAAGAGAAAGGCACGAGGCTTTTCGTCTATGGATAAGAAGAAACCACTCCTCAAGACGACTCAACTTAGATTTTCCTCCAAATCCTAGTCAGGAGCTTTGCAGCCTGCTGGGCAAGGGGACAGGGGATTAACAAATGTGAGGAGGCTTCCAGACACCCCCATGGCTGCAGAGAAACACCCAGTCACACAGGCAACACATTTGGAGGATCTTGGTGCCATGGGGACACATTTGGTGTTCCTCTTCATTCAGATGTCCCTTGACGTAGGCTAGGTCTGCGATCCCGGAAGCCATTCCTTCCCCAGCCAAGATGGGGATCAGAAGTCCAGCTGGGATGTTCAGGGTTCAGGAACCAGAATTCCACCCTTGGACAGTGCAAGCTGGGATCTCCTGAAATGCCTCCTCCTAGCATCACTAGAAACACCAGGAGTGAAGACGCTGCCCACCTGATTCCCTTCAGCAGAGTGCAGAGCCTTTCTCAGGGGTGAGGGGGCTGCCTGCCAGGTCCAGAAACACCTGGGAAAGGCAGCTTTCCCAGAAAAAACAGACAGGGGATGACCTGGAATCAAAGAGGTCTGAGGCAATGTTGAGGGTAGAAGAAAACAGTTCAAGTAATACATGGGAATTGTCCTTCATAGAGGGGAATTACACTCACAGCTTCAAGACTGTGGATTTTTCTTCAATTTCTGTTGCTTCTGGATATCAGAACAGTCATGTGGATGCACACACACATTCACACACTAGACTATATCCTTACTTTAACCTTTAACTGGCCAGAAAATAGTCCTTTATCCAGTCAGGTGAAGAAGTGACCAAGGATCAGTTCCCTGCATGACATTATCACCTCTCCTGGGTCAGTTTGTTCCAGCATCCTTTTATATACTTATATATTGCAACCAGAAATGAAGCCACTGACCCTAATAAAAAGCACAGCAGTCTTTGTGCTGAGCAATACAGGATGCTCCTCCCTTGCTCTGTTTTTCTGCCATCAGTCTCCAGATGTAGTCATCCATTAGCAATCCTCCCCACCACGTCTAACACATTAGGGTTTTTAAATTTTTTTTTTTGTTTTAAACAAATGCCCCACAGAATGAAGGAAGGAAAGACATGCAAAGAGCTTCTTGTGCTTGGGTAGAATAAGGGGAAAGGTACCCCCTGCAGATGTGATGATGATGATGAGCAGCCAAAACCAGGCATCTGGTTTGCAGACAGACAGCCCCAGAGAAGACTGAAAAGGGACAATACCTTATTGCAGTCGAAAGGCAGGTCAACACAGATTTTACCACTGTGTCCCTTTTAACAACAAATTACCTTTATTCCTGATGCCTCCATTAATAAAAAGTCTACGCCAGTGAGCAGAGCACCCACCTTCACCAGATTTACACCGGTAGAGAGCTACTTTGCTGACAGTTCTCTACTGACTACCTCCAGCTGCCTCAGGTGGCCCAAATGGGCTTGTGTACAGGCAAAGCTTTATTTAAGCCTCGTCTCCCACTATGACGGTGAATATTTTTGACACAACTTGGCCTTTCATCTCAACTAGCTGTTGTCCACACAGCAGTCGATTCATCTGCAGAACCTATCTCCTTGCAAAAGGTGGAGACAACTGGTCTATCTAAAGCTTCCACTCCTCAGGGAAGGTGAACATTTATATTCCCGCTGGAGAAAGGGGAGAAACTTTTTAGCATGTCTGCTGCTGTAAAATGAAAAGAGATGAGGAAAAAGACAGGCAGCTCGTGCCTGATTCCAGCTTTCCTCACTGTTCTAGCCAGAGCAAGAGCAGCTCCACTTTCAGGAGATGAAAATGTCGCAAGAAATTAAGGCTACGAATTTTTAAAAAAGGATCATAAGAGAGGAGAAAGAGAGGAAGTACTGGAATGAAAGGCAGGAAGAAAGAGATGATTTACAATGCCACATACAGGGAACCTCACTGCTGGAGTATGTGATTGTGCTGGGAACTGTCACACGAATCTGCTGGGAGACCTCCATGCTGTAGTTCAGATAAGAAACTGAACATTTGGTTTTTATCCTAACTGATCCTGAACTTCACAGCCTTTGAGATCCTGCCAATCTCTCTTGCTCTCCTCGTATGTGTGTTTTTTCAGTGTGCAAGCTGATTTTGCTTTATGTGTTTGCAATGACAGGTTGTGAATCAACACCGTGGAGTGATGCAGTATCACATAGGACTATGGGAACGTTTGGGTTCAGGTCTCTGTATTTTAGGAACTAAAGAAGACTGCTAAGAAAAGCCTAGAAATTGAATCAGTTTCAAGGTTCTACTTATTAAGCCATTTCTATAAAAGTCACAAAATATAGCAAGCTAACTTCACCTAAAATCCTCCACCTGTTGTCCGTCACACAGCTTATTTGAAAATCCGTCCCCTGCGAAGTTTTTTATTCCCCCCCGCCCAGTGTTTGCTTTTATAAAATTGATGCTTGCTGAGAAGTTGTTAGGTGGAAACACTCTCTCCCTAATGGGGAGGCATGAAAGGCTGGCACGTGGCTTAGTGGAAATGAGGAGTGCTGAGGGTCTGCACTGAATACAAATAAAAATTACAAGCCACAACATTTCAAATTAACAACCTGATGCCTAACATTGTTCTTCAGGAAAGTTCAGTCCTCCCTTTTATCTCAGGATTACAGGCAGCCAGAGTTTGATTTGCAGCTACGTAAAGAACCTGCTGCACTGTGCCAGCAGTAGGCACAGACCTGCAAATAAAATCCAAAGTATGAGGACACTCATTTGCAGACCTCTGCCAGCACAGTAGAGTGAGATTGTCATTTTGGAACATCGGTGGATGAATCGGGCCTCTGCAGTCAAATAAGGGCACACTGCAAAGTCTGGTCTCTCTAAAATCCAGAATTTATCTCAGGAATGATTTTTCTTTTCCTTCCCACCTGATCAATCCCAGGCTGTGCTCTTCAGGCTCATTCCCACTAGCAAGACAAGTAGGACAACAGCAGTAACTTCTATTCATTTTAAAAAGAACACTTAAAGGCAACTTCAGACTAAGTGCTGATTTGTTCCTCGTCATTAATAAACTCTTCTGAAGCATAATACAACTCTCCCCAACTTAAAATGGTTTTGAAACTCCTGGAAAATTGTCTAAGAGATGATGGCATTGTGTATGTATATATACATATATATGCATTGACAAAATACAACTTTAAGAACAGTATATTACATTTTTTCTTAAACCTACAGATATTTAACTGTATTTATTTTAAGTTTTAAGACAGAGGAAGTGGAGTAGAAACATTATTGCCTTATTTACAATCTCACCTAAATACTGGAAGAGCTATTAAATTAACTGTGCCTTTTCAAAACCACGTGCTAGCTCTTTACAAAGTAAGTCCTGACATTTCAGTAGGGACACGGAACGCTGCACTTCTGGAAATGAAGGCCAAGATGGTCACACCAAAGAGAAGCAATTACAGCCAAGACCCGAAATTTGAGACGCTCAAGATTTCACTTTTGAAATTCAACATCTTTCTTCAATTAAACATTGAATAGCTGTGACTATAAAAAGTCTAAGCAGATCTTGAAGTAAAGTATTATACTCTGGTGAAAGAGCATGTCAAGGCCGGAGTCCACAGAAGGCAGCTGCTCCAATGCAGGCTGTCACAGCTAATAGCGTACATCACCCCTCTGCTTATGTACAAATTTGTGAAGCGTTAGCAGTAATTTCTACTTTGGCAGATTCAGAATGTCTTTTCAGATGAAAATGAAAACTAAGAACGCTCTTGACTCCAGAACAGCCCTAGATCATGCTTTTATACATGTACATAATACTAAGGCAAAACAGATACTAAAAACAATCCTGGCAATAAATACTTTAAGACTTCATTAGAAAACCCAAAGGCTGCATCCGATATGCGAAAAAGTCAAATTATCTAGGCTGACATTTACAACTCATTTGAACTGACATTAGCATGAAAAATACAATTTTACTGCAAGAGATAGTCTTACCTATGAGTTTAAACGTGCCCTTTAAGCATTAAAGCTGAAAGCAAAGCCATGAAAAATATCTGCAGCCCTGCCAATTACATTTCGGTATTTTATAGCACAGCAACGCGAAGCAGACAATTAGCAGATTTCAGACCCTTATTAGCAAGCAGAATCTAACAGTAAGAGGAAGAAAAAAAACCCCAACAAAACCAGCATATGAGCTCTGCCATGCAGATCAGAGGCTCAATCCAGCTGGGAGATATTCAAGCACCCATTACCACACAACGAGCTTATCCACGGATGTGAGGAAATACCAGGAGCCGATTTTGCAACGCACACGGCGACAAGCCCAAGCATCCGTGCACCTCTGAAGGCAATCACAGAGCCCTCTGCCTGCCTGCTTGCTCGCCGTCACTAGGAAAGAGAGACACATCTTGCACAAAGCAGCAGATTTTTTTTTTTGGTGGGGACTTACTTTAACTGTCGAGGTTCGCAGTCAACTCCCGGCAGTAAGAGCCTCGCTGCCTGCCGTACGTCATCGCTGTCCACCGAGAAACTGCGACGATGCCCCGCGTGAGCCACGGCAACCCGTATCCATTCCATCAGGGGAGGCAGCACAATGAACGGCCTGGGAAAGCACACAGACATCAGGGCTACAGTACACTAGCACCAAAATAACAGGTATACAGAGAGAGAGGGCGGGGGGTGTGCGTGTGCAGACATGTGTATATATATGTGTGAGAATACGTATATGGAGAGAGAGAGAGAAGGAAACAAGTAAAACGAAAGCATGGGAGAGTAAACTGGCTCAGCAAATTTCAAGCGGGTCTAAATCAAGATGTCTCACCCTGTCTCCAGAGTAGGATTATTTCAAAAGTGAGATTTATGAGCCACGCTCATTTATGGGGCTCCTGTGAGGTCAGTGCACCCACTTGGCAAGCCCTCCTGCCACCCTCCCGCCATCCTTCACATAGTGTATCCTGAAAAGGGGACAGGAGCCTGGCACTGGACCACGTTCTGTTCTGGCTGACGCGCTGAGCTGGGTACACTCCTCTGCTACTTTGCAACAGGGTCAGGAGAATGAATCAGGGCAAAGAGAGGCGATGCTCCCACCCCAGGATGCTAGGGATGAAGAGGTGATATGTAAAGAAGTCGACAGCGTCTCCTGCCAATGCAACACGTGCCTTACGTTTGGCGCTGAAAGCGAGGACCTTTGCAGCTGATCTCGCTGTATTGGGGAGATTATTGGTGAGCAGTGTCAAAAATCAGACTGCTTGGTTTCACTTTTAGCAGTATCCGACTGCCACACCTTTAGGTACCAGCTGTTCTGACACTTGAGCAAAAATACACTAAAACCACCACAAAAAGCAGACTCTGGACCGCAACTCCCACGTTTGCTCTAGGCCATCCTGCTTTAGAGAGGGAGTTGGACTAGATGATCTCTAGAGGTCCTTTCCAACTCTTGACAATTCTGTGATTCTGTGACACTATCAGAGACGTGGTCCTTCACTTCACAAGACATGGACAGCCTCATGTCCATGGGTAGTGAGACATTGGAACAGGTTGCCCAGAGAAGTTGTGGATGCCTCATCCCTGTAAGTATTTAAGACCAAGCTGAATGAGGCTCTGAGCAATCTGGTCTAGTGAGAGGTGTCCCTGACCATGGCAGGGGAATTGGAATTAGAGGATCTTTAAGATCCCTCCCAACTCAAGTCATTCTATGATTCTATGTCCTAGCAAGAGCTTCCCCAATTTGCCCCATCTATGCTAAAAATTACTTGGGGACCAAGAGAAAAATGCTAAACCTTAAATGAGAACAATAGTTTCAAGTCTTAGTTTGGAGTTTAAATAAATAAATATCTGCAGATACACAGGTTGGAAAGTCGCTGCACATTAGGTCAAGGTAGACAAAATCCTCAGAGCAACACAGGCTGCAGCAACCGCTCTCCTGTCTCAAACATGTTTTTGCACCCGCTTCATCACTTAGTTCATGTGTCCAAAATGGATGCCTCTTCTGTGGCTGTACACAGGAGATAAAGTGTGTGGAGGGAAGGGATGAGGAGGGGTAGAAGAAATCCGTCTTTATAAAAATATACTACAAAATTCTAAAAACTGTAAAATCATTACAGAACAATAAATCTGCCCAAGAGTTCCTTGAAAATTATGCTGAAAGTCCTGTATTTAGTCAGGACTACTGATAACTATTTAGAGATAATGAAACTGCTTCATCCACACTGTGAAGCAGATACCATGGCTAAGGGATGTTAACAGAGATTACTATAATATTACAAAAAAAAAACCAAACAAAACGAAAAACACAAAAGAAGATGAAACTTGCAAATTATTACTGTCCTGAAGGAATGTCTGTAATTAACCTGTTCTTACCACCTTCTTCTGAACCTTTTTCTTTTCTCTCATTTCCTATGTGGCTCCCTTTCCCCTCCTCTTTAACTGTATATTCCCATATTCCCTCTCTTTATTAGGTCAGTATATCATCCTAATACTGGCAATGTTCCTTTTAGTGCAGCATCATCACCTACTCTTGCTCCCTTCACTTCTCCGACTGCTCTTCATTTGATATTGTTTTCCCTTACTTGCCTTCCCTTTTGTGGCCCGTTTTCTTGAAGGTCTGGATTAGGTGCCCAGTAGCCAAATACTTTACATTTTAAATATCTAACTTTACCCCAAAAAGATCTACCCTGAGAAAAATTACTTAAGAAGATGTTGATTCTGGAATAACATTTGCCTATTTATAGCTCTTTATGCCATTTATTTATTTTTTGAAGACTTGATTTTACATCGCTTTGATATTAATATTCTTGAGGAGGGATGAGATATTTCACAAGTGCCGAAGGACGGAGAAGCCCTGAGGCCAGTAACTCTCCCTGGGACACTGCGTTCCCAAATCTCACAGGCACTTAAATGAACAACCTGCTTTTGAAATATGACATCTTTGGCCGACTTGCCACTTTCATCATTATTCTACTCAAACACATTGCCGACACCTCAAGACCAGGCTGCTTTTGTTTCCAAGGCTTTTTGCTTTCCTCAGGCCTGCAGCAGTCACATAAGGAGGCAGGTAAGGAGAGAACATCTTTTCTCACCGCTACTGTGGAAAGATTTCCATTTGTTGTGAAGGTGGTGGCGATCAGAGGAGGGAGAGGGGAGAAGCAGGGGTGTATCTGCTCCTGGAAGGTGACCTGCTTCCCAGGTCACCTGAGACATGTGTTGTCAGAGCAGAAGGGACCCACTCTTGTGGCATTAAGCTGGGGATAAGAGATCAGTGGGAGTTGTTTTCATCACTTGCTGAGCAAACAGCAGAAAGGGAGCTGCAAATCACACTGGAAGTGTAAAAATCAGTACAGTTACCCACAAAACTTGGTGCTAGGAAAACAATTAAAGGAAAACTCAATTCTAGGCTACAGTTTGCATGAGTGAACATGGTCTGGATCAGAGAAATAAAGATGGGTGAAGAGAAGAGCAGAGAGCCAAGCCTGAACAGGGGACTTGGGGGTTCACACTTTCTTCTTCTCTCTCATGCAGATCAGAAACTCACTCACTAGAAAATCTGCCCCATCATACTAAGGAGTAAAGCAAATAAAATTATTTACAGGAATTGTGATAATTTCACTATAAAATTGCATTTTTTTTCTTTTTCTTGGTCTTGCAAACTTCAACAGAGAAATAGAAACTAACGTGGCTATTTGGTATAATAAACCCCAAAAGCGAAGAGAATCAGTGTTCGGTGGAAGAGGAGAGATTTTCCCCGAAGGCCAATTTCAGTTCACACATGAGGACATGGAGTTCACTAAAAGAATATATCACATTTCTTTTTTCTGAGACAAAAAAACCCTCCACATCTCTGCATATCTGAGCATGTAATGGAATTTGTATTTTGAGAAGAGAACCAAATATGGTTGAGTGCAATAGGTTAAAAATACCCTTCAAGACTCTATGCACCACATGAAGGGGATTTGTTTGTTCTTTCTTAAAAAATGCTTTGTGCGTGCCAAAGGAGAAAAAGGAACACAGAGTTGTAGGGAGGTGACAACCCATAAGACAATGTGACATCAGCAAGACATATTTCACTTTTCCAGTGACACTGTGCAAAAATGGGTTACGCAAATGCATCGCATCATTGGCGTATACATTGATTTATCTCTGCTATACAAAGGCAGGTAACAGCCAGGAGAGTTCAGTACTTTTGTGTTAATAGAGCAGACATATAGCAGGTAAGTCAGTTAGCTGTTTTGGAAGCACACACCTTAATTAAATTCATCTAACCACAGTAGGAACGTGCTGGGCTTGACCGCCTGAAGGATGTGGGAAGTCAGGATTAGCTCAACTGTTACAAAAGCTCCCTACTGAGGTGTGGGTGCGCAAGTGCTCCTCCTCCAGCTCATCTCTGTACCTGTGCTTAACTTTAAATACATGCAGTTCAAAGTTAGGCACAAGCTTAAGCTATGTCCAAAAAACCAATGCTTTTTGGCACAGGCTCATATTTTCCTAAACTGTCATTTAAAGGGAAAAACATGCCAGATCAGGATACAGGGAGAGGTCTCTGTACAGAGCAATCCCCATCCTATGCAAAAGAGCTGGGAGGTGGGGGAGGGATGAAGAAGGCCAAAAATAATGCAGATGCCGAGGAGTTGGACCCTTCTAGGCACTGTTGCCTCGGTTCTCGGCAAGGGGACAGCTAGCTCCTCTTGGAGCATGCCCTCCACAGGTCACTACTTGAACAGAAAAGGGCATTACAAGTGTCTCACAAACCCTTGCATTCCCGGCTTCCTCTCCCCATATAGTATCCCTCCCTGCTCCCTCCTGCCATCCTATGTCCTTTTCACAGCTATTTTTGGACAGGTTGGTAACCCGCAAGCTCCTGTGTCTTGCAGACATCTACAGGCAATACCCAGCCAGCACACCCCAGCAAGGGAAGACCGCTCACTTTCCACTCCCACCCTGAATATTGCGCATCCTTCTCTGCATCACCCTCAGATGTGGCAGCTTCCCGCTGGCACCCATCCACTCCTGTATCCAGCACATTCCCTCCAGAGAGGGGCCAATAACCCCTCTATGCCTGAGTGGACGTCAAACCTATCTTAGTTTTTGCAGGGCTGATGTCTCTGGGGCACTTTGAATTACAAAATGGCTCATCAGGAAAGCAGATGTTATGGGGAGTAACCTAAACAAAATGCATAACCCACTCCAGTTGTTCCATCTTAACCACATGAGGGATTGCCTAAAACTCACGCTTCCCCAGAGACACGAGCAGCAGTCCTGGGCTTCCCACCATTTCCCTCCTTGGCTTGCTGACACATGGAGACATTAAAAGCCTCACCATGCATATGCAATAGCTCGGGCTTTCTCATTATTATTATTATTATCAGTGGCAGTATACCTGGGTATAAACAGAAGGAATCATCGGACGGAAGAGTGTGAGAAATGTGCAGTGCAAAATGAAATAAGACACTTCATTATTTTTGCATGGGTCTGTGAGGAGACCAATGAAGTTCTTTTCTGGACACCGCCCGCTGTGATACCAGAGTTGCAGCACTTCTACGAATTCCAGCTCCCAATAATCCCTGACCATGGTTCTTATCTGCCCCTATCACCTTCGCAGGGTAGAAACTCCCTGCTGCCCACTGACCGTGACTTCATGGTCCATCTTGTCACCCAACCCTTCAAGAGCAGGGCCACCACACACATCCATCCTCCTTGCTTTTGATTTCCCAGTAGGTTAAGAGTTCTCCTCCTCTGTCACTTCGTCTGCCTGGCAGAGAGTAACCCCACCTTTTTGGTAGGACTCTCCTGCCAGGAAGACAGTGTCCTGTCTTTCTCCCAGTTCCCACTATGGCGGTGACTCCTCCCCTCCAGCTCCACTCCAGCAGGTGACTCCCTAAACATTTTTACCAGGCAATGAGAGTCCCAAATGAGGGACTGCCACTTACCCTGGCGTGCAGATTTAAACTGCCTTCCTGATAGTATGCTCATCACCTTTGATTGCTCCTCGCCCAGGCTCATTCCTCCTGTGCCACTGTGGCTCACAAATCTCAGACAGGCCACCAGTCCCTTGCTCACAGCAGAGCCTGCACCACGCTCCAGGTCCAGGAGCTCATCGAGTGCGCACAAGAAATTTCCCCAAATAATCACAGTGCTCAAAGGAAAAAAAACATCATTTCAAGTGCAGCACAGCAGCCTATTTCCAGGGCACTTCATTTTGCACTTCTTCAGATGCTGAGCCCTCGCCCCACCACATACACCCGCTGCCTATATTAAATTAACCCCTGTGAAGAGGACTGGCTTGATAGTCTGCATCATGATGATAATGGAAGAAATTCTTGAGGGCTAATCCTATTCCACTGTGAATTCCCACAGCCGTACTGTCTCTCCCTCAGTTTCACCAGCTGTGAAGTGGACACAGCTGTGTAGACCTGACCTTGTTTTAACTTAAAAACGCTTTTTGTACGGTTCAATTACTACAACTGCTCTGGATGATTTCTGTTTGCAGGATCCTTCAGCTACTGAGGACGGTACTGTTGTGGTAGGTGTTGAGTTTCTTCAGTCACTCCAGACAAGAAGTGGTAACAGCAAAACTTTGTGTCAATGGCAGGTGAAGTGCTACATGCAGGTCACTGCTGTTTAACATTGCAAAAGCTATCAAGTAAGAGTTAATAGTGCTTCTAAGAAGTATAAGGCTGCACTATTACAAGAAAAAGCCTATCTAGATAAAGGTAGGGAGATGTTTTTGCTTGCAGACATGAGTCAGCAACTTCAACATTACAGAAAAAAATCTTTTCATTTGTTTGGCTTGTTATGTTTCATGGGTGGTTTTCAAAGAAAAAAACCAACATATGAATTAAAAAGCACCTGCAGTTCTGATAGTTTTCATTTAGAACATATGATGAAACATATCTGCAATGCTAATCAATTTTTAGCGTTAATGGAAGATGGAAAAGTATGTTTTTTCCAATGTTTGGCACACATTTCAGATGGGTTTCTGGGCTGCAAAACTCATATAATACATTTATACCATAAGCTACTTGTTTTCATAGAGACAAAATACTTTCTGATGCCTTCAGAAAGCTACCAGTCCCAGTCCTGCCCAGGGACCCAGTGGTGCCGAGTGATGCTCACATCCTCTGCCACCCAAGAAGCCCATCTAAGGGTGACTGAAGAAGCCAGCCTCTGAAAAAGCCAATTCTGCATTTTGTTCAGGTCAAAGGATCACATCTCCTTGCTCAAGCCTTAGAGAGACCCACCTAGGCGGAGGGAAGGTTTACTCTTATGCTTTTGTGTACTAAGGCATCGGTGTTCCAGAGTCTACATGAGGGTATATGCAAGTCATGCTTTCTGAACCCATATCCATCTCTGCTGCCTCTTCTGTTTAGGTTTAACAAGGCCAAGTGCTGGGTCATGCACTTTGGTCACAACAACCCCCGGCAGCGCTACAGGCTTGGGGAAGAGTGGCTGGAGAGTTGCCTGGCGGAAAAGGACCTGGGGGTGTTGGTTCACAGCCGGCTGAACATGAGCCAGCAGTGTGCCCAGGTGGCCAAGAAGGCCAACGGCATCCTGGCCTCTATCAGAAATGGTGTGACCAGCAGGAGTAGGGAGGTGACTGTGCCCCTGTACTCGGCACGTGTGAGACTGCACCTTGAGTACCGTGTCCAGTTTTGGTCACCACAGTATAAGAAGGACTTTGAGGTGCTGGAGCGGGTACAGAGAAGGGCAACGAGGCTGGTGAGAGGTCTAGAAAACATGCCTTATGAAGAGAAGCTGAGGGAACTGAGGTTGTTTAGTCTAGAGAAGAGGAGGCCGAGAGGAGACCTCATTGCTCTCTACAACTACCTAAAAGGAGGTTGGAGCGAGGCTGGTGATGGTCTCTTTTCCCAAATTACTAATGATAGGATGAGAGGAAATGGCCTCAAGTTGTGCCAGAGGAGGTTTAGACTGGATATTAGGAAGAAATTCTTTACTGAGAGAGTGGTTAGGCACTGGAACAGGCTGCCCACGGAGGTGGTGGAGTCACCATCCCCGGAAGCGTTTAAAAAACAAGTAGATAAAGCACTTGAGGCTATGGTCTAGTGGTTAGGGATGCTGGGATGAAGGTTGGACTAGATGACCCTGGAGGTCCTTTCCAACCATAGTGATTCTACGATTCTGTGATTGCTGCATCAAAGACATCAATGGCCAAGACGTGAAATGCAACCAAGTCAAAGTGATGACCTGTCTAGCAAGCACAACATAGAAATATTTCACAGGCAGTTTTGACATCAGATACGAAATGATGGGCTGTGGCGTAAATCCCTGAAGAGGTGCCAGTGTTGGGAGTGTGGTGCAGAATAGCCTGGGTAAAGCACTGTTCTTGCAGCACTGCCAAGCAATTTTCTCTATTTAAAAAAAAAATCCTATAGCCATCCTATGGACAGCATAAGCCTAGCTTGATAAACGAGGTGTAGAATACAGCCCCAGTCCAGCAAGGATATACCATCTAACAGCTAAACTATGAATACTGCCTGAACTATTTATTGTAATGTGCAATCTCACACGCTGCAGGCAGCTGCCAATACCATTTCTGAAGGGATTTTTTAAAAGTGGAAAGTTTGATATTTAGGATGCAAATCTAGAGGTTTCATGTAAGGATGGATCTGAGATTTCTTTTCGGTGGTTCCCAGTCAAATCCACTCTGGTGTTAACTCTGAGTTCGGCAAGGCCACGATTTTATCATGTGAAGTTTTCAATTAAATAGTGGATAAAAACATGTAGGGTTACACAGGACTATGCCATACTGGCACATCAAGTATGTGTAATCCTTTCTTCAGATACACATTGCAAGGTTCATTCAGGTTTCATAGCAGGAGTTCCACATTCTCCACGCTAGTACTTTACCTGCTCTTCATCAGCATTCTCCATTATTCCCTCCACTCTCTGCTGTTCCTTGCTGGATACCGCCCCACTCATGGAGTTTGTACCACATAGTAATTTAAATCAGGGACACATTTCCCTAGTCATCCTCTTACTGAAATTGTTCTACAGGTATAATCGGTACTACAGACATGGCTGTACCAGCTATGAAGGTGCTCTGAAAGAGTTCAAGTTATTTTATAGAAGTGGAACACTTCTTTCATTATAAGGTGGCTGCATCACGTTATTTAGCCAGGTACAGTAATAACTACCGAAAACACGGAACACAATTCAGATAACCCAAACCCTTTCCATTAACCACAGACGACCACAGGCTACAGTGTGCATGTGTGTGCATGTGCAGGAGATGTATATTTTTGTGTGCGTGTCCTCACGTGTGTGCAAGGCAAGTAGAAAAATAAAATATAAAGCAAGCAATACCCAATGGGAGTTTCCTAAGGGATTCCTCCACATACAGGAAAAAGTAGTGAAGGAAAAGTAAAAAGAAGATCACAACCAGACAGATACCCATCAACTCGATTAAGACTCCAGGGAAAAGGCTAAAGGCTGCCAGGTGATATAGAGAGTTAATGCTCTTCCAAGGCGGCGCAGCAGATGAAGCGCTGGAGAAGGAACTTTGCTGCCTGTGAGCAGAATTAATGGGTGGTTCTGGACAGGCTGAGCTGCTGAGCTGCTGCTTCTCAATGAGTTGTTAATGGGGAACATGGAGAGTTAGGAAGTAATGAGGAGTCTGTCAATACAGCTGTGGATAAAAGTGGATAAGGAACCACTTAAGGAAAAAATCATCACACAAATCTGCAACTACAGATTCTGTGCTTTCCGGTGCTTAAGAATTACTTGCAATAATTTTGGAAGTGTTACAGAAGCTGAAAAGCAAAACAGAACCACGGGACAGATCCTTTTATTAAATCAGAAGCAGCGAGCAAGAAGGAAATCTTGGCAACAGCAGACTCATCTACAATTTCTTTTTTTTCATTCCTGGGAAAGCAATAGAATGAACAAACCTAAATAACCCACAGCCACCCGCAGGTGGAGGCACAAAAGGAGCACGTCTTTCACAGGCAACGCCCAGTACAAGACAAATGCCTCCACTGTGTTCCAGCTAGGTGCACTATGGAAGGGGAACCCCACAAACAGGTTCACCACATCCTGTCCCTGTACCTCCATGCTTGTCGAAATAGCTGTCTGCATCCCCATGAATAGGTCCAAACTTCATCCTGTACCTCCACACCTGCCAAAATAGCTGTCTACATGGTATCTGAGGCCATTAGATAACCCAACCCAGCAGGGCTGGCTTGTGCTGTCTGCCAACAACACAACCGAAAAATCAGAGGATTTCTTTCAAAATGACCAGCTTGAAAGAAGAATATGAATTTGGCGGGGCAGGGTGTATGTGTGTCACACATACATCTTACTGCTGGGTTTGTTGGCATTAATGAAGTCAGAAATATCTTACAGGTTTTCTGAGCAGTTCTGGCCATTTTCCGCCTCCTCTCCTTCCCACAAAAGCAGCCTGCCTAGCAAGATCTGCTGTATAATAATTTTTCCCTTGTATTTTATGTAAATACAAACACTATTAAAAACACACCATATTCTCATTTCTTTCCCTCCATGAAGAGTGATTACAGATAAATGCTCCCTAGAAACGAAGCACCAGATTTATTCAAAGGTAAACATCCCATTTAATGCATCCCCCAAGACTCTGAGGGAGGTACTGCTTTCAGGGTTGGAAAGTCCTAAGTCAGGCAGGACCGCCACTGTACCAGCTCCCTTCCATATTCAGCCTCCACAGAAGGACATGCAGATCCTTTGCGGCTCCCTAACTCAACTCTGTTCATTGCTGAAATCCAGGTGGGCTGGAGATGGGTGGGAAGGACAGGAGCAGCTCTCGTGGGGTCACCAAGCCAAGGTCCCACAACCCTCTCCATCCTGGGCACACATGATCAGGGAGGAGAGGGTCAAGACAGCAGCCAAGCTGGCTTCTCATGAACCAAGGATAACTCCCGTTTCACGGAAATACTGCCTACAGTCAGATCCACACAGTCATGGCTTCTTTGCATCTAGAGGGACACAGAGAGGTCAAGGATGAGAAAAGATGCCTGGACCTCCTTGCGTCTTTCTGGGCTTCTTCCAACATAAAAGCAATTGTCACAGCTGGAGAAGAAGTGAGGGAATATGGTGTGTAGATACGTCATATGGCACAAAGTTTGTAAATATTCTGCATATAAAAACATCATGTTTAACAAACTCAATCTCCCACAACACAAAAAAGCCCATCACTGAAACCCAAACCACCAGGAATAAATCATGAACCACAAAGCATGTCTGCATGTGAAAAAAAAAGCCATGAAAAATAAGTCTCCTCAGAGCACTAAGAAGTCAGCTTCACCATCTTCCTCTCTGGGCAGCACGGGATGGTTGCACCCAGCTTGATAAAGCTCCAGAGCACAACCCCATGGAAATATCCGGGCTCAGGCTTAAGCCGGCATTGCTCCCACTCCAGCTCCAAGTACTAATGCATGTTTGATTAGGCAACAGGAGGAGCATCTGCTCCTTCCAAAAGTGACCACAAGCTCTTGGCAATAACACCGAGTACTTGCTCTGGCCCTAACCGCACACCGCAGTTGTTAGACAGCTTTGCCAAAGGAAGACGCCTTGCCAGACAGAGCGTTCAAAATAAAGCAAAGAACAATCACTTTAAATAATCAGCATTTCAAGCGCTCTAACGAAGAGAACACGTAGTAAGGTGACCTCAGAGAAAGGAAAACGTATTAAAGCAAATGGTACAAGTGATTTTTCAAATATTCCTGCCCTTTTCACTTTCCACAGGGAAGTCTGCAGAAATCTTACAAAATCAGAGCCTCAGCATTATTCGCCTTTATATTCCCACTGGTTCCAGCGGCATTACTCCCACAGATGGGGACTATAGATCAGGTGAGGGTATTTTCTAATTTGGGCCATCTTTTGGGCATACTAACCACTCTTGGACACAAGCTAAGCCTTCTGCAATAACAAGGCTAGATGACAAATAATGAAATTAAAAATAATTTAGAAAACCGAGAAAATTCTGGATTCTTGTCATTTCCCTTCTGGTTTTGGTTTTTTTCATACTTTGGAAACAATAGAGCAAAAACCAACTGACATGCTCACGGAGGAACCCGAACTTTTAAGAGAAACAAAATGCCATCCAAAGGCAAATGGCAAAATTCCCAGTAACATCATTCATGCCAGAGTTTCATCTTGTATGCTTTTCTGTGAATTGATATAAAAGTATTTTGATGAAGATATCCTATTGTATACCATTTGCAATTACACACACAATGAGACTATCAAATGCTGCTTTTGAGATGCAGACCTCATACTGAAACAGTAACAAAGCCCCGTACGCGCGGCTCTAGGGGCACACGTGCAGATCAGAGTTTGGCTCACGCATACAGAGCGACACATACATCAGGATGTAAACGTGGAGCCCAGCTTGAAAAAGCAGCTTGCATTTGCATCACCCTGATACCCATCCTAAAACTGAATACTCAGCACTTTTCAAGGACCAGCCAATCCTCTCATGTCCATACTGGGGGAGCCTGTTTTAGGACCGGTGGGAAGCATGGCAGGGAAATGGCACAGCACGTCTCAGCACACAGTGGGAGCCTTCTGTTACTATGGGGTTTGAGGGGCTTTTGACAGGAGATAGCTTTATTTTTTTGGCCAGCAAGCTGTCCCAGATGCTTTCTGCAGTGCCCGGGTGCAGAGCTACCCTGTGCTGGGCACCCCGCCTGCCTGCTCGCGTTCGGTAACCCCATCACCAGCTTCAGTGGTGTCTCCTCCTCCTCACCTTACATCAGACCCCAAGTCAGGACTGGGACTCAGGTGTGCTTCCCCTTCCCTGGCCATCCCTGGAGTGGGGACAACAGCAGCATAGCCAGAGCCGGCCATATCGCCAGCTGGGTTACTCCTGCACCCAGGGCCTCTGCACGGCTGAAGCCCAGCATCTTTAACGATCTCTCCTTTCTACACTCCACTCTATTCATTTTCCACTTCCCCAATCACAGCTGTCAAGCCCTATTAATGTGTAGAAAAAAAACAACCAGACTTAAACTCAAACCTGCTAGGCCAGAAATAGAAGTTCTCATTTTCCTTTTTTCCAAAACACAGAATAGCTGAGCAACAACGAAAGGAAAAGGAAATCTCTCCCAAGTGCACATCTGGAACCAATTTGCTGTATGTAGCCACTGGGTGTCACTTTTGATATATATTGGGTCAGCCATGCAGCGCTTCGGTGAGAGAAATGTATTTCAAAGAGGTGATCTTAAACCAAACCAGACTGCTCCGCAGCCTCTCAAGCACAAGCTGTAATTAGCAATTAGCCAGCCAGGCTGATTTATTAATGAAATGTCTTTGCCACGACATTAAGCACCATGTAGAGGCTCTTACCTCTCGGTCTGCAGTGTGACTTTTGACGGCTCCACATTAGGGTTTTCCCACTCCATCTGTGGACAGTGCATGAAGTAGCAGAGGGTGTACAGAGCCTCCGGCTCCCAGTAGAGCGATCCCTGCTTTTGGTGCATTGGTGTCCCGTTCCCGTGCTGCTTGGCGTTGAGGGGCTGGAGGTGGTGCATCGCTCGAGACACCAGGTCACCTAGAAAGAAAGCAAAAGCTGGGTGAATGCCAGACTTTCCAGCTGCCTCTCCTGAATTTTCAAACCAAAAGACATGCTAGGTTGGTTTTCCTTCCCATCTAACCTCACATATTCAAATGCTAAAGGGAAGGAGAGGACCCTGTGCATTGTTTACCACCAGGCAGGACTTTGCCTGGTGGTTTATGTGGTGTGGTGTGACATACCCGGGCTGCAGACAAGCCCCTAAAGGCCTGCAGGAGATGTGTTTCTGCAAATATGGGGTGTAGGGAGTATCAAGCCAGCCCATCAGCACCACCAGAAGAGCCATTATGCCAGATCACAGCCACCTACAGGCAGCCTTCAGAGGCTGCCAAAACCCTCAAAAATGACCAGTGAGGATGATGCAGAGCGGCACCAAAAGCTGCATGCTCTTGGTTAGAGAGCGGCAGAGAAGTTCAGCCCCTTGCAACACGGAAGGAGGCAGTCAGAGATCGCATAGAGTACTGTGGGAGCGTGCAAAGGGACATGTAGGTGAATTTAAAAAAGGGGGGAAAAGAATGTTAAATTCAATACCAGAAATGTGCACCCGAAATGGTAAGCTGCAAGCCCAGGCTGGGCCTAGAAAACTTCATGCTAGCAGAAGAACAAAGCCTGTGAAGCAGGCTCACCTAGCCACTCGCATTTCCAGAGCACAGAAAACAGCTCAAGAGAAAGATGCTCATCGTCTCCCCTGAGCTGATGTGGTTCTGGGCACTTCCTCACAGGGCAGGTATGGGAAACCAGCCGCAATATATGGACTGGGATCAGCAAAGTCAGCAAGCGAGATCAGCAGGCAAATATACTGACGAGCAGCAGTGAGTCTCTTAGCACAGCACTGATTGTAACTAATTAACTACAGCACCTCCCTCCAAGGAAAATGAATCTTGTTGACTAGTGACCACTCTATCAAAGGCAGGGAAACAATTGTGGTTATAACTGCCTGTTTTCACATATTCAAATCACTCTGAGAGTGCTCTAGGGGAAAATAATGATCTCAGATCAAATCAGATGATTTGTTTTAAATGAAAATCTGAGCAAGAGCCCTTTGGGTCATTCTCAAGCCATACAAAAGCGAGTGATGGGGAAAAGAGGACATCATTTTCTGGTGTTAAGAAGTAGTCACGTGCTTTCTGTTAGTTGTTTTCCCAAGCAACCCCTGAGCACTGAAATTTGGAAGGCAAAGTTGGAAATGCACACCAAGGTAGGAACATAAAACCAAATCTGGGAACAACAACAAAAAAGGCAGCCAAATAATGAACTCCCAGGAAAAGCTGAAAGAGAAACATTTTGACTTTGTGTGTAAGGCAAAGCTACAGGTTGGTTTTTTCTTTTGCAAAGTCCCACCCCTGTGAACACATCACAGCACATCACCTCTCTCCAGTCTTACTCACACAGAAAACGATGCTGCTGTGATAACGCACATCTGGGAGAACAGAAACATTTCATTCAAAAATACTCACCCCAGTCCTCCAGAAACACAGCCTCAAAACCATAAAGAGAAGAAAACCACTGGCATGAGAAAACTGCCGAGTCTATGATTTCAGGGTTTTGACACGATTTTTTGCTGCACTCTGCAATATTCCTCTGAATCAAAGCTTTCATTTAAAAATAGTTTCTATACTTTTTCTTTGCCAGGAAATTGCCATGATAGGACCAATCTTGCAGCCTTGCATGCTGATAATTTCTGAGAGAAGCTGTACATGAGAAAAGCCTGCAGAATCAGGTTCATAGCAGAAACACATGTGGCTCTGGAATGACTGCTTAATCTTGCATAAAATTATCTGCAGGCAAACAGAAGCACCAGAAAAGTTTGGGACCCTCTTCACTCAGTCCACTCTGTCACAGCGGATGCACACTGCCAAGTCAAGCACAGGCCAATTTAACTGCTAGCAACCTTGCTGATAGTAAAAGTAAATTCCTCTCTCTTTCTCCAAAAGACTAAATAAATAAATAAATAAATAAATAAATAAAATAAATGCGCAGAAGTGCTGGCTGCAACATCCAGTTTTAATAATAATAGAAAAAGCCAAGAAAATGGAATTGCATTAAATTAATCATTTTCAGACCCAAGCCACTACAGCACTAAAGCATGTGGTTGAAGTTAAGCACATGAATAGTCTTATTTCAGTGGACTGAGACAGCAGGCACCAGAGAATGCCTCTGACTTCTGTACCAAATGAGGAATAAAAATCAGGATGCAATTTAGGCCCAGATTCAGGCAGCAGCATTACTTCACCCCCATTCCTCCCCAGGCACTGGGGTGATGCGACTTCAATGACACATCCAGCACCAGAGGAAGCTGCAATGTGAGTAAAAAGGGAAAGCAACAGCAAGAATGACGAAGGCAGGGTGGGCAGCTCAACATTGCTGCTGATGCAAGTGTGGAGGAACTTGAGTCTTGCTGAAATCAATAGCAAATCTCCTAGTCATTTTAATATGACCAGGAGTTCATCCTTTTATTCTGTATTTCCTCTTATGAAATTCACACCAATTCATGTTATTAAAGCTCTTTATGCTTAAGCCTCATTTAATTACATCATAGCAAAAACTGATTGGTGTAGATTTAGCTTTTGCCTTTGGTATATTATCACTAGTTACATTTCAAATAATTCTTATATTAACGATTATTATAACATTCCTCTATTAGAGACAATTTAAAACTCAAATAATCAATACCTATAAAGCATCAAGCTTCACCAAGGACAGTAAGTAAGAACAAAAAGCTGGTACCCAACAGGCAGAGCACTGGAGGCAGGACAGGAATCACTGCTCTCTATTTTATTCCACAGTGTAACCTCAAACCATTGTGTGCCCTGGTGCCCTTTTCCTCCTATAGCTGCATCTGGTTACAGCACAAATTCTTCGGGGCAGAGACTGTGCCTTAGCATATCTGTGCGCCAGGATCAGTGCCAAGAAGAGGTGAGGGAGCTGACAGGCGCATGCACACACTGTACATAGTGTAGTATAGTATTGGGTTCAAGATGCAAACGTGTTGTTTCAATCCCTATCATGTTTTGCTGCTTCTATTCTTCCTTGCTAAGTATGCTTTTGCTTCTCCATTTTCTTTCAAATTTCAACCCAGAGTTGAAATTCTCTTTGATCCTGGCCAGGGTACTCCAAAGACCAGGGATGTGAAAACAGCTTCATGATGGGACTCACTGGTCTGGTCTTCAGTAGTCAATTAACTCAAGTCTCATCTGAGAAATCCAGCCTACATTTGCTCTCCTTGACAGTTAAGTCACAGTATATCTGAACACCAAGGGCAATCTTGAATTTGTGGCCAAGTATAAAGAGAGAAACCCCCTTCAATACTTTGTGTTAGCCATCTCTGCTCTTCAGAGCCATGTTCTGATACAGCAACACTCTGCAAGGGGAGGTTACTTGCCCACATCATTTCTGGCTCTTCTGCATCTTGTTTGGCCCTGAAAACACGTCAGATATATCAATTGAGTGCATCTGAAAGGCCAATAAATTCCTGAGTGTATAATTTAAAAACAAACAAACAAAAAAAACCAGAAAAAACTTTAAAATCCCAGCAGTTGAGTCGACCTTATAACTCCATAGATGCGGCTCCTGAGGGCTCTGGCATCACAACAGAAGGGGCTTGGCAGGGATCCCCACCTCGCCACCCCCTGCACTCGTTCTTACCCCTGTACCACTGCCTGCAACCCATCTGAGGAACAGACTGGGGAGATGATCTGCCTGACAAAAGAGATTGCCAATTTCATTTTGTTTTTAATTTAAACCAAACAAACACTTCCATAATTTATGAAACATAAGCTAAGCCAGACCACGCACAAACTTCTCTTCTGGCAAAGTTAGGGAGAGAAGACATCACACTGTGCAGAGTAGACACACACACACAAAAAGTCTAGCAGTGAGGTGGGGGGATACTTGAGGACATTTCTGTTGCCAAAGCTGGGAAGCCAGAACTGGAGGACAGGATCCCAGAGGGCAGCAAAGGTGGTGGCAAGCTCCAGGCTGGCACTGCCTTGCAGCTCTGGATCAGGACAGGGAAGAGCTCCTGAAACATGGCTCCATGCTGGAGCTTGTCAGCACAGAGCAGGAATACCGTGACTCACATGCTGGTTAGCAAAGAACCCACAAAACCATCACCATATCTCAGTATGTGGAGAGCTGATGCTATAGCTACCAGTATGTCATCCTTTCCACAACTAAAGTGGGACTCACCCATAGCTACTGCTGTCAGTTCAGCACAGTTTATGAATGCAAGGTCCACATATATTTGATTTAAAGACTGAAAATATTATGTAAGATGCATGTTGTGACATGGGCCTGGTTTAAGGCAATACTGAATATTTAAGGAACGGCTCCACTGACTTCAAGCTGAAGATGTGATGTGACAGGGAAAGTAAGGCTGCCCCAGTCTGCATGGGGGTGGTATACAACATGTAGCACACAAGAGGACAGCTCATGCCCTCTCCACGGTCATCAGCGAAGTCTTTTTTTTCCACTGTGTCTGGCTTCATTAAAAGTTATTATCGCTGCTTTTACTATTTTAGAACCCAGTGTTTAAAAAAATAACACATCTGTTTCCAATTTTGTAACAGAGGAGGGAGGAAAGATGAAAAGCAAAAAGAGGAGGAAGAAAGAGGAAATGATAGATGCCCAGTGTCCCCTTCTGAGCAGCTTCCTGTGGGATTTTACGGTCTGTCATGGTGGACCTGATCTTGCAATCATGCCTGCTCAAAAGCAGGCTCACTGCTTTGAGAGGGACAAACTTCCATAGCCTAAAACATTCAGCTGGGTGTGCAGCTGCACAACCGTGACCCTGAGGTGAATGACGCTGGACCGATCCTTACACAGCCACTCCCTTAGGACACCTACCTCGAGTTTTTCGTGTTCCAAAACCAGGCCATAAAACCGTAACAACAACTTAACAGTGGTATTTTTGCACACTGCAAACAAACCACACAGTTCTTTGGCCTGTGTCTTTCTTTCAAAGCCCAGGGAAGAGAGAAGGATTTCTGTTTCCACCATAGTCCTCTTCCTGTGTGATGCCCCGTTAGGGCACCAACATGAAGCAGCAACAGGACATGTTTCTAGCACAACAGCATCCTGCAGGCAGCACCCATCAGTTTGGTAACACTGGTCTGATCATCCTTCCAGCTGTATATGATTGCAATGCATGTAGCCTGTGCTCTGGAACCCTGATAATAAACCACAGTCTATTCAAACAGACTGCTACCTGGTAGCCACGGCCATCTCGCATCCTTCCCAAACTGTAGCTAAGTGTCTCCTTCTCCATCCTCCCTGTTGCCTCTGGTTTATGAACTGAAGTGATGCAGTGCTACAGCTCACCCCGGCATATGCCTGTAAGCATATGAATATGAGCAGTTGAACTGTGTCTCGTGTACCACGGCAGGCTGCCTTCAGCCACCCGCTCAGCTGCCCGAGCCATCCCTACACTCTTCATTTATTTCAGCTGTGCTGCGCCTCCCTGTTCACTCTGCCTCTGGTGTTGCATCAATCTCTATGTTTCAAAAGTCAGCTGAGCAAAAACTGCTCGAGCAAAACCTCCCCTCGAATGATTTATTGGAGGTCTTTCTATCGTTAACTGAAGACAACTCATCTATGCCAGGAAAGGAGCATGCGGAGAGCTAGGGAGGGTGCACACTAGGAAGCGTTTAGCATGTATTTCACTGTGCACATGCTCTTAGCACAAGGTATCTTCAAACATGAAGCTATGCTATTCTTGGCATGCAGTATACTCCAGATTCAAGAGCCCTGGACTGCAGGTGTGCTTGGAGTGCCATAACCCGCAGTCAGTGGAGCATCCCACGTGTAACAGATTCACTGTTGAACTTGCCTTGCAGAAACCTCCTCATCTCTGCCATCTTTGCATGCCCACATCATGCCCCTATGTGAATTTGCTACCTCAGGCAACCTTTTCTTCTCCTAACAGCCATTCATCTCTCCTACAGAAGAGCAAACGAAGGTGCTGTGGTATTAAGATCTGAATTCAGCACCAAATGACAGGACTAGGATACAAGCAACCCATTTCCTGACAAAGGCTTCCCTGTGGCCTCCCACAGATCATGTAACCTTTTATCTCCACTTATCACACCATCGCAAGAAGCTTCTATTTATATTACAAGAGTAAATGTTTATGTGCAATTTAGTGTTTTCAAAGCCTTTGAAGACTGAGAAATTAGGAATTGGATATATACCATAAAAAAGCCACAACAGTAATTAAACCTTCTCAAGTTCACATACCTTTTATAACACTATTACCTTCAAAACCTCCAGTCCAACATGGCAACCATAACATTTGCATTTGATTCTCCTTAAACCATGTCAGCTCCAAACAGAACAAGCTTTGCCTCAGATGAGCTATTCATCTGCCAACCTAACAGAGAGTCTTCCCTCTGAGGACAACCACTGCCTTATGGAACACCGTTCCTGGATTTTCTTCGGCCTTACGTAGACCCACATCCTCAAACTCTGAGTTCAAGAATCCTCTCATGGCTGAGCAGGCCAGTTGAATAGTACTCACCCTGGCCTGACAGATTATCTGTGCTCTGCACTGCAGGGACAGGGAGGACTGCTGGAAAGGAAAGGAAAATGCTGGCTTAACCCCAAGCATGCTGTGATGAACAAGAGTTCTGGGGTGAACAGGAGTATGCACCTCAAGGGTGATGTATGTAGTGGAGTCCTGAGCCAATACACTGGTGTATTGTTAGAGGTCCACAATCCCCCACCCACCAAGGCAATGTCTTTTGCCTCTAACCATCAAACCTGAGCGGGCTTAAACACATGAGGTAGAAGCCCTAGAGGAACAAAACCACCTGCAGAGGGACATTCAGTGATCCTCAGCTGATCCTCCAGAAAGGTGAAGGGGGATTTATCTCACCTGTGGGGGAAACCAGGGAGCACCCAAAGGAGTGCTGACCGCAGACAGGGACCGAGGCAAGCGATAGCTGCCTCTGTTCAGTCCCTGTAATCCCCAAAAGAAATCCACCCTGCCCTGGTCAGCAAGGCAGTGAAATGGAAGGTAAAGCCTTAGCAGGTTGTCGACTGGTATTTTCAAATTATCCTCCCTCCTGCTTCATTTCCTCTGATAAGCAAATGCATTGCTTTATGTTGTGTGACAGTGGGTAGCTCAGGGGAAAGGGAAGAAAAGCAGGAGGTTGTTTGGGGATGTTAGGTAACCCATAACCTTTCTTGTGCACAGACACAGACACTGAATGGAGGCTCAGGTCCATCACTCAGAGCGGGCCGCAAGGAGAATGGAGGAGCAGCTCGGGGAGCCTGCAACCACCTAGCACTTAATGGAGGCAAGAATCTACCTAGCACTTAGCATTTAAGCATTGTATTAATCTGCCTTGTGTTCTCTGCTGGGGGGCAAAAGGGCACCTCAACAACTTCTCTTTTTAGCTTTTATACACGGACCGGGTGACGTGTGGATTACGGCAAGGAGGAACCGCAAACAAGATGCGCAGGAAGCGGTAGGAGGGCGAAGATGTAGAAATTTTGTGCAATGACCTAGCGGAGAGCCCTCAAAAACTAGGAAAAGTATCACCATATGTGGCGAGTGTCCACACAGGCTGCTATGTTGAAGGGAGCACTATCATCTGAACTGCAGGTTTCAGCTAGTATCTCAGCTTAGCTCAGCACTGTGCTGCATGAACCAAACCATTCACAGGAAATAAGGTTTGGCCCTTCTCTATGAAGCTGCTTATTTTGGGAAAAATATCTGACAAATAGGGAGTTTATTCTGGCATTAAATAAGCAGAGCAGTTACAACAACCCTTCTTCAGATGCCACCTTTCCAGCAAGCACCTTTACCCTGGCATTGGTTTCTATGTCTAGGTTTAACCTGTTATTTACAGGACACAAACCAATTTGTATGGCTCCTACAGTGCTCCTTCCTGGTGGCTGCAGAGGATTGAGACTAGATGAAAAGACAGGGGAAGAGATGCTGACTTTCATCATCTCAGCTGGGGCTGCGAGGAGAAATGAAAAACAGTATTGGTATGTGCAGTCATATTCCTACTTACACTTGAGCATTAAGCCTTCCTTTCACCCCTCACAGTGTGCAAAGATCTACTGAGAGGCTGTTATTTTGGAAATACTCAGCACTGCAGAGGCAAAAGGAGGATGATGGGGAAGGGTGGCGTTTTTCCAATGGCAGAAAAGAAAACCTTGCTGAGACCTGAGTGGTGACATGGAGGAAATATGGGCCTGAATATCACATCTGGGAGCTGCTCTGAGTTAAGCACCATTCAAAGGCTAAAAAGCTCTGAGATCAGCAATGTTAAGTTGCATGTGCATCTTTAGATTACCCTTGTTTAAAATAAAAATGCCTACTGGTGGCATTAACACAGAATAATACCATCACCACCGGTCACCGTGGTTTGCACAAGACTTGGTGGCAAACTTCTCACCCAGGAAAGACATAGCAGCGTGTCCATCTTTGTACCCAAAGCAAGTCCCAGTTTTCTGCTATAACATAAAGACATGAGCAACGGCATGGTTTGGATGACATCTTAATCCATAGTTTATCCCTCTGTGCAGCTCAAGATACAAACTTTCTGCCACCCTACATATGTACCCCGGCATAGGATGGTTGTCCCAGCTCAGCCATATACTAACACCTTACGGTCTTCATCCCAAGGCAGCGAGGGAGGAATATTTCCTGGTGCCAGGATAGATGCGCAGTGCACCCTAAAGCTCTGCTCTTCCTTGTCATGAACTGTATGCAAGAGAAAGAGGGTCCTCCTTCATCCAGCAAAATGCCAACAAGTCCAGTTGCGAGCCTCTTCCCTTCTGCATCTGGTCTCCAAGTCAGCAGTGGTATTTTTAGACAGATGATGAATAGGTGTGTTGGAATATTATACAGTTAAATATACATAAATGCTTGTGGATTGCAAATATGCATATAAAGAAGTTAGGAAAAATATTCAAAGGTCAAAATGGTATCATGGAATCTTTCAAGAGAGAAAGCTCTCCCTGATATTCCTCTTTTTCTGTTCAGTCAGCTGATTCTTAAATAAAATAAAATAGAAGAACTGGAAATATAGAAGAATCCCATCATTTTCTGAAAAAAAACCCAAACAGATCTATCAGATCTATTTCCCTTCTCCCTTAGACCTGGTCTGGAACCACAGGAAACTTTAGCTGGGGCAGGGGAACAAAAGTTTTGTGAAATATTTTTTCTAAGATTAAACAGTGAAATACTGTCAGGCTACTGTTTAAAATCCTATTATTTTTGCCGTGCTTCAGTTCTTCCCAATCTTCTCTATATAATAAGCATTTCAAATGAAATTACATTATTTTAAAACATACTGTAGTAGGCAATTACAATTCCTGAATACTAAATGCCGATATAACATAGGCCAGATTTATTGTTGTTCCTTAACTTTGTGCCATGTTCATTATATTTTAATGAATAAGGTTTCACATTAATTTTTCAAGCCTTTTCCTTGGAATCATGCATTAGTCCTGCATTAGTCCT
Source organism: Baryphthengus martii (assembly GCA_013396935.1). NCBI lineage: Eukaryota > Metazoa > Chordata > Aves > Coraciiformes > Momotidae > Baryphthengus > Baryphthengus martii. The sequence goes on from VWZK01019006.1 coordinate 210,775, forward strand.
GTAATTGCGTGCAGGGATTAGGTCTCTATTTACATTCTCCTCCTAAGTGGTGGAGACAAAACCTTCCTTTCATTTCCCCCTTAAGTCAGCAATGTTGCCTCTTCTTCCTGGTTTCAGGAGAGCATCCCAGGGCCAGCAGTGCTCCCTCACCCTGCTGCCACCAGGCCGGGCAGGGCTGTCCCAGCAAGGACCAGCGCCTGCCACTTTCTAAGCAGAAAGAGAAAGCAGAAGCACCAGGCAAGCAGGGTTTGGTGGGGGACCAGAGGAGCATCTGCAAATCTGTTTGCACTTGCCTGGCCATGAGAACCCCTCGACGGCGGCCTAGATCGACCTCATCCTCTTCAGCATTCCCAAAGACTGCTGCCCTCCCTCTATGGTCGTGTCCACCATTCACCCTTGCCCAATTTTCTCTCTCCTCTGTCACGACCCTAGGGAGATGTAGCTCATCTAAAAGCTCTTTTCTTTTTTATGTCAACAGCATAAATGAAAAAAAGAAGGGAGAGGACAAAAGAGGACCATCATATGTTGGGCAAGGTGAAGGCAGTACAAGATGTAAGGCTTTTCACTTTGTGAATCTATTGTCCACCTGGGACAGACTGTGAAGAAACTAAGAAGATCTGAGCTGAAATACAGGTGCTGGGCAGTAAACAGGCCCCCTTTGCAGGCTTTCATCTTCCACAGGACAGATTTGATTTCCTGCTTTCAAAGCCTCCAGCAACTCAGCAGATGACCACACTGCTATGTGTGAGGACGCTGGGCAGCACGGAGAGCAGGGGAAGCCTTTCCTTTGCGTGCAGGCGCTTGTTAGTTCTAGTTATTCTGTGCACTTCCAATTACTAATGTCAATAAACTTTAGGAAAGCTCATTCAATTAGAATTGCCTTGTTTTTCTCTGAGATGAAATTGGACTGCTTTATTGCAAGACCACTCTTTTCCCTTGGCTTTTGTGCTCTTTTGAAGAGAACACAAATTAAGTCCTGGCTCCTGGGGTATCACAAGCCAGCAGGACATTGCGGACACACGCCCAAGGAAGGCCCGTTCTGATGGTCCAGCAGGCCAAACTTCTGTCCTTGTCACTCACTCCTGGTTGCCATCTCCTCCTCTCAAGTGCTATCCTCTTAACTCCAAAGACTCTCTCTGAACATCTTTATTCATTCCAACAGGAGCAGGGGCTTTTATGTACCTTACCCTTCCCTCATATCCCACTTTCTCCATGCCAGAGGTTGTTATATCCTCTTTCTCTCCACAATGCCACTTCTAAAGCTCTCCATCCCACTCACACCACTGGGGCAACGATAAACCCTCCTTCGCCTCCTCCCTCCCCGCCAACACACTCCAATCCCCAGGTGTTCCCTCCTGGCTTCTCCCCGCTGCTCAGTGATTCTGCCCCCACGTTGTGGTTCTGCAGCCTCCCTCCGTGGCAGAAGCTTCACTGTAACCTCCAAGTCGCAGCCTCTGCTGATGCCAGAGACAGATATAAAAGCACTGAACAAAGAGTAAATCCTCTTTGACCTTCCATCCCCTACATTTTCCTTTGATTTCATGATTTTCCCCGAAATTCACAGGTTTTTGCCTTCCTCCACTTTTCACAACTTTAGTTTTGAACTCTGCACTGGCACTGCTCCACAGTAAAGATTTCTACCCAACTGAGCATCAAGCCTTGCAAGCTCTGCCAATTACCACTCCTCCTACTGCTTCTTCTCCGACATGCATCTGCTTGCAGGGGCTGGGGAGGTAACCCTCGATGGTTGTCCAGAGGGCTTTCTGGAGGGCTACCAGCTTGTGCTGGAGGTGCCAACCTCTCTCACAGCTGCATCTAACTCCTACTGATGCACTCTTTTCTTCAAGTTGGCCACCCTGAAGAGTGTTTTGCCTGTGTTTGCAGTCAACAGACATACAGAAAACAAACCCTCTCAACCAAGCATTTGAATCTAAGCTAAGATTAGAGAGGACAGATTTCTGGGATAGAGGGATAGAGGGAGATAACTAACAAGCCTGGCTTTTTGGGTTGCATACAGAGGTTCAAAAAAATGCAGAATGTGAAAAAAAAATACCAACAACAAACACAACCCTGAAATATCCACAGATTACTTACTTTTTGAAACACAACCATATGTACTTCAAGAATGAGAGCCGTATCATGCATAACTTAGCTGGCGCACAGACGGTACTGTCGGGTGTTTCATGTGCATGAAATAAATAAGCATAAATTACTTAATTTGAATAATACCAAACACCTGATTCCAGAGACGGAGCAACACTTCACACTAAGGCACGTAAAGTGCTCTTGGCTTGTTTACGTTTTACCAGAGTAGAGAAAAAATTAGCAAGCTGAAAACAGAAAGTCCTGTTGTGGCTTGTAGACAAATGTCCATGGTACATCCACAGTGCTTATGACCAGCATATAAACTGAGCCTTGATGACACAACAGAGCTTTAGAGAAGATCCCATTATTACAGAAAATGCCAGAAAAAATGAACATGAGATACCTACATGTGTTCTTTACCATGTTGGTAACACAGGATTCAGTAATAAGAACAACAATAAGTTGGGCAGCCTGTATCTTCATAAATATGAGTCTTTTCAACTTCTCCCCAGAATTTCATTATCAGACCTCAGGTGAAAAATACCTGGCTATTTCTGACAGACCTCAGAAAGAAAACAACACAAACCCCAACTTTTTTGTCTGAATGCTTCTGTTCTCCCATGCACAGCTGCGTATCTCTAACTATACCATAAGTAAGTGATTGGAAGGCTTCTATTTTAATTAATACAAACTTTATAAAAGGCATTTCTAGTAATTTTATCTCCATGTCACATGAATATTCACATGGCACTTGCCTCCTACAATTTATTTGTGCTGAAATCAAAATTTTCAGATTCTGACATATCATAGATTCTGATATTTCTCAAAAAAATTGCTATTTTGATTAACAGCAAATAATTTATCTTCCAGGCACAAATTCCCTTGGTGCAGGTTTGCGTTATAGTTCTTTCCTCTGCTGGAACTGGAGAAGGAAAGGCACGGTGAAGGACTATCTGTAACACAGGTCAAACTAGCTCTGCTTTAAATTTGTGACAATATTTCCTTCACATATTGTAACCTTCATCTTTTTGCCTGCCCATCTCAAAATACACATCCCAGTCAAATGAGACAGGTCACCGACAGGAGAGGCATTTTCAAGTCTGGCCAAGCTGTGAGGTGCTCCCAAACCCAAAATAGGGAAGATGAAATAAATCATCTTTCACCTTTAGAAATGAGAGCAGTGTATGCAAACAAGTCATAGGCTATGGGACTGCACAACACTTCTTTCGTCCTGTGACTTCAGCTTTCAAAATGGCCATGGAGCATAAGCATGGCTAGATCTGACCCAAGGTCTTCTTCAACATTACACACGCCCCCTTGCTCTCCTCTATATAACCAGGCGATGCAAACAGCTTTGCCTTCCTTCAAGCTGAGAAACCTGAACATTATTAACAACCTTGTACTTACTGAGTTCAGCAATGCTCCCCACACGTGTAGCAAGTAAAGACTGCTCGATGGTCCTTAGCTCTGACTGGCTGAACATCTGCACTTCTCCGGGTTTGTTTGACCTTTGCTGGTCTTTGTGAAGGTTCAAGCTGTCTGGCAGACAGAGAACACCTACAGTGGATAAAAAGAAAGGAGAAGTCCAATGTAATTTCAGACAGTATGGATGACTTTGCTGCCACCATGTCATTTTGGGGGCATTCCAAGATGAAGCCAACGTGTGCAGAGCTCAAAGACAACCAAAAACTACAACTCAATGTCACAGATGACTCATGCTCTCAGAGTAACCCTCTTTGGTTCTTCCAAATATCCTCCTTAGGATGTCACCTAGAGATAATTCTTAAAGAAAATCCTAGAGATATGCCCAAGAAGGACATCAAGAGGGTTCCAAAGAAGCCTCCTAGAAACCACTCCCAACCCACAGAATTACATTTATTAGAAGATGGTATCTCAGCAACAGAATTCTTAAAGATTAGCTTTAAAATGAGGTATGATACAAATGATACATTTATAGGATTTTCCCTTACAGGAAAATCCACCAACAATTGCCAAAATAATGGACAGCTTCAAGATGCTCGCAGTGTCATTGACGGACTTATTGAATTTCTTTTCTAATACAACTACTGGCATTTGAAGTGCTTGGGCTTCAAAAGCCCATTATGCAGAAGCCCTTACAGCTCTGAATTTTTGTGGGGCAGGACATAAGTAAAGCTACTGACAAATAATAATTTAGATATGTATTCATTCAGGCACAAAAGTCACTTTCCGCCATGACATCTAAACCCTCAGGCGTAGATAGAGGGCACACATTTATTAATCAAAATCACTGTCATGCTAAAAAACAGAACTTACTTGTAAGAGCAAACACTGCATTACCACCCATGGGTAACAGATACATGGAAGCCCAGCTTAGAGAGCAATCTCTCCTGCCTTCCTGTGGTCTATAAAGAACTAGCTACAGCCACACTCTCCATAGCATCACCTTCCCAGTCCCACTAGGACACATGTAGGTGGATACTTGCTGGAGGCAGTGGAATTGTATCTCTTTATGATTATTAAATTTCATCTTCTCTCCACTGTGCAACAATTACCTTTGAAAAAAAAGTCAGAGTAGGAAATGTATTTTTTTTCCATTAGCTTTTACTATTCCTTCCTTTTAAGTACAGGAAAGAGATTCTGCCTTTATGAACCAAGCAGACTTTACAAAACACATTAAGGAAGAGGTACACATTTCGTGTTTTTCTTCAGGGGGAAGAACTTACCTAGTTTCCCTGCTCAATAAATACGTAGTGCCTAACTAGTGATCAATAATTCTACCAATAGGTATAACATTGGAGATCCCGAACAGAATGGTCATCTCAATCCCTACTTACTTTAGTTATGAAAAAGCCCCACAAATCACTGCTTTGGAGCATCGCAGGACCAGGTAATGCACCTGAGATGGGATGCTTCTCACCCACCTTGCTAGCTCCAAATGACTGAGGATTCCCCACTCACATCTATCTCGCCTCTGCAAAGAGTTTAGTCTAGAACTTGTATTTGTAGCACGGACCTAAAAACATCCATCCTGGGAGAAGAGAGACGACGCAGGTTTAGTGAGCAGGTTCAAAAAGCAGGGATATACACTGGGAAAACCAGGACCAAAGGCCTTGTCCACCATGGCTGGAAGACGGCAGCCGAAACCAGGATGACCCTCTGCATACAACAGCAACACCAGAACAAATAGCCTGCTTGAACACTGGAGATAAAGGAGCAGAAGCAGCCTTCATCCCAACCCTGGCTGAGGTCCTGAGGTTGTAACAGCCGCAGTAAAACTGTATGCACATGTGGAAGGTCACAAGAGAGGAACACAACTTGCAAGGAAGCACCCTGGAGAGAAAGTGCAGGGCATCTGACACGGCAACAGGGAGGGAAGAATTAAAATCAGAGAGGTAAGGGGTAAGCAGTGACAACAGCTCATCAAACAAGCTCTCCAAATTCTCCTGCCATCGCTCAGTGGCTGACTTGCATAAACACTTGGCGCGCCGATCAACATTGACATTCTGGGGATGTACAGACCTCGACAAGCACAACACCTGGATTTAAAATGCAGATGCGCCTGCATGTTTTCTAAGTATTCTCTTCTGGAAATCTTTCTCATTTATTTAGATTTTTTTTACAATTTTAATGGGCAGAAATTAAGGCAAAATTGGAAGAGTCTTCCCTGCAGAAAACAGATGTGTAACTGATCTAACACTCAAAGAGATTTCTAAGAACAAGAAATAGAGCACAAACAGCTTTATGGCATCCTTAAAAAAAAAAGACGACTATTCAACAAGAAAATCTTTCTGAGTGAAAACATACTCCAAGCGTGGAAAAAATACTGTTTTAAGATATTTTTATAAATAAGAATCAATTCGTTTAAAATTATATGTACAGGAGATATTTCTTCAAGTTATTAAAGCAGTTGGATATAGACATTTTATCTTCTACTTCATATATGACTCCGTTCCCACAGCTGAGCCTTGTCCTTACAAACAGCCCTGATGATTAATCACTCTGGTCTTTAGCAATGGGAGGATATTCTTAGAATGAAAAGTGCAAATGAAATGCAAAATGCACCAACATTTGAAAACGCAGCAAATTATAGGATATGTCATGCCAAAGGGTTTTACTTGGGTTGGAGGTTAGTAAAGACATGCAGTAAAATCAAACATCTGATACTTATACACCAGCTTCAGGGCTGTAATAGACCACAGTGGGTGACCAGTGGGGTGATGGAAGATTTGTTTATAACTCTATGTATTCGGCTGGACCTGATCTATTTTTTTGCCAGTACGGGGAAAGGGAATTCTATGTTTCAGGCATGCAACTCTGTCAATTTTCTAGTCTCCACTGTTTTCCCAAAAAAATGATAAAAGTGAATAAAATGCTTTTAGAAGAAAAAACTTGCTTTGTTTTTTTCAGTGTTTGGTGTAAAGCTCAAACTCACTGATGAAAGACTACGGCAGGGCACTGCTCCCCTGCTAGAAGACAGCATGCCGAATCAAGGGAGGGGAAATCAAGTAAAAACTTTCTGATTATAAATATTTTTTTTTATAAATAGAAACATTTAAAGAGTCACCACCAGCTTTCACTGGCTTGGCTACAGTTCAACTTGCTTATTTTAATTCTCCACTGACTGGTATTATCTGTTTGCTTTTCAGCTATAGCTTCAGCCGTACCATGCTGTACATGAGAAACAGGTGAGGGTTTTAAAGTTTCCAGTAGTCTGGAAAATAAGACTTTTTCCCCCTTATTTTTCTGGCTATTGCTGCCGATGCCATCTGTCATTCCACAAGGAAGATTTCCATGCAGAAATCTTCAGAAATGAATGTTAATATTGTTCTTTTCTCTCAACCAGCACTGTTCAGTGTTTTTCCTTTCTGCACAGTTACTCAACCCTGCGTTCTTCTTTGCCCATTATTATAGCCCTCTTTTTCCCTCCAACTCACTAGAATGGAAATGAAGCAGCCAGTTGTTGGCTGATGAATATGGGGCCAGACTCACTCAGGATGCCCCTGGCTGCTCTGTGTCACCGAGCAACATACATCAGCTGTACATTGCATCTATGACTGCTGTGAACCACTGGAGCAAAGAGAGAAAAACAAAGAACTCAAGTGTGTTTGGATTTTGTCACCTCTTTCGGTGCTTCCCCTCATTTGTACCCTCCCCTGGTGCAGGGATCTATCTAGGCCTCATCTGCAAGGAGATATAACCAGAATGGGTGATATCCAAAATTGCTTTACTCACTTTGCCCTTGGCCTCAGGGTACCCTGTAGGTAAAAGATTGAAGAGAAATGCAGAGAATACATTTTAATATCAGCAGGATGCCAAAAAAAAAAAAATAATCACAGTGACAAGCTCCTAATGCTTCTCCTCCCAGACCTCTAGAGAAAAAACAACATCATAAGGAAAATCTGATGTACCATTAATACACTACACATTTTTCCTGCCCTCTGGGCTCAGATGAAACACAAGACAGAGCTCAATCCCCAAGGACTTAAAAATCCCAAACCGAAGAAGTACTGCACCAAATGACAGTGAAGACTGAAGATGCCCAAACTTACAAAAGTAGTAGTTATTTTAAGCCTACGTGCAAATTCATCCAAAACGAGGGGTACTTGGCAAATCTATTCTAATTTCTCCATACACGTTCCCACCTCCTGTGATGCACCACCCTCCACTGCAAGGCAGATTTTGGCACAAATATATATACATTCCTGGATATACATTTCAGAGCTTGCCACAAAGCTGCCTGTGCTGTCCTTGTAGCATGACAGAAGTGTGCGTGCATCACAAAATATCCCAAACTCAGTACCCAGTAGCAACCCTGGCTACTGGCTAGAACTTGTCCCTGCTCCTCAGTGTCTCCCCAACAAAATAGCCTGAAGGACCTGATGGACAAAATCAACTCCAGCACCAGAAGCAGCAGCAGTTGTGTGTCCTCTTCGGCTTTCAGGGCTGGAGAAATAGGGAGTTTGTCGCCCAAAACTCACCTAAATACAGGGAAATCACTAAAAAAAATCTAAGCCCTCTCTCTACACTGTTCCTCTTTTTAGACAGATATCTGCAATTATTTACATACCAGCTATTGCAAAACATTTGATTCCTGAAGTGCTGGCACCTACAGTGTTCATACTCCACGACAGGCAATCGGACTTTGCTTTCTCTCAGGCATAGGAGGCTGCTGGCTTTCCATGGACCACACATTGCTCTTGGCATCACACAGCAATTTGCATCGTTCAAAGGCAGATCAAAGGGCAAAACAGTAAAAAAATAGACAAGTAGTCTTTTGTATACCACCATGAATAACTACACAATGCGGAAAGCAATAAAATGGCAAGTTTGTTTATTTGGAACGAGTAGTACAATTTGGGGCGAGGTTGTATTGCATTCTCAAACAGCCCACAGTATGGTCCCAAATCAGCTCTGTCACCTAAAGCGGCACTTTCAACCTCAAGTCCATCTCATGAGAAGGAGAATGACAGAGACAGAATCTAAACTTACAGTTCTGGTTACTGCAAGTCTGAAGTCACTGCTCCAACCTATTGTAAACATTCTTCAGCACCATATAACTCCTATATTTAAAACTTTGATTAGTATTTCAAGGAGTTTGAAAACATTTAATCAGCTACTGCTTGAGCATACAGCAAATTCACCAAGACCAAATGATACCTCAACTATCACGGAATTCAGATTTTTATATATAACTGTATACAAAGTGACAGATCAAGGGAAAGAAGGAGAAGTCTGCACTACCTACATTCACGGGTCTGCAATCCCTGTCATCTACATTTCGAATTCTTCGCCTCCTCCCTCTCCTTCAGTATTCAAATCCCAGGGTCTAAACCAAAACAAATTTCCAATGAGATTGAATCGATAAAAATGCCCACTGGACAACCTGATTCAAATGGCCCATGCTGAGGGATCTAGCAGAAATCCAACAAAAATATGTTTGTTTTGACAAAAAATATAAGCACTGCAAAGATTAAAAAATATTTTTTCCACATTTCATCATTCATTCCTTTGGAAAAAGTGCCAAATTTCTTTATATATATAAAAAAACTTAGAGTCTGGATAGAATCGTTAAGGTTTTGCTGCTCTCTTGTTATTTTTCTTTAATTAAGTGCTCCTACTTTCAAGAAAAAATAATTCAAAGTATCTTTGACCTCCCTCTTTATCTATTACATCTTAAGCAAACGTACATATCTGGAAAACAGCTTATACTCCCACTGCAGGAATAGCTGGATCCTACTACAGAAATTAAGTGTTCAGGACAGATATCAGGCAAATTGCTGTACAAAATGAGCCTGAAAATGGTACTTAACTCTGGACAGTCCCCAAAACACAGTGTTGCACATTACATTGTTCGAGTAAATGCTGACCTTACCTAGGAGGACTACATTTAGGAGCAGGAAATTCATTCAATCACCATAATTTTTTTATTATTTTTTTTACACGGGAACATGCAACTATTAGGTCTTTGAGTCCAGTCTCCTGTTCTCACAAAGAATCACGTCAAGTTCCAGAGCTCACGAAATATCCAATCAAAAATACCCCTTTTCTTCCACAAGCTCATGTATCAAAATACATCCCAGCACCAGAAAGCATTCTTGAGATCTACAACATAAAGGCCTATGGGAAAGAAATGAAAAGGACAAAAGTATTGCCAGCTGCCTCTGCAACAGCAAAGCACCAGGTGCAAATCCCACATGGCTGGTATTCTGACATGCAGGAAAAACCCTCATGATCTGACATTTTGCAATTGTGACAACCATGAGTATGTGAGGACGATGCACCATCCAGGTACACACCAGATTTTGAAGCACAGTGTGTTAACACCAGCACCATGAGCTCAGCATCCCAACACCAACACACAGGTGCTGGTGAACACAAAGCAACACAAACCACCATGCAGAAGCTCAGACTTGGAAAGAAACCAAACAGGCTCTGCTGTTTGAAGCAACCTGCACCATGACTCCTTAGCTTAGCGGAAAACATCTTGACTTCTCCTTAGAGAAATGAGACTATGGGGAAAACTTTAAAGCTAATCGTATCAGCCAGCTTTCAGTTAACAGAAGACCTGGAAAGCATTCAAGACAAGGAGTGCAAAGTGTCTTCTTTCCACACATTCCAGCTTGGTTAAATAACAAGGAGTGGCTTTGCATGGAGAAAATGCAAAGCGCTTGGGAAAGCTAGGTGGTGATATAAAATTTCCAGAATCGAAGTCTTGCAGTAGGCAGGGCAGCCCAAATGAGGAAGGGTGGAACAGGCACAGTAACCAGATGCCAACAGAGCAAAAGGACACTGTTTTCCGTGTCTTTAACACCCACTACCCAATAACATTAGTAAGCATTACCAGCTTTACACTTAACCTCAAGACACTGGATTAAGTAGTTACGGTAATATTCACATCCAATTTATAGACAAAGTGAAAGTAAAGCATGAGAGAGCTTAGTAACTAATTCAAGGTGAAACATGAAATGACAGGAAAAAAAACAGGGAAAGAGTGTAAGGCCTCTAGTTATGCAGTTTAACCACAAGAGATCACCCTTTCTCTCCTGGAAAAAATCAGAAAAGCAAATGAATAATGTTCAAAAATTAAATAACTGAGAGCCTAACAATCAGCAGCACCAGCCACTGATAAATGACAAAAAGAAATAAAAACTCTGTACACTTTGGGTTCTCACCAGCAAGAACTTCACTTCCAGAACAACTGCAAAGAACAATCCTCTGAGCTACACGAGGGCAACTTTTTTTATTTCATCTAGCCAAGTTCAGAAGTTTCGTCTGAGCAGTTTTGTCTCTGGCTCCTTGTAACTGGAAATTTTAGTAGCTGCATATCTGCAGAGCAGTTTTTTCCAAACACATGTCATCATTTTCAGGGTAGTGTCCCAGCTGAGTTGGATTTGATTTCATCAAAAGCCAGAACAGATGATCATCATCCAAAGCAGAGTGTACCTCTGTGAGACATTAGAGCAGATGTTATAGGAACATGAGATAATAGAATTGTATTACAACACATGACTGTGACATCTTTTCTTGTAAGAACTTTCTTAGCACAACACATTCTACTTAATTGGGACATCCTCCTTATTAGAACCCTTCTAAAGGCAATCGTTTTAGAGTAATGATAATGAGTGGCAATCACTGCTGCTTAAAACAGCATAGAAGTAACAACAATTCAACTAAATAAGGATATATTCTGCTAGCACCAGGCAGTTAAGTGGTGCACAGTGAAGTGGAACGCAGGATGGATTTCATTGTTTACGTTATATATTACAAAACAAAGAAGAATCAGAAGATTAGATCCGACTAAACACAGAAACTGAGTTCCCAAATCACCAGCTACAGCTTTACATTTCTTTTTATTAGATACAGAGAAACCAAAATCTTTCTCCTGCTAAAATCAGTTGCAAAACTTCAGTATCATCAAAACCAGCAGCAAAGAAAAAAACGAACAAACACAGTGAATGTGCAACAAGCTAGTTCATAAGCAAGAGAAGAAATGGAGATCCATCTCCTCATGTTTATCCCAAGGTCTCTCCCAGTTCCCTAAAGTGATCTTTCTGGTATTGGCATTGGGCAAGCAGCAGCAGCTGCAGCTTACCGGCGTGCATCCGTGGACTGGACAGACACCATATGTGCTAAAGGCACGGCGATCTGCAGCTGATGCAACAGCTGTATCCCACTCCCTCTCCCCAGTGAGGGGACTGATGTGCACCCTATGTCTTCACCTACCTGAATTTTCAGCATCGCTCTTCCTGTTGGTCACGAAGCAGCATTTTACCGAGTTTGAACAGGAAAACTGCACAACAGCACACTGTGCTCAGCCACGCTATTCCACTGTCACAGTGACCATAAAAGTTTCAGTGTGAGTTGCGATTTTTTTGGCAGAGAGATGTTAGAACTGACACAGCGCATTTATTTCATGTCGAGTGCCCATCAGTTCAAGATTACCCTGATCTAAGCTATGTTGCCCTAGAACTAGACATGTGGAGGAGAAAGGTTTTCTATCACACTCTTTGACAGCAGGCATCCAGATACAGAAAATAAAATTTAAAAATTCCAGTATCATCTTCCTTCTGTGCTACATGCAAATAAATATAATACACACGGCCCTCAGTGTCTTAATTGAGGCGAGAAGTTGAAAGGTCATGGGAGAATCTGATGCAAGTGAAGGGCATGATGAACGTGTTGGCAGTACCAGTTAGGGAGGAAGCCTGGAGAAATGTAGATCTGACGGTACCCAGCCTAACCGTGAGATGCCTCTTGCAGCTATTGGCAAGTACTCAAGATGGCAGAGACATACTCAAGGGGGAAAGGAGGTGCACTGGTACAGACACAGGACTCTTGTGCGTGTCCAGACTGTCCAAGCCAGGCAAAACTGAGTTTTGCTAAAAACAGGCACAATCCCTTATTTGATCAAGAGTTTGCAGAAGGTCTAAGCTTTTGAGTCACAGAAAATGACAAACGTGTTAATAGGTTTTATTTCACGGAAAAAGGCCTGTCAGCTGATAGTAGCAGAACAAGAGGATTCAGTGATTCATAGTTTAATACGCTTTCCCAGAGCCTGTAATTTCCTTCATTCATTACCACCAGCCCCCCAAAATGCCCAGCCATGACAGACATCTCCCCCTTCAGAAACCGTAATATGGACACGGCCCAAAAGCCCAACAGTGTCGATGCAGCATCCCTTCTAAACCTGTGTGGTCTCTCCAGTATTTGATAAACAAAACACTTGCAGGTAGTTGAGCACTATCATGTAGTACAACAGCAGTGAGTTTCTTGTAATGATATTGTTTTGGACTTCTTGAGAAGAGACTAAGTATTTCAATTACAAATTAATTACCCCACGCAAGCACACAATCCCCCAGTTCTGCAAGACCTACTATCCAAATAGGCTCCTGTCGCAGGTACTGCAGCTATAGTCAAGTGGCACAAAACGCTTGATCCGAGAGAGCATTGTTTTTTCACTGCTTTCTCTGTGTGTCACCATTCCTTTGGCACAGGTGCCATGCACCAAATATCTTCAAGGTTTGGACACATCATTGCGAAAACACAGATGTGCTCACATTTCTGAACAATCGCACTGAATACTATACAATACACTTGGCAAGAATACTTTGAATAGCTTAAAAAGCACCTCCTCCATTTGCTTCGATGTTTGCAAAGATTAGTATGCTTTTTACAGGAGAAGGTATTGTTTGCCAAACTTCCTCCTTTCACTTTGCAACCCCATCAGCTTGTAGAAAACTCCATAATAGACAGCGGACACTCGGTGCTGCGACTGAACACGGGGCATTCCCATCAGAATTACCAACTGCACCCTTCATGTTTCACAGGAGGGCACAGTGGCACCAGCTGGAAACGGGATCAAGGAGAGCAGAACCAGGCGCCTTTAGTCTATGGAGCAATAACCCCCTAGTGCTTGGGAGCCAGTTAGGTATGCAAAAGCTTACGCAAACCACATCAACAGGAATAAGGATGGTTTGCAATTCAAACTGGTGAAACACTTGACCTTACAAGGGTGGGCTGACTGGTTGGTGGGAGAACAACACCCCCTTCTGCAGAACTGGGTGCTTGCTGTTTGCTTTGCAAGTCATCTTTCATGAACGCGAAAGCCTCAGGCTCTGCCCCAGGCAGTGCCACCATATTATCAAAAAAGCGGCTAAACACATCACCATCCTTTAACATTGAACAACTAAATCATCAGCCCCAAAGGTTTCCGAGAAGGCACTAGGGTTAAGTTATTGAATAAAATACAGTAAGAATAAATAAAATTAGAAAAGTACAGTTCTTAGGGCAATAAACATGACATGCAGGGACTGCAACGAAGCCTCTCAGCCTATGGACACATGAATAAAATTCCACCGCTGCCGAGTGTTGCCGTGTTTCAGTGGGGCAATGGAGGAGGCTCTGGCAGAACTCCTCCTGACTTTGTAAGGGTCGGGATTTTACCTCTGAGCAATGAGTTTTGGGTAAACTGGAGCGTGCAGTAAAGGTTAAGTAATTAGAATTTCCTTTCAACTGCTTGCACAGATGAGTATCAGATCAGTCTCTCCACCCTCACCATGGAAGCCCACGCTTAATGAAAGTAAAGAATAATAAAATGTTTTAGAAATGCAAGCTTCTATTTACTGGCTTTAGGGCAGTACTCCATCACCCCCAAGCATTTACTACACTCCCTCCCACCTCTGCTAAGGATGGCACTGAGCAAACGGATTATCACAGCAGGATAAAAAATGACTACCCTTGAAGGTATATAGAATCATGAAATGATTCTATGTATATGGCACAGGACTACAGTGATCTCCTGAACTGTCAACAATCCCAGGGCAGGACTTATCCTATAGCCCTCAGTATCCCTCTCCAACCAGGTATCATCTGGGGTATCTCCAGCAAGAGAGATGTTTTTGAGCTCAGGTACCAACAGCTATGACCTGTGTGAGACCAAGGTACCCAGCTCCCACGCTCAGTAAAGAAATAACCCTCTGCACCTTCAGCATATGCTTCAGTGGGGTTTTGCCACATATTTTAAGCCAAATATTCACCTAAAAAGCTCGCTGACTGGAAACCCTGGACGTTGGCCAGATGACAGTCCTTTCTAAAAGTAACCTTACTTTCCTCAGAAATTCCACTTGGCTTACTAAATAGAAATGGTTTGTTAATAGCACGTATTTCACCATCCAGATCTTTGATATAGACACCTACAACAATAAATCAGCTCTGACCAGTAAAGGTTAACCTACATACATAGATATATGGTAAAATCATTACAGAAAATGAAAAAAAATTACAAGAAGAGGTATCAGACTACATTGCTAGCATTTTATGACCACCTGCCCTACACATTGGCTGGCTGAACCCATTTCACACAATTCAGGTTTTACAGAGCTGATGGGCACCATCTCCCCCACCCAGACACTATACAAACAGTATTCAGGTGCATGAGCTCATTACATGGCTATCAGTTTAACGGAAAAATACTTTAAAAAATTACTTCGCAGATTTTTCTTTTTTTTTGATCCCTGCAGAATATCTATCTGTACATTCTGATTTTTATTATATTAAGATACAGTTTTATTGCTAAAATATCTCACTATTTTTTTTTAAAAATGATACCTGCTATTACTTTTTCCAGACCAAAATGGCTGCACATTTATTCTCTGAGCGGTTAAAGCTCAAATTCAGTTTTCATTTATCCGTAATCTCCAGATTTGAACCTCTGCGTTACTAACTTGTAACTGTTTCACCTAGACATTCACACACACGTCAATAAACATCAAAAACCCTATAATAACGGAATATGATCATTTCTATACCAGACACTTCTCCAGTGCACTGAACAGACAGTAGTTAATGAATAAACAGTTGCTCACTATTTTATCTTTCCGTCAGTGTGGTCTTTGGCATGACTTTGACATGACTGCATCTTATCTATTCTCTGTTTCGAGTAAAGCATGATGTCGTTCCCCAGGGGCTCACCTCTTCCCAAGGGTGCCCTCACGACGACAGAGACACGTCCCTGGTGGTGCCTTGGCTGCCCCGTGGAGCTGCTTCATCTCCGAGCATAGCTTCAGCAGACCTCCCAAAATACCCAAGCACCAAAACTAGAGCAGGGAACAAACTGCAAAGCAGGTTTTGCCCCATAGCCTTGGTCTTGGAAATGGCTAAGACAACTCAGTTTAAATAAATGAAAAAAAATAAAATAAAATTTAAAATCATTTTGAGGGAAGTGACTGCCCTAGAAAAAAATAAATGCTGTTGGAATAGAACCAACTGAAATCAGGGACATATAATGACCACCAGCAGTAGCCATAACAGTGGGCCGTGCTAAGTGCGTCTCCAGCTACATCTCACCTGCTGCTTTTATTTAGTCTTTTCTCTTTTATGCAGACTGAAAGAAACCAATTGGTATTTGGAAACTTCCAGACACAGCTTCAGTGGGTCAGCGTTACATAACCAAAAAGCTAACTAAGCAGCAATATATGCTATGAAGGACATAAAAATTAAACATAAATCTTGGAAATTGATTCAAATCAAAAGCCCAGATAGAAAAGAACCCTCCAAACAACAAACCAGCACAAAGTAAACTCTTCATCTTATTCCATTTTCCCAACAGTCAAACTCCATTTCCGTCACTCAGGTACAGTCCATGAATAGCTTTCTGTTCATGACATCATGTCTTCCCTCATCTTGCTGGCAATATAGATCTCTATTTTTCACTGGCCATGCTCATGACAGCTACCTCCACTCAGGTACCCATTCC
Organism: Baryphthengus martii; assembly: GCA_013396935.1. Classification (NCBI taxonomy): domain Eukaryota; kingdom Metazoa; phylum Chordata; class Aves; order Coraciiformes; family Momotidae; genus Baryphthengus; species Baryphthengus martii. The sequence continues at coordinate 227,096 of VWZK01019006.1, forward strand.
TCAGCATCTTCTCCAGGGCTACAACAAAGAGATGCCCAGTTCTTTTACTGTGAACATCTTATACTTGCAACAAATCAACCCCATGGTTCAGCCTGGAAGTCCTCACTGGAGGTGGTTACAGCTCCTAAACTAAGTTGTACTTGTTCCAATCACATTCTCTGTGGATAAGCACAACAAAATGCATTCTAGTTTAGATTTCTTAATATTAACAATTATATGAACCATAGGAATTGTAAGAGAATTATGAAGTTCATAATATTTGGAAAAGACACAGATTCAACGAGAACTACTGTTTTGCAGCACAAAAGCACACCATGAAATGTTAATTGCAATGCACAATACAGCATGGTCTACAGGAATTACAAGCAAGTTTTCATCATCTCAGCTGTATGTCATGAGGAACGCGAACAAAAATAGACTACATTTCTAGTTCAAAAATAAAATAAATTTGTAATTAATTATTGCAATTCTGTTCTAGCGAAAACACAGAACTCTGCAATTTAAATCATTTGTAGCTTCATGGCCTCCAGCCATAAGTGGACAACACACTACTATTGACCCTAGCCACAGGGACTGCTACAGCAGGCCAAGAGTGATCTATGAGCTTCATTAAGAAATTTAAATAGAGTTCATATATATATATACACACACAGACACACACACTGTGAAATTAAAGTAGGCATTTACGTGCACCAGACTTCCCAGAGAGTACCCTCTGCTGGAGAACTGTCACTTACTTTGAGCTCATTTGCCCAGAAATATGTAATCAGGAAAGTAACTCTTAACTTGCTGCTAAGAGTCTGAATATGGGCCACCTCCACCTATACCCCTCTTGGTGGATGCTTGGTGGAGCCAGACAACATGCAAACAATGAGTTATGGTGCCTGTCTCCTGTTTATTTATGCATTCATTTCATCTGAACAGTTAATGGGTAAAAGGATCCAACTTTTCTCCTAAAGGCACCTGTTTTCATGAGAGGGTGGAGCCACCTCACAGTGCTGAGGATGCTGCCATACAGGCATCTGACAGCTCCTGAATGTAGCACACAGAGCACCAATCCATCAGCAAGAATATACTGTATTAAGTAAATTGATGTGATTTGACTCACTGCTCTGGTCTTTTAAACTACGTAGATATATACACACACACATGGTCTAACAACAGAATACTCCTAAGCAGTTAAATTGTTCATTGAAATGGGAAACAATCTCATTTTCTCTTGCACTGTGATCTATATATATGCTACACAGACACAACACTTGAAAGACACATGGTATCTGGGTCATCTTTTCTGACATGAGGTTTGCCTAATGAAGAAAGACTTCTTCTGGCCCAAATTCTTTATGTTAATCATGCCTCTAAGTGACTAACCATAGGTTTAGTGGACACTCAAAACATTTTGCTGAGTATAAAGTTGCTTCTTACCCTGGCAGAGATGGAACAATCTCCCTTTTTCCCATCTCTTGCAGTGGAAGGGTATGGTACAGTAATGGCAATAATACAAAATATGCAGGCTACCACAAACATGGCTGCAGTGCACAAAGCCTTCAGTATGAGAACTGAAAGACCACATTTAATGACAAGGGCTTTTGACAAAAGAGGTGAGTTTCTTCTTTTTTTTCTTGGCATGTGGAAATTGTTATTCTTGGTATTTCCAGAGCACAGCAAAACACTGGAACATTTTCATTTAATATATCTGTAAGTTCCTTCCTCAGCCAGTTTTATCTTTGTTCAGCACTTAGGGAGTATTCTCTGTCCACTAAACATGGGTAGTTGAAAACTAATAATTAGTTTTCAAAATCAATTGTGAGAGTACAAGTCACTGGTGTTGATTTATCATATGATCATGGGCTAATTTACAATGAAATTTAGTGTCAACTAACAACAACAAAAAAAAGTTCCCAAGTAAAATGATTTAAAGGGGTGAGCGTAACAATCACGGCAGAACGAACAACAATGTGACAACCTGAAAGTCTTTGAGACCAGTTCTCAAAATCACAGACATTGAGAATTCAGGTTTTCCCCTACATTCATTTCCATAAACATTAAAAATTATACCAGATTTAAGGATCTTCAAGTAACCCTGACTTTGCCCTGATTATGAAATAAAGAACAACTGGAAATTTTGAGACAAGGTTTTCTCCTTCTGATAGAGCTGGAAAGAGGAACCGGAAACTGTCCTTCAGTTTTGGTTATGGACTGATCATAAAGCTGCCATTTGAAAAGTCCACCCACTAGAGTTTTTAAGTAAAAAAAAAAATCAAAAAAAAATCAGAGGAGATCTGATTCAGAAAGCGCAAGTCCAGCAGCATGGATTTCCCCAGCACATACTGAGATAGGGAAACAAGTTGCAGATGCAGACACAGATTGCCCTAAACTGGTTTCTCCATAGCCTTGATCTTCACACACTTGAAAAATTCAATCTGAATTGTTCATACACACAAAAAAAAGTACATTCTGAGATCTCCACATCATGGTGGAAGGCAAAGAAAAATATGACTGCTAGAGATAGTGATGTGCAAATCTAGGGAGAAATAGTAAAATATTTAGAGGGTGACTTCAGAATCATGGAAAATATGCAGGATGAAGCAATGGCTTTCATGCACAAGTGGAAGTATGATTAAAATGTCCTTAGGCGCATAACAAGAGTCAGCACAGACCAATGTGATGTAGACAAGAAAGATGAGAAGCTCGAGAACTGTGATTTATCAATAGGGCATATGAAATTAATGCAAGCAGCTATAGAGAAGGAACACACACACAAAAAAATCCCATAAATGATGGAAAATAATCCTCATACTAAATCACTCTGCCTGCTTTTGGGGAATGAATTGACAGCTGAGTGTGCAATAACATTTCTGTAATCTACCATGCTCTTTACAAGCTAATAGTAACTGACTGGTGTGCATGGCAGAAACATAAGAGGACAGCTCTACTGAAGCAAACACCAACTTGCACTTAGTTTTAGTTGTACAGTAAACTTTCATTTAGGTGCTTCAAAAGCATAATAACCAAGAAATAACTGAAGTAAAACAAGGAGAGACATTCAAAATATGGAATACTGACACAGAGAAAGATTACACATCTTGGGGGCAGCTAGAACAGGCATGTCTTCATCAAAGGAAGACAATGTCCAGGACAACAACCATAACGAAATGACACAAAATATATTGTTAGAGAAGAACCAAGACTAGTTGGAAACAAACACACTTTTGTCTCCTCTTAGATGGACATGGGCAGTTCCTATGCTGATCATGGAGCCTTCAGGCCCAAGCAAGCCTCAATTCATGCAGCGAATCATCTAAGCCACACAGGCTCCTGCAAGTGCCTAAGCCACCACACTTCTCCCAGAACTAACAGCTGCACGGTGTCCCACCGACTGGCAGCCCAGGTGCAAGGTTTTTGGCTAATAATTACTTATTTGGATAATATCCTGTTTGAATACCAAATCCAGAGGCCCATGGGCCATGCTGGAAAAGCCGCTGCTAAGCTGAGCGGACTGGAGATGTTTGGATGTGGAAAATGACTCCCAGAGGCACACAGAATGCCTGCTGTGTCAGGACTCAGCTGGTGGCAAACACCAACAAGCCAGCTGCCCATGGAAATCCTGTTCCAGCGACAGCTCCCCACCGGTACGTCTGTGCATGTGCCAACACCGGCTCATTATTCAATTCCCTTCGTCAGTTTATTTTGGCCATTGACCAAATAAATCTCCACATGCTGTAGCCTACAGCTGGAAATCTGCTAGGGCAGCAGGGGAACAGAGTGGAGGTTATGGCATAGCCACACTGCTGCTGGCCCAAGAGCAGGGCAACCAGCACCAACACCAAGCTGGGCTGGCTCCTCATCGCTTCAGGAGGGCTCTGCAGCTACCACAGCCTGTGAGAACAGAGTGACCTCCTTCATCCCACTGAGGGACATACGTGACATCCGTAGGTGCTGTGGTCTGCAGGCTGTGGTTACAGGCAGGCAGGCCCAGGAACGAGCTCGTTTTTCGCTCGCATAGCTGTGCGCGCCGCTGAGCATCCTCTGGCTTTGAAGACCCATCAGTGCAAACCACCCCTGCGCTGGTGGGGGTTTGTAGAGCGCACTGCTGAATATGCTTTATCACCACAGACTAAATGCTACTGCAGATGACTTCCATAAAATGAGATACATTGCTGTAATAAAGGAAACAATATTTACCTAGATAGTTAGAACTTTATTTTCAATATATATCTTCAAAACAATTAACTAATATTAGGGCATTAATTTTCCTCAGACTTCCATGTCTTGGACATGTATCATACGGTTAGGCCTCTTTTAGTTTACACAACTAAGGTGTAATACTTCAAATCTGCTGCCTTGAATGGGAACAGAGATACCGGTACCTGCAACGAAACTAGAGCTCAGAGGTCTTAATCTGCCAGCCCAAACCCTCTTCTCTAGAAGTGAAAGAGTCAGCAGCAGAGTAAAACAGGGTGCGAGACGCTTCCTGGGTGAAGCCAGCAAGCCAAGGCTCACTGTGACAGCAGCATGAACAATGCACCCAGTAAACATTTTAACACATTGATCCAATGAAGGTTCTGTAAAGAAGCAATGTTCTAACTTGATGCATACCAAGTGGCTTTGCCCTAGTGTATGTATGCTGCCACTGGGGGTATTGTCCCTTATTTACACCGATTGTCTCAAATCACCTTAACTATGAGTTCAAAACACTTATGATGATGAAGAACAAGGGCATGCTGCGCAGGAGCAGCAGGGTGGGAAGAGGAGCTTTGCTCCCACGAGAAACATACACCTTGTCCAGGTTCAAGGATCTTCTACAGCAAGTGCAAGCCCTCCAGAGCACACCTCCAAAATGAACTGTGAACTGGGACTCCCACCTCCAGCTGCAGCCTGACACGGGTGCCTGCTTGCCCTCCAAGAAGCCCACAGACCTATTTGTGCCTGTTTATGTAACATAGTTCTTCTCAAGTGACTGAAACACGCCTCCATGGCATCATCAGTTTTACAGAGGGATAAATTCGGGCTCCAATAACTTAGCAATAAACCAACTCTGAAAAGAAACAGGGAAAATGTAACTTTCATGGTGGCTTATTTATACACAGGCGGATGACTTGTCTTGGTAGCAGAAGGGCATGTGCTCTGCTCCTTCGGTGCATTTCAAAGAAAACTGCTATGCAGAGGTGAAAATAAAGTGCTCTTAAAAAATACACCCTTCACCCAGTGCTACAGACTTTAATAAATCCAGATGTCTAATATTTCAATTCTTAAAACCCACGTTTTGTAAGAAAAAAAAAAAATCAAAAGAAAAACGTGAAAAGGAAAGTATGCTTTATATTCACTTAAGAGCTCACCAAATTGCACAGGCTACCTGGGAGAGTCAAAAGACAGAAAACAAACAAACAAACAAAAAACAAGCCAACAAAGTACAGATGTTTCAAATTATAAAGAGCAAATATTCATGGGCAGTGAAATATTATGAAGTAGCTTAGTAGAACTGTTTAACAGTCTCAAAGATACTTTAAAACATTTCATTATCAGGAAATCGAAATGTCAAAAAAATCCCCAAATTGGCTTAAAAATAAATATATTTCTATGAGTAAAACTGAAGTTCTTTCATTTGGTGCTTTATTTTCACAGCTTTCAGCACACACTCTGCTCTAGTCATGTTGTCAAACTTAGCTCTTCAAACAAGAAAAAAAGAAATTACATTTTTCTGCATGTCAGAGGAAAAGTTCTCAAGAAAACCCAGCATCCCAAGAACTGAGACTTTAGGAAAACCACTTTTATTGACCACATCAGCCATGGTACTTAACTAGACCCTCACTGGTATCTCAGTCATTCAGTCTGAGATTTTTAGTAGCACCTTTCATAGATTTACAGGCAATAAATCTCTCAAAGACTTCTGCTTTTATTTCATCTTTTGTGGTGGGAAAAAAAAAAAAAAGATAAAGAAGGAAAGAAGGATGCCAAAGAGAAGCTCAGGGCATTTGCCAGGGAAAGGGAAGACAGTGAAAATAATCCACTGCTAGGAAAAAAACCCTCTGCATCAAGAGAGTTCATAAAAATATGAAACAATACAAATAAAATTCATGCAACAGTCTCAGGACAAGAGTTCACTTTTTTTTTTGTCAGCTGTCCTTGTGACCTTATTATTATTTCTTAAATCACTCCAACACTTTGAGCTTTGCCGGTATGACCACAGAGAAACTCCTGCAGGTCTGGGGACAGAGGCATGGCCACTGGGGCTGTGGGCCAAGAGCTGAGGCATGGTCCCATCACCACTTACCACTGGAGCTGGTTGGTGGGACTGATGAGTTCAAGAGCTTTGCAGGATGAAGTAACCCCTATCAAGGTCATGCTTTAAATGCAAACACACCACAAGAAACTTAACAGAAATTAATCACTCTGTAAAACACAGTGATTTGAAATTTAATGTACAGGACTGTGATTTGAAAATCTGGGCTTGGATGTCACAGCATTTCCATGGCTTCATTTTTTTCTAAAGATGTAAAAGCACCACCCTCTCATTCTTTAAGAGAAAGTTTAATGAAAACACCAAAGGATGGTAATAATTACTTTAACTCAACCACTCATTTAGCAGAATATTCTTAACCAGATGAAGCCCATAGGAAACAGGTTTCAGACAAAGCAAAACTGAGACCAATTTTATCATCAGCACGATAAAGATTTTGTTGTTTTTTTTTTAAATCCTACCACAAAAATAGTATGTCAGATCCAACTCTCCATCACTACAATGAAAAATGAGGAGTAACACCAATAGAGTCACCAAGACTACCACTGAGCAAAACACTCAGGAAAATCCGGTTTCCTCCCTCTCTCTTTTTTAGGTATAACTAGATCTCATCAGCAGCTTGGTAATCGCTCACTTCCAAAATCCCAACGGGAAGCAGCTAATGCCAAGGGGGCCATGTGGAATGTACACAGCCCAGCCAGCCAAGACCTCTTAGTCTGTGGCAGAACATGCTTATCTCTGGCAAAGCTTTCGTTTAACCACCCCAGGTAAAAACACGTGTGGATGACAAGCATTTACGAGTAATTTAACCCAAAATTCGTCACGGGGTTTGTTAGTCTTTGCTGGAAACAACATTTGGCAGCCATACCCAGCCTTTGTAGCCTCAGTGATGGGCACTCCCAACAACACGAAACACAGGTTGGCAACATTTTCCACAGCAAGCTTTAATTCAGTTTGCTGGTATTTTTTTCATGGATGCTTTTCTCTGTCTTTTTATGTAAATGTTATATCAAGTTCTGTAAACTTTTGTTTAGGGAACTCAAAGAACTCCTTTTAGTAAAAAATATAACAGAAAAAATATCCATGAAAATCTGTAAGAGGAAGGGAGTGACTAATTTGACCTCAAAGCTCATGTGTTGACCAGATTTTCACTGTAAGACTAATCGCTGAAGAAAGCACTGAATGGCAAAATTCACTCATCATAAACTTCAGAGATTTCAAGAAAGTACTTGACAGACTCCATCACTATTCACTCTGGAACATCTTGAAGCATTAAGCTTGCCAACAAAAATAATTACGTCATCAAGCCTTTATACCAAGCTGCAGCTTGAATACTTAAAGCAAATGTAGATTTAAGTATAGGGTTCAATGTAAGAGATGGTGTCGGATCAGCAAGAATTTGCTCACTTCTGTAGCTGGGCAGTACAATCAGCTGCACTGGAAACACAAACATAAAAGTACCAATACATGGCTTAACAACAGTCTCCTTCAAAATCCAGCCATTGCGGATATCCGCAAGTCTTCAAGTGTATCCTACCCAACATGCAAGATGGATAAAGGCCAACAGTTGGATCCAGCACTGGAAGAAGACGGGGTTAGCAGCTTGCTACTGAGGAAAAAAATGTAGTTAAAACACAACTTTCATCTTAGAAGAAGTGATGCAGTTTATACAGTAATTGGCCATAATTCACAGTCAATAGAACTGATTTCACCAATTGAAAAGAGGGTATTTGTGCTTAGCATCTTAAGCAGGATTCATCCACTAAAAAAATTATCTACGGTTCAAACTCTTAAAGACTACAAGTCTTAAACTCAAAATGTTATTCCTGCCCTGATATATAGACAAGAATGCTGTAAATCCGTGAAGGATACAGACAGACAAACACTGTTAGAAGCAAATATATCACAAGATCCTAGATATAGTACAAAAAGAATTGATAAGAGATGCAAGGATTTACTCCAAGGCTGTCTCTCACCTGAAGAGTTACCCAGAAAAGGGGGTGGAAACATTAAGCAAGCATGACAGGGATGCAACTTAAGCAGAAGAAGGGCAGGGCGCAGGGAACAACTAGAAAAAGTGGAAGTGACACTGGAAGTTTTGCAAGCACGGGTGGCTTTTTGGATTAATTCCTCCTCGTCTTCAGCTACAGCGGCAGATAAAAAGCTGCATCATTAGATCCTGGCTACAGCAATACAGACATGAAAAAGCAGTAATTTGGTCATGAAATAGACTCTAGAGTCTGGGCTTTTTGTTGGTCAGGTTTCTCCAGTCGTAGGTGGTAACTCCTTGCTGACAGCCATGCCAGTAGGACTCAGCAGCACCAACATGGCTTCAGCCTTCACCGCTCCTTGTCCCCAGGTATCATGGGGCTGCCTGCCTCTCTACTCTCGCACATGCAAAAATATATCCCCATCTTTCACACTTGGAAACGATATTCACAGCAAAAGTGCCCACAAGCAAGTAAACCAGGGAATAGCAATAAAACTATCCCCTCACATAAATGCTCTTTGCTCAACTAAAACTTTTATAGAGCTCCGCTCCAAACCTGGGAGATACTTAAAAGTCATTGCTAAGAGACGAGGCGGTTGCCAACTAGAAACAAGATGTGACATGAAGAGATTCCTTCCTTTGGTTCTTATAATTTTAATGTTTCTATAAAGGTTTCACATACACATTCTGTATGTCTTTATTGTAAGGTTGTGAAGGATGAAGGCTAATTTTAAAAGAAGAGTGAATGTTTAAAGCAATGTAAATCCCCCTAAATGGCAAAAGCGGTCTATACCTTATAATATACTGCATCTACTAGCAATCCACTAGTGTTTATGTGACCAGTGTGAGCATGACTTGGACCAAAATTAAACCTCACAGCCCAGTATTATATCACTGACAAAAACTGCACCTATTTTAACATATGCGCTATATAAAACCCAAAGAATTTTAAAAACCTCAGAAAAACCACACACATGCAGGAAAATGACTGAACTTATCAATATACAGGTAACAAAACACAGATAAAATTAATACTTTGCGTTGATAATTCACTTAATTGACAACATATTCCACACACGATTCAATCAGAAAATACAACTTTTGTTGGAACAACTTAGTTAACTGTGTGCCCAAACCACCCCAAAGGAAAGTTAAATTCACCAAGTCGAGTATTCTAAAATTAGGAATTGCCAGATTAAATTTACTACTGCAATTGTAATCTTATTCTCTTGTGCGTACGCACCACCACACATGGGTTTATTTCACTGCTATTTTTTTCACAAAACTGACAGGAGATCTGAAAAAAATACTGGAAAGTTGGAAGGAAAGCAGAAATAACAGAAGATTACAGTGATCAGTATCTGATTCTAGAGAAAAACAATAACAATGAAAGAAAAGGAAACTCAAACACCCGCTGTGTTTCCTTGTCCTCGTGTCACAGAGATGGATGGCTTCACATCAACGTGTTTTCAATGTACAGTTAGCCACCTTTTCTCTGGCATAACATCTACAGAGCAGTAAGTTGTCCTGGGATGAAAACTAAACCCAGATTTTCCATCTGTAAGAGGTAATACTCCAGTGAATATGGAAACACAGGACAAATCCACTTTTGTGAAATACAGCTCTGCAAGACCAGAGTTTTATTCACCCTAAGTAGGACAGCTGAACACCCAGTAAACCCCAAAAAAAGGAAACATCTGAAACTACATCTCTGTCTTTACTCACTTGGCTTTAAAAAGATATCCCCTCATTAGAGGAACATCTCATTAAATAGTCCATCTGGGTCATTGTGCAGGTTCTTCACTCTAACAGGCAGTACAAAACTCTAGAGAACTTGGGGACAGTTGATGTCCAAGAGCTTTTTCTTTGCTGCACTAAGCAAAGATTTGCCTGGTGTCTCTAAGGACCCTGTCAGCAAGAAGGTTGGGAGGCTACAGTTTGTACTCTCCATCATTAAATCCTCAAGACAGCGCTGTCTTTCATTACGACCATCATTAGCACTTCCTGGCAACTATGAACTTGGTTCCTTGAATCAACTGTTCCAGCTCTACTGCTAAAATCCTTTGGAGGAGCTTGCTGACTCCTTCTAATCCCAGGTAAAAATGTTTGCGTTATTACAAGCTATTTAAGGGCACCTTTACAAAGCACAAAGAGCACACATTTCAAGGGTGAGGTTCACCAACAGCATAGGATGATGAGGATTACGGCGCTGATGTGGTCATTTTTTAACACCTAAAGAACCACCTGCAGGTCCACACATACTAAATCTCATGTTTATTTGAGGTCAGAAGCTGAAGTGACTGAATCTAGACTGCTTTTTCTGTTCTCAACGACAACTCTTAGGTCATTTAATGATCCTCTCTGACCTCTGCACGTGATCGGTAGTGTAAACTTCACCTCGGTGAAACAACTGATGAACACATCACGAAAATCTGAGAAGGTGCAAGACAAGAAATAAAATGTCCTAATGGCATTTCTTTCCCTGAATGCCACTAACACAGAAAACAAGGCCCCACTTATAATCCCAAAGGCAACAGATATAAAACTGACCTTCTGATCATCTTCCACTATTTCTGTGTGTAGTTGCAAGCTCAGGCACACTCAGTTAATAACAAAAACAGAACGACTGAAAATATAATGCTTCATAACCTTAAGATGGTAAATGCTTCCAGACCAAAATGAAGTAGATTTATGACTGCTTACACCACGACAGACCCTTATGGATGTTTTTGGGACATGTATGTAGTAAACAAACAGCCCAAATGTCAGAAAAATTGTTGATTTAAGGCCTGGAGTAAAAGGAGTGTGTAGTTTTCCAACAGAACAGAAGCCAGGAGCTGCTATAATGCTGGCACACGTGGATTAGGACATCAAAAAAGCCAAACTAACACCAACAGCTTTGAAAGTGGGAACAAAACACCACCTTGCTTAAGTAGACAAGGAAGCATAGCTTACATTCCAGCTTGAGATTCAAAGCATCTTAATAAAGCACCATGCACACATGGAAAAGCAAAACATTTTAAACCTTAGAAAGTACCTCTTTGAAAATGCTTGATTTTGTTTTCTAGAAGATGCACTTTGACCCTCACATTTTATGCCACCTTACTTTCTTTTGCTGTTTTCTATTTCATTCAGAGAGAACAAAAAGGCACATGAGCAGCTCAGACTTGAAACTACCCACATCACTGGTCTTTTTGCTCTTTCAATGATGTGCAAGAGCGAATACCCAAGATGCTTTCCATCCATCCCTCCCTCTGGCTGAGACCAGCAAGACGCACATCCTCTCCTGCTCCAGCTGTGCCCCCAACAACCTAACACGCCAGCCTGTCTCCATCTCCTCACGGCAGCTCCCCAGCTGGAGACAGAGACTCCCCACAGAGCTGCCAGCTGAACCCGATGGAGTCGCCCAGCCGTGCAAATAGCCTGGCTCCGCAGCCAGAGCAGGCCAGGGAGCACGCAGATAATCCAGGCGACTGATATCTCTGCAGGTGAAACGTCATATTTGGCAAGTGGCTGTGAAAGCACAAGGGCTGTTGGCAGAGGAAAAGGACCCCTGCCGACGGCTTGACCCTCTCGGTAGGCAGCCACCATACCAGCCATGACCACCTGCATTCATGGGTCTGAGGCCACTTCCTCACGACCGCACACGGCATTGAACTGCGGGTGCAGCTGGCCCATAGTACCTGCGCTTCAAGAACATCCAAAGCAAGAGCTATCCAGAAGCGCAACGTGTTGCAAGTCAGGCCAAATCCTCCAAGTTGAGCGGTGGTTTTTTTCAGCTCACAGAAAACCGAGGAGGTCATTCATTAGCTACAGCCTTCACCCATTAGCTTTATAATCTGCAAAGGAAAAATACTGCTGAGCACTCACATTAGCAGGAAGTCTTAATGAGGGTAAATGCTGGGAGCGTGCCTCACGAAAACCAATTTCCTCGCTTAATTTAGACAAGGTGAACCTGACAAGAAGATATCACAGTTATACTTTGTCATAAAAACTCAGGGCAGATGGAAGCTGCTGGCTTCAAACTTGAGGCTGCTACTTTTACAAGGAGCCCAGTCCAGGAGATCTCACCTTTTTCTTTCTGCAGATTAGTATTATCTGTCCCTCAGATGAAGGTCAGGGAAAGGTAAGGTGTGTTACAAGGCACATTCCCACACTAGACACACTTCTAGAGCAGGTGTGCAATGGGACCCTCTTCCTAGTACACAGCTAGACAGCAGCTTGAAGAAGTGGCTTTTTCCTAACAGACAATCTCTATCAACTAAAGATCAATGTTACCATTCGACCTCTATTTTGCTTAAGGTGGACAAGGGGAAAAAAATTACCCCGACAACAAACATAATTTGCCTTTACATCTGCACTTAACACACAGGGCTTCTGCTAGCACAGATATCCCACCCAGAGGTAAAACTAAGTTTAAAGACATTGTAGTTTTAGCATAAAAATTCAGCCAGTGCAAGACTAGGCAAATAGTGGTGCAGGGTTTTGAGGAATATGGTTCGGAATGTCCAAGTGCTACGTGTCACACATTTCCATCATCCCTTGTTTCTTCTTCATGTACAGAAAAATAACTTAAATTATCAAGAAACCTGTTTTCCATGCAAAACACAAGGCAGATTCACTCATTTAATAAAGAATGACTTTTGGAGTATTCTATCAAGAGACATGGACTCTATTCTCAACTTGAATAAACTCTAAATTTCCAAAATTACCTCTGGAGGAACACACAAGCTTCCATCCTGCAAACATATGCATATGTATATCTTTGCTTAATTGAACTGTTATTCATATATAGAGAGGTTTGCAGAGCTGGGACCTCTACCTCTTTGTATTCAAGTTGCTTGACAAGTAAAATGCAAATAAGGTAATGTGCTGCAAATGCAAATTATGTGTTATTGATAAAAAGTTACAATTCAGCATGGAGGATTTAAAGAGAAAATGTTGAGGTCTACACTAAAGGAAAGGAGCAGGAAAATTACAGATTTTTAAAAAATGTTTTACCTTTTCTATTTATTATATTTATTTCCACCTATTAAACATTTTTCTATTTATTATCCCTCAAAATGGAGCAAATTGCTTTGTTTGTCAACTTCAGACTGCATACAGATGCTGAGACACTATATTCTTCCTACCAAGATATAGTTTTCACTACTTAAGATTAAAAAATTCCCACAGAAGGCACCGAAACAGCATGATGGAGAGAAGGTGAGAGAGACAGGAGAGGCTGCTATGCTGAAAAGCTCTGTTGTGTTCGGCCACATATTTTTCTCATTTGTTTAGTCTGAAATTCCTCTTTCAGTGACTCTAGATTTGTTACCTTTTCGGAAGGCATCGGGAACATCTGGACTCCATATGGCTTGCACCTAGTCCATGCCAAATGAAGCTATATTCTGTTTTCTAAACCCTTTATTTCTCCCAGCATTGCCACTGACAAGGTTTTAAATATCTCCACAATGGACTACAACGTAACCTCAGAATTACTTGGTTTGTTGACACAAATTCCATCGCAGTGCATTAACTGTGGCTAGGTAAACCAGCATTTTTTGCCTTGTTTTCTTCTTTTTTTTTTTCCTTTCTTTTCAAGATTATGATAATATGAAGGAAGATATACTGAGAAGGACATTGAGCATTAATGTCACCTCCACTCAAGGAAGCTGCTGCACCAAGATAGAGGAGGGTCATCATGAAGGTGCTTGCATGAAGAACGACACTTCTATAGAGTGTCAGAATTTTCCTTTGGTCTCCCAATTTCCCAGCTCTTGATGGTGCCACCTTGAACCTTCTTCCAAGACAGTAATCATTTTTGAAGCTCAACTAGTAGGGAAAGTGGAAGAACCTTGCAGAAGTATTTCCCTTTCTCTTAGCTAAAAAAAAACAAATAATTATTTGCCTGCCCCCGCTAGACATTTCTGCTTCTCAGTACCTCCACAGGTCTCACTCATATCCACAGCTGCTGGGACTGCAGCTACTGGAGAGACAATGGGCTGAAGTGAGGTTTCTTCCAACCAAACCGTTTTGTACCACCTTGAACCTTGACAGAAGGTTCTTTCGCTATTACTCGCTCTCCAGGAGGGATGCAGAGACCCAGAAACACTCCGCTAATTATTTGGATACTGTTCCAAATCGGATTTGAAATCCTGTCTGCATTCTAAAATAATTGGCAAATTGCGTATTTTTTCCTGCTGTACACCATGTTGATTCAGAGGTGTTAATCTCAGCAAGGAACCCACTCAAATTCATTGTACTCAAGGAAATATCGAGCCCTGGATCCCGAAAACCACAACATTGTATTTGTCAGTGTTGGAGATGTCATGCTTTTCCCTGAGTCATTACTGTTTCCTTCGTCATTAACAAATTCCATCTTGGTAGTCAGGCACTAGACTGAAATGGGGAAGACTGAGATCTACTTCTACAAACCCCTCAAAGGGTCCTGGGCAAGGCATCTGTGTGACCTCCACCCAGTCTTGTCCTACTCATCTGCTCACAAGATACTGGGCTTGCAGAGAAAGGAGCTAGTCTTTCTCCATGAAAAAAAAACAAACAATGCCTACTATAATGCAACTAGTAGCAGCAGGACCTTCTGGATAATATTATAATAAAATCAGCAATAGTCATGGTAGCACATATATTCCGTGGTTAGCTGGGCTATTTTCAGTGTTATTTCTCAGGTACAAGTCAAAACCACACCAGTTTATTCCAACATCCCAAATGCTGATGGTTCAAGTAAAACCCACCTGTGCTCCGGGTGTGAATTTGCTGAAGGCAAATCTTCCTCTTCACAAATCTATCTCTGTCACTAAGACCATATTTAAATTCTGCAGTAATCTTTGCATGAATTTATCAACGTACAGAAGACTGCACCTTCCCCTTACTTCAGGCCAAGCATCTTCTGTGCTATTAACCTCCTCACTGATTAAGGATAACAGCGCTTAAAGAGGTGTTTGCACACAAGACTATGTATTTACACCGAATTGTCTGCACATACACTGTGCAGTGTTAGCTGTTACACTGTGCAGGCCAGCACAAGTGCTCGCATTCCCCCAGGCATTGAGTAGCTCTTTGTGATGTCTGTAGCCATGTTAGTTCAGACTTCGCAATGCGACAAGGAGGTCATCCTGCCACCTTCACGGTGAACCTGGAGGGTAATGCACACCGTCACTGTCACAGTAACGCTCCTGCGTGTCACCAGAGCAAAAGCTCACCCCAGCTGAGATGGTTTCATCAGCTTTACTCTCTCTTCCCTTCCCAGATCTGCCACATATCAGATGTGGGAGCCAGGCTGTGGTGCCATGGGGCCACGCTGCATGGCTGGGTGCATGGGCAAGCAGGGAAACTTGGGCGGCACAGGGGCAAGATCCTCCTGCTCTAATCTATCCTGCGAGTAGCCTGACAGACTCTAGTGGGGCCGCTTGCAGCATTAAACATCTACAGGAGGGAGCTCTTGGTCTGAATGTCAGCTAACCCTTCACCATGTTTACTGCTTGCTAGGGGCTGCACAAGAAATGTTGCTTCATCTCCACTGCTATGAGCACCCACAGATCTCCCCTCCTCCACTTCTAGGGTTCAGACCTGAAAGGTGCTGAGTAATCAGGCTTCCATCCAGGAAGGCGCTTAAGGCATCTCCTCAAACTCACTACTGGCACCTTATGAGCTTAAAGGCTTTGTCAGGTCAATGCTGCAACTCTGACACCAGGTACACCTCTTTACCACCATCCATGCAAACACAACCAATGTGCACTTCTCTCTTGGTCACATACACACACACATCCCCATCCTTCCAAAGCACAAAGCAAAACAAAGAGCTGCCCATGTGCAAACATCCCCAAGAGGAGGAATCACATGTGGCAGATGCTGCTGCATTGCTTAATGCATCATTTAAAGCCTTTCAGGGACACTACGGCTGTGATGAGTAATTTGGCTACAATATTGTCCAGAGACCGTACTGTGTGGATTAGGGCACTACGAAGGTCACTAGCTGAGTCTAACGCAAGAAAGCCCAACTAAAACCAAAGCTTATCATCAGCATAGATCTTGCAACGAAAATGAGAGTAGAAATGGGCCCTGCAACGCTGAAACACTTATTTCTTTCACTGCTGAGCCTCCTTGCGTATAGCCTACAGATAAAACAAGCTGTCGATCTGTTTGTTGGAAAGCAGAGGTCGGCAGCACGCTGTCTGTTCACATCCGTATCCAATCCCGGCTGCAAATATTTTGCCAGCTGGGCTGGGTACAAATTCAAATGCAAGGACGTTAGTGATCACAAACCACATCTTCACCAGGAGCACCTTTTCCCTGCCCCAAGGTGATGCAAACATCACATCTGAAAATGAGATGAGACAATCTTAACTCATCTCAAACAGAAAGAGTCCCAGGTCAGTAGGGACCGCAACTGCTCAAGTGCCGCCTTGATTTATACAGCTGTAAACTGTGGCCACATATGAACCCAGGCAGAAAGGCAAGTTCATGAATTATGAACAAATACGGCGTGCCAAAACACATCAATCATCATCAGTCACGGACAAGCAAAGCATCATCAATTCATAATGTTGACATTTGCACAAAACTTACACAAACAATCAATCCAATCGCATGGCTGACTGGAAAAGGAGATGTCGGGTTTATGCCATTTAACACTGGACTTTTCACTGAATGCGAAATGCTGAAAGACTTTAAAATAAAACTGACAGAGTTAGTGCTCTAGTCAAAAGCCAGATAAACGGCCTCTGTCCACTAGAGAAAAGAGATCAATTTACCCTTCAATTCTTTTCTTCAGTGCTGCTGGTGAAAGCCAGACCAGCAGCCGCCTCCCTGAACACATGAAAAACTGAAAGTTTGTTTTACTCAGCCTAAGGAACAGCGTGAGAGAAAAAGCTATGAACATGAATACTTTTAACTAGGTAATGAATGTTTGAAATCAATACAACAAGGCTGTACGAATGACACAAAGAGTCAGAAATTGCAGGCTAGCATTCCTAGAAGTAGTAGGATGAAGACAATTTTAACGAGCTATTTCAGAGAAAATCTTGCTTATTGGCATGTCTTCTTTAAATTACTATTATCAACTACTCGACATTATTTAGCTCCTGATTTTCTTCATTTTAGGACTACTGACGGTTACATTAGGACAGCTCACACTCTTCTCTCTCAGGCAGGAACAACTATTTCCTGAAAGTGTGTTTTGGGCAGAATGCATTGAAAGAAGAGGAAACTTCTGTGGTTTTCTTTCTCAACCGCCACACAAAAAAGGACTTCCTTGTGTGTGAAATGAAAAGGGAAGGACATACTTTCCAGATAGTGGAGCAGCTTTTGCTATAAACAAAAGGTGAACGCAGCTCTTGTTCTAGAGGCCGCACAGTTACTGATAACAGTTTTTCTTCAAGGCTTTTAAAATAAATGCTGCCATTCACTTGCCAGAATGCTTTTGCTCCACGCCTCAGATTCATCACCACAGCATGCCCCAACGCATAAGCAAATCGTTTCTGCGAGCACAGGCAGCAGAAGAATGTGCAGCCACCTCAGTGAGGCGTGTGACTCCCAATACCCAGCAAAGCATCCTGAAACCACCCCTTGACCCTGAGCAAGGTGATGTGCTGCTGTCAGAGCCACCCAGCTGCATGGGACTAAGGCAAGTGTATCCAAGTCGGTGCGAGGACACAGGTATAAAGGTCCTGACAAGACAAGAAAGCATCTGTAGTATTTGCACTTCAGCCAGCACTGCTCTCCCCTTCCACTACATGTGTCTAAAATTGGGCGCCTACTCAGCCAAGTACAAAAAGCACCCACTTAAATATCAGATGGTAAATACTGATTGTAGTCACACTACAAGAATTATTGCTGTTGTTAAAGGTAGGCACAGGAATGAATGCAAGCGCTTTGCTGAATCGATGTTTTGAGCTCTTTTTACTCGTATCTAATCCGATGTCTGAGCCAGATCATTAGCTTTTCAGCGTGGAAAGAAGAGGCACCCTTCTGCGACCTTAAGATATGCCACACACAAACACAAGCACGTGAGAGAAGGGTTAACTATTTATGCAACAGTGCGCACAACCTCAGGTTTCACTTGACACTTGAATAAGATTCAGAGCAACTCTAAAACCACAAATTGTCAGATATTCTCCCTCTTTCTAGGAAAAAACAAACAAACAAAAGGTGGGAGTTAGGGTAAGGTGAGGGACATATGTAAGCTGGTCAGAGGTGCATGAAGGGGTGGTGTTCCAGAGATCGCAATGAGATCCTCACAGTTTTCCAGTGTCACTTTCCTATGGCCACAGAACCAGCCCTGCCCCACTCACTGATCTCCAGCCCTGGCTCTAGGCTCCGCTGGCACTCTCCTCTTGGGAGTTGCTCCTTCCAGCATCCCCCGCAGGGTCTGCACAGCAAACGGAAGACGTCAACAGCATCTCCCAGACCTTCCTTTTTCCTGGGATGTGGGATCTGGCCATACCAACACCTGTGAAAGCAGAACCTGCCCTTCTTCTACCATCGTGCTGACTGCCAAAAGAAGGGCTCTGGAGTCGGGATCTTTCAAAAAAAAAAAAATCATATCTGAAAAGGCAGGAAAACTTTGCCGACTGTTTGAGCAGTTAAACCACAGGCATCCCCAGCTGCTGTGCAGAGCAGAGGGAAGGAAAAGAGCTCCGCAGGACACGAAGAGTGGCTCTTTGCTGCACCCAGCTCGGCACAGCAAGTAATTAGCGCGTTTCAAGGTCGATAAGCTGCGATTGATTTTCCTCTCACTTACCAATGTAAACTGGGAATAATTCCATCATAGCTGATGTAAACATTAGTATAAAATTAGTTTTAGTCAGAAAAGTGCTGGGGTTGACTGTGTTACTATATCAGAAAGCTGGTTTCAAGAGAACACTATTTCCTTGTAACGAAATCTACATCAATAAAATTGCCATGACTATCTTCATTTGTTCCAGTGCTATTGCTCAGGTTCAGACTGTAACAGAAAGTGCTTTCAAGTTAAAATCCAAAGGCCCTGGAAAATCCACAAGCTTCCTTTCCTGTGAGGGTGACGGAGCACTGGAACAGGCTGCCCAGAGGTGTTGTGGAGTCTCCTTCTCTGGAGACTTCCAAAACGTTTTCCTGTGTGGCCTGCCCTAGGTGATCCTGCTCTGGCAGGGGGGTTAGACTCTATCTCCAGAAGTCCCTTCCAATGCCCACCATTCTATGATTCTATGTGCCACAAATCTTTTTCTGCAGAATACCCAGGGTGAAGGTGTATCCAGTAGCAACATATTGAGCACCCTGAGCAATCTTCAGGCATGATCATCTTCTCCTCCCTTGTCCTCCACTCTCAACAGAAGTGGAAGTGCTCCTCTTATTGTTTGTAAGGGTAGCCAGAAAGACTTTCCTTTTGTGCATAAAAGAGGATTTCTTTCTGCTTAAGGTGCAGCTTTGCTAACACAGACGTTGCATAAAGCAAGTACTGACATTTCCTACTAGCAGTAAGGAAAGTACAGACCCTTTGCCACAGGTGAGGAGAAAAAAATTCCCAAAAACACAGAAAAGAAAATTGCTGGCTTAAATCTCATATATGAGAGGCAACCCACCATGCCAGGACCCGACATCTGCCTTTTGCTGTGTGCTCAGGTGGGATACACCACTGCTGTGCTCAGATAAGCTCAGCGCCATAGCATGGTCCTACAGTAATGGATGCAAAGAGGCACTCAGATGGGGATGTGGCAGTGGGTCACCCTGCAGTACTGACAAAGGTTTTGACAAAGCTTAGGTTTAACAGACAGTCACCACCCCCAAAAGCAGGAGAGGAATCTTCTGAAACACCCCAGAATAAAATGAAAAAAACTTCTCGTCATACAAAAAGGAGACATCAGATTTTCCTGCCGGCTGCTGAGCAGAGCCAGGATGCGTGATGTCCAAAGCAAGGGGCTACCTGCTCTGTGCAAACAACATCCCACCTCCCATGGCTCAGATTTATGCTCCTGGAAACCCACCCGTACATGCTGCTGCCAAAAGTTTAAGTCCTGAGTTGCCAACAGAAAGATACTTGCTCTCCAAAGGTTTCTAAAGCTAACTGCTATTTTCTCCAAGATTACAGACAATGTTATTATGATGCTTATGATTATTTTTGTTGTTGTTGTTCTCATCATTATAATTTAAGTAAGCCTGTCCAATGCCAGTCCTGAAGAAGACAGAACACAAAGCTTGAGCTCTCTATTTGGGTCAAGTTTCTCTCAGTTTAAACAAAGTATGTAAAAGCATAACAAAGCTATAAAACGCAGATATGAAGCTTAGCAAAACATCAGATTCTCCCACCAATTATTATCTTTTAGTAAGCTGACATCTGTGGGATCACTCCTGGGCCTTTTAATTTAGCATGTCTTCTAATTAAAGAAAGATTAACTGTACTTCCAATAATTGTTCCTCCTCCCTCCACCAGGCTCAAGCTTCTGTCTTCCTCCAGAGCCCCCAGGGAGGGCAGGCTATCCAAAACCACCCCCACCACAGCCTCTCTCCCACCCCTGGGCAAAGCTCCAAGGCACCAGCTCAGCCATAGCCCCAGTTCTACTTCCTTGCATTGAAACACATAGAACTGGGGAGGATCCATCAAGGGAGGGTTGGGAAACCTCCTAACTACAAACAAGGAGTAGAAGCCCGAATGCTGGGAGCAGCTGTGTGCCCGGCCAGGCGTTCATGCTCACACTATCCAAGAGCAGCGGCTAGAACGGCTGCACAATGCAGAGTTTAGTAGGCTCGCTTCTACTCAAACCAGCTGCGCTCTAACCTACGGGCCAATGTGCAGGTTGGGCTCAGTGTGTGACGGCGCACAGCTCCAGCAAGGACATCCCCTCACTGTGGGGGCACCAGAGCTTCCTCAGACGCAAGGTCATCGATTACCTCCCCATCACCAGCCGCACCCCGGGGCTCACAGGCACTCTACCTCCACCACTGACAAACTCTGCAGAGTGTATAACTTTCCTGATACAAGCGATAAGCTAAAATCAAAGCATATTCAAAACTTTTTATTCATATGGCTTATCACTGAAATGTTGTCTAACCAGCACAGGAATACTAATTCTGCCTGTAGAAAGGATGTGAAGAAGTTACCTCACCCTCTGCCATATCAAGTTTGAGATCCGGAATGATCACTCACTACACTGACAGCAACGGACCAAAGGCTTATTCCCATGAAAGCTCATCAAAATGAGTGATACGCCCATTCCAAATTCTCAAGATAATTTTATATCAGACAATTTTTTAATTTCACCATAAAATAAACCCTCAGTCTCTTTTCTGCAGAAGGCAGAGTGTTCACGTTGGATTAGCTACAGATTTTGGATCTAACACTTGTGTGCTCACTGGTTATGGGTCTCACATTTGCAGTCCCATAAAATACCACCTCCTCCCCAACATCCAACAGTCCCCTTCCTATTTGAAGTGAAGCTGTCTGATATAGCGACTTCACTTTATGTCTGCACACGGCAAACCTAGCGTGACATACCTCCTGGGCAAGGCAAGCACTAAGTCACAGTAGCAACAAAGGTAGGCTGTGAATCATTCTTGTCCTGTGTGGAACACAACTTTATTTCTCCTTTTTTTTCCTCCTCCACCCATCGTTGCTACAACAACTTCCAGTATAAGGTCTGAGGCTCAGCACAGCTCTGCTGCTGGCAGGGCCAGCTCTCCAGCACAAATTACCTTTGCTCACAGAGGATGCTCTGCTAAGAGAAGTTTCTCTACAACAGTTTAAAATTCATCTCTTAGGGCAGTCTCTCTTCAAAACTGGAGTACAGACCTTGTGCATGTGGGAAAACAGCACTGCCTGTATGCACATTGCTCCTAAATATGGCATTTTAATTAAGGGCTAAATCATGTTCCAGCTTGTGCAGTATCTGTGTAAAATAATCCCTTTACACACTCGCTCAGAGCACCTACCTCAGCGCAGCAGCGGGACAGGGAGAAAGCAGCTCTGCACCACCACCCGCCACCAACTCCTTCCCCCACATCTCCCCTCCAAAAACGAGGCGGGTGTGGGACAGGGCTGGGAGCAGAGAGAGGATCAGCACTGGCTACCCAAGCACCCACTGCTGCATGTTTCACCCCAGGGGCTGTACCGTGCTTCCATGGCCTCCCTGGGTGGAGGGGAAACCGAAGGAACCTCCAGCAAAGCCCTTCCAGTGACTTCTGACCTGCTCTGCATATGGGTGGAGAATGGGACTTCTGTCCAACAAGCTGCTGCACAGAGACACCATCCCCCTGGCAGGAATGAGAGCTGGTCAGGATGGTCCCAGTCTCATCAGCAACATCACACCACTCCCCACAACTTAAATGGGATGTCCGGGTGCCTGAAAGCTTTGCAGGGCTGTGTTTGAAACAGTCATCTAAGCACTTTTTTGCAGGGACTGATAAACTTCCTATAAAAAACAAAACACAACACAAACCAGTAACCCTTTTTTTTTTAAAAAAAAAAAAAAAAAGAAGAAAGAGAGTATCACCAAGGAACGGAGCTTTCTCTCTCTCTCTCTCTCTTTTTTTAATATATAACCAAAAATACAGTGCCTTCATTGTGCAATGCCAGGTGTGAATATCACATTTAACATTTAAGAAATCTGAGACTGCTTAAAAGGAAGAGAGTCCGTTTTACCCCACAGCTACAAAATTCAGAAGGGCAGGCAAGTCAGAGTAAGTGTGGTTGCAAACAGCATCACCTGCGTCCCAGGCATCACCCACAGTGCTGCTGGTGCCAGTCAATCCTGAGGTCAGTATCTTACTTGGTTTTTTTTTGAAAGAGAGACAAAAAAAAAAAGGAGGCTCATCTTACCTTGTGACTACAGCCACAGAGCTTGGAGCCTTCATCAGTCACAGGTTAAAGTTGGTGAATTCATATTTACAGGGCAATTTTCATCTTCTCACTGTTGCTCAAAGTAGAATGACTCCTCCTCTCTATCCCTTAGCAACTCCTATTCCCCAAAACCTAAAGCAACCTGTCTTTGTTTTTTTCCATTTTTTTTTTTCCTTTTCATTTTTCCCAGTCTTAGAAGTTTGGACTAAAAGACAAAAGGAAACGGTTGACAGAAGAACTAAATATGGAAATGTGCAGCCTCATTAATCAACATGAAGAGCTCTCAAATATGAAGATACTCTGACAAGGGGACTTGTACAGACTCCAGTATACTGCTTCAGACATATATGTATGTCCCTGAATGGTCTCAGGGGATGCACACCCCATATGCCTGGATTTCAATTCAAAGATGCCACCCTTGGCCATGCCTCCCTGCTTGTCCCAATGCTGGATTGCCCCAAGAGCACATTGTCCTCAGTACTGCAGTAACAACCATGACAAAATGTGGTGACCCTGATCACTGCCTATTTCTCTACAAGGCCATTTTAAACTATTTGAACTTAAAATCCAGGGGGAAAGAACAGATCATAAAGCTTTTACAGTGGAAATCCATCCCTGAATTGTGATAATCTCCCTCTGCTCTTCCTTACTTGTTCTTACCTGTAGCCAGACCAAATCACAGACATATAAAGATCCAAAATCCTAAAACAGAACAACAGCAGAGGCCAAGTACAAAGGCTTTGGTGAAGCTGAGCTAAATACAGCCTTTTGTTCTGTGTTATAATATTGCTTTGTCATTCACTGGTGGCCGGGAACGATGCTGCTTCTTCCCTCAGAAACTTGCCCCAGTCGGAAAACTAATATTGCAAAATCCTTTCTGTTCTAACCCGCCTGAATACAGAAGAGTTTCACTGCGAGGTTCAATCCATTAGCTGATTAAAAGCTATAGATCATGCTGTTTTGGACACATTCAGGCCATTATGAATAAGACCTGTCAGAAAAGCTTCCAGCACAACCAGTGTCTTTGAAATTGCTAGGGCTACAGTTAATAAAACTTCACGTTTAGTCGTTCTTCAAGCCTGTCATACCAACAGGTAAAGAAATTTATGGTATTCTTTGAAATTACATGTTTAGAAGCAAGTTGCAGGTACAGCAGCTTTAATTTTTTTATTTTTTGTTTGGGAATTATCCCAAAAGAATACCAAAGCTATTGTTTCATTCCAGCAACAGTCTGCTTATGAGAACTGCACAAAAAAAATAAAATCACTGATTAATCTCAGCTCCAATTTGCACATTTGCTTCCTATAGATTATGAAAAACTTTAAAGTTTCTCTACAGACAACTTTCTTCACATCCATCTGTTTACTACTGTCATTCCTAAAAAACATCAAAGAAAACATCCCACTAATCAATGCATCAAAGTATTATTGACTGCTCTTTAAAGTCACCATTTATCAAGAGCAGGATTCAAAATAAGAAAAATCAGAATAAATAACAAGAGTTTTTCACAGTTTGCAAATAAACGCTGACTGCTAAACAGCAGCCGCTGCTTTTCAGCATCGCTACAAGAGCTCTTTCCAAGTCACCTCCCCATATGCCAGGACTGCCAGTCCCTGGCATTCAGCAAAGCACATCCCTCACGCTTAAAATTCAGCTGTGCCACCAAGGGTGGAGTGGGAAGGGAAACTTTCCGGGGAAGGCCTCACCTCTCCCCTGCTAACACTAAAATACCACTAGTTGCAGCTAAATTAGGCAAGTAAATTAGGAGAATACACCTAAGTTTTGAACATCCCTAAGCTTACTCGACTGTCGCCACTAGTATCAGCTCTGTCTTGACAGGGAGACAAGAAGAAAACCAGCAGATCTCCTATGCCCAAGTAAATTCCCCCTCATTTTTGTCAACTGAAAACTCCTTACAAAAGCAGTCTATAATAAATGCACCTGGGTATATCACTGTCTTTTCATTAGTGTTGTGGCAAGCCCCCTATTTACAGGAGATTTACAAGACTTGCTAGAGGCTCAGCAAACCTTCTCATTCTTTCAAACTTTGTAGGATAAAGAAGTCAAGATTTTTCATCTGCAGATTACAAAGATATTCAAGCACTTGACTTTTAGAGCAGCAAAAGCTAAATGTTGTCAAATTGCTAGCTGCATATTATTTACCTAAATAATTTATCCTTATACACTTCAAATTATTTTCAAAGAGGCTGTAAAGGTTCCCAGTGTATTCAGCATTCATGGCTACGAAACAAATAGTTTATGCAAATATTTTTAGCTCAGTTTTCATTTGCCAGCTAGTTACTATGTCTCAATCCCAAACTCACCCAAGGCAAGAAAAGACTCTGTAATTATTTATTACTCCTTCTTCACCTGCCATTCTGCACGAATGGTATCCTGTGAGTATTGGCAAATGTTCTGTGACCTTGTGAATTATTTTATTGTAGGATGTAGAAAAACAGCTTTTCAAAGTGACAGGGAGTCATTTACAACCTGCATAGTCTGGCAAATGATTTAAGTGCAAATCTACACACATATTAGTGTTCTTCACGTGGTATTATTTTAAAATGTATGCTTATTGTTAAAACATCCTTCACTTTCAAAAAAGCAATAAAATACAGGGGGAAATAAAAGATTATTTATAATCGTGGCTACATTTGCTCTTGAAAAAAAATCTTACCTTATGAAATATTCTTGGTCTTCCTACCCCATTTGATAAACAGCTAACAATAAAGGTTACCAGATTTTGTCCATTTTGAACATTGAAGAACTTAAATAACAGTAATTATCCCAATTGACAGATTACAATTAAAATATCTAAAACTGGATTTTTTTTCCTCCTGAAACTCTGAGGATAAAGAGAAGTGCTTCTCCAGGAAAGGGGCTTAGAGCTGAGCTGCAGAATATGCAACAGTATTTATTTACTATGGAAAAGGAAGGGACTTTTTGGGCAACAAGAAGGGGTTTTTTTACTCTCTTTCACTCTTGTCTCCTAAAAGCTTTCCAGCAGCACAGCTGAATGCCAACAAACTCGCTTTTTTTAGATTTATTTTTGCAGAGATCTCATAGGTAATCCATTATAAACCACCAAACAGAGGTTGAAAATTACTGTTCAAAAGGGCAGGGAAATAAAGCAGCCATACAAGCAAATCCCATGGGAAACAGGTCAGAAAACGTCCAACTACCATGGGCATTAAAGGAGAATCCGGAGTCTAGCAGATTGTGTGATTTTTTTTGACGTTTAGATCTTCTCCCCTCATACTCATGATTTCTACGCATGTATTCTCTTATGCCCTTGCCAATCACCTGCTGTCATCCAAAACTGGAACGAAAACACAGTATTTATCTCAAAAGGAACCAAACCACATAATCACCAATACTCCTAGAAGCTTTAACCTTCAAAACTAAGAACTTGATTTCTTAGGATAGCAAGACTGTGAAATAAAGACACAAGAAATTAATAGAACAGCAACTTGACTGACAGTACCAAGTCTATAAAAGAAAGTTTTTCCAAGACTCATGAGCTACTTCAGTCAACCAAACATGGTCCTTGGCTGAACTCATATATATCCAACAAACTAGTGTTACCAAAGAAAACCCCAAATCTGTGCCATCTGCACTTGGAACAAAAAAATTTAGATAACTGAAGGAAACACTTTGATAAGGACAAGAATAATCAAAGATTTGAACCGGTGAGAGAAGAGTGATCAGACTTGCTGTGAGGTCAGCAAACACATCAAAGGTTGCTGCAAATAGAAAAGAACTGATTTGCTCTCCGCAATGACAATTCATAGAACAGGAACTTGCAGACTCAAAC
Organism: Baryphthengus martii; assembly: GCA_013396935.1. Lineage (NCBI taxonomy): Eukaryota > Metazoa > Chordata > Aves > Coraciiformes > Momotidae > Baryphthengus > Baryphthengus martii. The sequence continues at coordinate 253,950 of VWZK01019006.1, forward strand.
TGGTGCAAGGAAGATCTAATTTAGGCATTAGGGAAAGCTTTTTTGCGATGGTAAAGATAACCCCCTGGCTGGTTTGCTGAGGGAGTCTGTGGAATTCCCCACGTTGAAGACTTCTACAAACTGAATAGGCAAACTGTCAAAAATTACGGAGTGTTTGTGGCTGAACTCCTGAAAATAATTCTCAGAACAATTCTTATGAATGTATGATAGATTCCTAGACTGAGAGATGGTAAATGCCATTACCAAGAACAGAGATTAGGAGTTCCTCCTGTTTATGGGTGAGGACAGGAGGAAAGACAATGCTGACTGAAAGGTGGAAGGACACTATTTGCTTTCAAAACTCTTGTTGGCTGGCATTGCTCAGGCTCAAGATGGTAAACTAATGACGCCATTATTACATAAACAGCCATAATACATGCATTGCTTGTTTAGTGCTAAACATAGACTTATTAGAGGTGAAAGAACACGGAAAAAAGTTAACAAATACACAGACAATAATGTGTAGCTCCTTCTACCTCAGGACCTCAAAGTGCTTCAACCAGGCTCCCACTACAAGTGTTGGCATCCTCTTTTTGCACAGAGAGGTGCAGCAGACACAGCTTGGTTCTCTGCCTGCAGCCAGGTTATGGTGATGGGAGGTATGGACACCCCAGACAAAGCACTTTGTTCACAATCACCCCAACCATCCAGTGCTATTTTAACTGCCATGAGATTTCCAGTTGATATAAATCCACTGACTTCTTGATGATTACCTGAGGTCACAGAGCATCTTCCATAAACTGAAGAATGGCAGGGACTCTAGAGGATTGAAATAGGTCTGAAATAATCTATCAGAAGACCCAAGGCGGCTGCCAGGAGTTTGTTTGTCAGACTGTGAAAGTGCCTTAGCTTCCTGATTCACATCTTTGTGCCTGGAGTTTTTTTCCACTAAAAATGGGGGTCTAGAAGAGTAGAAAGCTACTACTGGTGAACATGGGAATCCATAATATGAGCAAAGTTTCAGCCACCTCCACCTGCCCTCTGTTTTGTATTAGAGGACATTTATTTTTAAAATTAAAAATAAATAAACAAATAAAAATTGCCATGTGAGTGTATTTATAAACAAATCAAGAAACATTTCCATCCAAATCTAATCCTAAAATTACAAGTACACTTCCAGCTGAAAGGAATGACAGCACAGTTACCTTTGCAGTAGCAGAAGGTCCAAGCACCTGCTCGTGTATTCGCTGTCACCAGCAAAAAAGACAATACTGCTGCAGTGCAAACTGAAGCTTGGAAAATGAGATAACGCCCCAAACCATCATTTCTCAGGCTCACCAAAGAGCTGGCCCAGATTTGATAAACGAACTACTGAAACTCTCTGACAACAGTAAAAAGGGAAATTTATTCCCTGAGTCTCATTTCCAAGCTTATGAAATATGTTGGACCAAAAATTACTCGTCACACACAAGTAACACTTTAGAAAGACCTTTTGAAAGTCGTAAGTAGCCAGTGTCACTCACTGCCTGACACAGCTTCCTGCTCAGGAGGACTTTTCAGATGACTCCAAGGCATGAACTTTATCATAGAATCATAAAACGCACTGGGCTGGAAGGGATCTTTAACGACCATCCAGTCCAATCCCCCAGCAGTGAGCAGGGACATCTTTAACTAGATCAGGTTGCTCAGAGCCCCAACAAGCCTGACCTTGAATGTCTCCATCACGTTCCTGAGCAACTGTTCCCATCTTCCATCACCCTCATAGTAAAGAATTTCCTTCTAATGTCTAACCTAAATCTATTCTTCTCTAGTTTAAAGCTACTGCCCCTTGTCCTGTTGCTACATGCTCTCGTAAACTGTCCCTCCACAGTTTTCCTTTAGGTCTCCTTCAGGTACTGGAAGGCCGCTATAAGGTCTCCCCAGAGCCTTCTCTTCTCCAGGGTGAACAACCCCAACTCTCCCAGCCCTTCTTCATAGGAGAGGTGTTCCAGCCCTCCAGCCATTTTTGTGACCCTCCTCTGGACCTGCTCCATCAGGTCCCTGTCCTTCTTATGTTGAGAGCTCCAGAGCTGGACGCAGTACTCCAGGTGGGGTCTTACAAGAGCAAAGTAGCAGAATCACCTCTCTCGATCTGCTTGCCAAACTACTTCTGATGTAGTCCAGGATGTTATTTGCCTTCTGGGCTGCAAGTACACATTGCTGGCTCATGTCCAACTTCTCATCCACCAGTACCCCCATGTCTTTCTCCACAGGGCTGCTCTCTTATCAGAAACTTTATTTATACTGTACTCAAGAAACATCAAACCAATGTATCGGGTTTGTCAAAGGGACAAAGACTTACCAGCACACAATGGATGCAATGTGCAACGATGTTCAGATCCAGTCTTTTTTTGGAAGACATCACTTGCTTACACCGAGTACCTCTTTCATACCTGGTTTTGAACACAGGTTTTGGTACAACCTGGTACATTGGGCACCTTTTTGGGGTCCTGCCACACACCAGCAAATGCTCATCCACCCCCTCCATTCAGGTCCCTGCATGCAACATGACCACCGTCCTTGCAGCATCTCATGTTCAGGTCCAGCATTTCTCAGCAACACCTTTCAGCAGCAGGCTCTCAAACAAGGAAAGATCACAGTCCTGTTTCCATCCCTAGAGGTTTAGCCTCTAATATCTTAACTTACAAGCATGCACACTATGTCTTCAGACAACTAGTCTGAAGATATTTTCAATATGTTTCAATCACTAGATTGCCCACAGAGTTGTTATTTTCCTACCTATTTTAACTGCTGGAGTAATCTGACAACGTATTTCATCTAAACCCTTCACCAACCTAATAAGATTTTACCACATGCTACGCTCGGTACGATACAGCCACAAAACATGGATTTCTCTTAGATATCAAAGTCAGCACTTCCTACCCAAGGGATCATTCCTGCCAACGTGGTAAAAGACATTTTCTATCAAACCTCTGCATATGGAGACATCATTACTATCCTTCAGGGCAGGCCCTGAAATTTCTGAGCTGCCTAAAAAAAGGAGCGACTTCTCATTAGAGACTTTTTTAACAGGACAGAAAACATTTTTGAGCTGAAAATTAAATTTAGTTTACCTTTTGGGGATCTCTCTGTGCCTGGTAATTTAGAAGCTTTACAGGCACAACTATTAGCAAGTGAATTCAACATGGGGAACAACAGACTGAATAGGACAGATTTCCTATTCCCTTTTTCTCCCTCCCTCACCCCAACATATTCTTACCAACTTCCCACAAGTAATGGGGTGGTAGATGATGAAGTAGTCCATCTTGAATCTCAGAATCTAATAAAATACTCCTAAAATCAAAACATCTCAGCAAAATGGCTCAACTTCAGCAAAACAGTGCCATTAATTATTTAGAGGAAAAGTACCAAATGTATTCCAATTAGTCTCAGTCCTTTTATCCTCTTGCAGCTGACTTTGCTAAGGAATTTCCAGAGCTCTTTACCCTGAGTACCTGAGACCTTAACACTTTTCTAAAGGAAAATGAGTAACAAAAAGCACCCCAGTGCCTATTTGAAAAGTGCAGCTCTGGACCACCCACAAAGATGTGACACTGTGTCCTGTGGCCTAAAACTTCCTCTCATTTGCAAGTATACACTGAATCTAAAATAATTATGTACAAGTCTGTGTTTTCCATCATTCTTGCTCATCTTCTTAAGGATGCTGCTGCTATACGTGCTGGGTCTGGACATCAACTTCACATTTATTTAAAAATACAAGCTGACAGCTAATTTAGTTTCCATTTTCATCACCCGCTCTAATGGATGGGATCAGATCTCCAAATCTGACCTGCAGTATGGGATGTGGTGCTTCCTGAACCTATTCCTACATCCTTAAAGGCCATATTGTAATCATGGCAACATTAATACTGAGCCTCCTGCTACCTATTGAAAACTAAAGGCAATAGTACTGAAAAAAAACATCTATGAACTATGGGACATGTGATATTCATACTGGCATTTTTTTCAGTGGTAATTCAATTGTCTCCATCCTAGAGACAAGCAAGTTTTGCTCAGGTCAATCAATCTGTTATCAAACATAATGCAGCTATCTGGAGTTCCAATTAGCAATGAAGATTAGGTGAACACCAGTCTAACTTTTTATGTATTTACATATAATTAATTTTCATACAAAATGTTACTAGATAAAAAGATAGTCTACATGAATGCCTCTTTTTTGATCGCCTTGCCTGGCACGGCACCTTGCTTTTCACTCATCTAATACTGCTTTACTGAGTGCTCATGGAACCATTTGCTTGTTCTGAATGCAACAAAAATTAAGATTATTTCTTTTCATGTTAATTGTCCATTTGAAGATGTCTCCTACCAAACTTCTAGACCTGACCTTGATAAACTAAAGTACAGGTTAGAGTCAGATGGTACCTATTTTTCAAGGGCTTTGCTCAGTGATTTTCTTGGCTATCCACTCAAACTCAAAAACACCACTCAACATGCAGAACAACATTTTAGACCCTACCAAATGATAACTATCCAATGGGGTTTATATTATGCAGCTGCAAACCCAAAAGTGGGACAAAAGAGAAATCATTACTGTCATTTATTACATCAACAGCATAAGATATTTGGTGAAGGTCTGTGTTTTGACTTACACCTGCACTGGACCTTGTGGAATTGCAGCTCAACTTCAAGAGGGTTTCTCTGCACTGCTGCACACTAAACCACCACCACCAAGAGACTGGTAACAACAACCCATGGCATATCTTACTTTCACTTCTGTAGTCTGAAGAATACAATCCATCCTCAAAACCTTTAACTGCAATAAATTATTGCGAAATTCAACATCATCACTCTCTAAAGCTCTATTCCTTCACATATTTATACACACTAAGGCATCAGCTCTAGAATGTAAACTACAAATTTCTGCTTGCCAGTGCGGTGAGAAAGATGAGTGGAACGTATGCTATGATTTGAAATCCTGTATTTTCCTGTCTTAGCAAAGGAAGCTGGAGGAGAGAGACGCTTCTCTACTCAACTTTCCCAGCCCCATCGGCATATCCATCATGACTGTTCCCACGCCCCACAGCCGGGGTACTCCCGCTCCTGCCCCATGGGGTAGCCAGTCAGAATGGCTCCGTTCCTTGCACCAGTCTATGGCCAGGACCTTCATGCACCCAGTACCATCATTCCTGACTAGGTCTCTCTGTTTGGTCTCAGGCTATCAATCACCTCTTGCAAGAAAATGCCTTTCCAAGCTCCTCCAGCTGGAGTAATGCCTTTGGGACTTGTTCTTTGGCTAGATACCACAGCAGCTCCCCTTTGCTCCTCAGCCCCACCATGTGTGCCAGAAAATCTGTCCCCATAGACTCTTTAATAAGAACAAGCGATGACTCACTGAATTAAAGCACCCTTAGACTTAGTGGCTACAAATATAGCACAGAACTGCAAAGTTTTCTGCTGAGCTTCAGCCTGCCCTTGATTTCCATTCAGCCTTGCAGAGAAGCAACCCAACTCAACAGTGGAAGGATGCTTCACCTCGGGTCACCCTTGTAGGCAAGTGCTGGAGAGGGCAATGGGAGGAGGAGGCTCCACACAGCCCCAGTAGCAGCGAGACTGGCCAGGCCCCCAGGGAAGTTAACAAAAAAAACACCCCTCCCATTGTCCACCAGCTGGGTCCCCAGGGCTGCTTGCAGCCACAAAAACTGCTGCTCTGCCCCTACAGTCTCAGCCCTAGAAGCAGCATGAGGACACCCGCCCACAAAGCCCTTCACCACCACCAATGAGGGACCCATGGATAGAGGCACTACCCTCTTGCAGGGTCCCCTGCCCCCATGTCTCTGGGTCTTCGCCACAGTTCTCAGCTGCTCTTCTCCTCCAGGCAATCATTTCCATTTCCTCATCACATCTGAATCTCCTCCACAGACACTTCCCCAGCAAATTTGATTAGAGCTACGCATTTCCTCACAACCTCTAAATAAAGAGTGGGTTATTCACGACCACACTTGCTCTCCTATATGTTTGTTTATCCAACTATTTACATTGGCAAGCAGTCCCTCTCGTAACCATTACAAACTAACCATTGGCGAGACCAAACCAGCGTGTCGTCCGGCAAACAGCCACAGCCTGCTAGTCCTGCTGCAATAACCAGCGCTTTTTTCACATACTCATTTAAGCTGACATTTCTTCTGAGCAGTTTCATTATCCTGGATATCAGCCAGCAAGCCCATCCTCCTTTGGGAAAACTCTGCCTTCTTGATTACCTTGTTCCTTTGACCCGCATGGCAGGTCTGCTCCTCTTTGCAACCTGCCTCCCCAGGGTCATGTAAAATTAAGGGAGGAGTGGGGGGAACTCTAGGAGGGGTGCAGGCTTTATATGCTAAGAAGTCCTACATTATTAGCGCTTGACAGTGAGAAGCAGCACCGAGCAGCACAGTGCAGGCAGGGCTGCTGCAGGGCAGATTTCACACAGGAGCAGGTGGGAGAGACATGTGTGCACCTCACTAAGGGTCTTCAGACAGGACATTCCGGCACCTCCGAGGTGACCCGTTAATGACTTGCAGGATGTGGTAACGAATATAGGGCAAATAAGTCAGCGCACGCCCACCAAAGCAGGCTGTTGAGCCCGCACATTTGAAGAGAAACCTCAGAAACTAGACTTTTGCCATGTTAAGCAAGTATTGGCAACACTACATAAATGTGTTTTTATACATTTATAGACATTTGCCTCAATGCTACCGCCAGCTGAGCCTGTGCCTTAATTTCCTGGACTAAACTACAGAAACCACCACTGATACAGCTGTTTAAAGCCCACGAGGAACTGAAAGCATGGTGGGTTTTAAACAACACCCACTCTATGCTATTTATTAAATTACCAAGGTGCTTTTCCAGAGACCAATTTTGCGAGTCTTGCTCTTTGATTCAGCCATGCTCTAATCAATGGAGAAATCAAGAGACTTAACTCCAGCAGCTTCGGCAAATGGAAAGCTGGAAAAGGACCTCAAAATCAACCAGAAAAAGGATCTGAAATTCTCCCTTAATCACTCTTTTGATATCATGATGATAAGAGGCTTATTTGTACCTTGGAAGGCTGATTGTTTTTCTCGTCTCTTTTGAGAAGCAAAGCAAAAGCAGCAAAACAAAGAATATCAAAACCAGGTATGAAATGTCACCACAACCAGCACAGTTATGCACAGATAAGAAAAAGAAAATACCAGTGATAACAGGTGTGTTTGGCAGGGAGGGCACTGTTTTCACACTGCAGAGAAAAGCAATTATAACTATCTAACATCCCAACCACTTTCAAAGGGCTGGGGTTTTGCTGTTGTTTTGCTTTGTGTTTTGGTTTGGTTTTTTCTTTTGGTTGGTTTGTTGTTTTGGGTTTTTTTGTGGTTTGTTTTTTCTAAATGGTGGCAAGGCTGAGATAACTTTTGCCAACTTTCAAAACGAGTTTTTGTGATACTCACGGAGGAAATAGAGGGCAGGTTGTTCTTCATCAGCACATACCCATTGGGTCCCTAGTGATGCACACAGCACCTGCAATGCATCTCTCTTTCACCCAGAGAGGAGGTGAGAATTTTTTTTCCCTAGACACTCTAAGGCTTCTTGGGGAAATCCATATACTAGTCACTAAAAACTTCTTAACACTTCTTAAACTATTGTTGAAGTTCAACATTTAATATTCCCCATGACAACAGACATGTTTTGTTGTCCTTCAGAATAAATGTTTGTGGCAAGATGTCTCTAACTGCAGTTGCATCCTCCAAAGAGGAAGAGTGAGCCAGCTGGGGCAGAGACCTTCCCTCCCCACTATTTTCCACCATCAGCTTTAATTTTACCGTTTTAACTCAGTCCACGATGCTTGCGGTTGTAAAGAAAGTCCTCAACATGACGTAGTGATAGCGAGACCGGCTGGGGCACTCTGAGTTCACTTTTCTTAAGAGGGGAAAGGGGACACCTCTTAAATGTAAAAAAAAAAGGTTGGGGAACACCAGCTTTCAGCCTGAGTTACCAGATGGAGTGAGTCATCTCCTGAACTTCACATTCACCATCACAGCCTTGAGATCAGCAACACTGTGGATTTAACACACAATGCCTCAGGGTTGGACTTTCCTGGAGGACAGAGCCTGCTTCAGCTACATACTTTCTAACGGGCCAGCAGATGTGGCACCTTATGGAAGAGTGGCCTAGTCCTGGGCATTTTCTGCTCCCTGGAGCTATGGCTACAGAAGAAATGTCCAGGTAGTTCTGTCCTGACATCCTTCCACCCTCTTGGTTCACTCCTCATGCTACAAAGCTGAAGACTTTTTCAGTTCCATGGTTCTTAGGAACTCTTCTCCTTTTCTTATTTTGTGGAGAGCATGGAGATTTAGCATCCTTGCCCTAAGCACTCCTTCCAAAGGAGAGACAGAAGAAATACCTGTATCTCCCAGAGGAAGGAATTAAGCTAGTATCTCATTGCAAGCATCCTTCAAGGTGATGCTGACAACAGTGTCTGACATTAATGTGGCTGCAACAGCTTGTGTATGTCAGCGCAGGTATCCAGCTGGAAACGTTCAGAAGCATCAATCCTCAACTCTGGCACTAAAATTTATGGCTGGACCACTTCCCGATCATCAGAGTGCACACGTTGCCCACCTGAGATATGAATGTTTGTCACCCCGCAAACTACTCTTGCTCCTACAAAAACAGTTCATTTAGAGTCAGTGGGAGCTATGCAGCAAATTTTCAGTATCTATTCCACCCTGTTGATAATGTCTATAAATTACTTGGAGAAACCAGCTGTAAAATTACTAAATTGCTGATGACATGAAACTGAAGGGAGTAGTAAATACAAAGCAACCGTAAGAGAGATCCAGAGGGATTCGGATCACTTATGTAACTAGGCCAGTACGCTGAAAATGAAATTTACTGTGGAGAAAATGTAAACTATTGCTCAGTTATTGGAAAACCGCAGAAGCAAAAAACTAGCACTTCTGCACTGAAGCACAAGACCATGAAAAACCAGCAGCAGACACCTATCAAAAATCTCTTTTGAAGAAAGAAAGCTAATCCAGCTGAGCCACTGCTGTGATGGGACCTGCAGTAGCTGGAAACGGCAAGGCCCTGGCAGGGGGCTGAGCAATTCGCTGATCACAATCCACTCGGAGCCTATAGGGCAGGTACAAGAGCAGGCTGTGCAAGGCAGCTACAAACAGAAAACACCTTTTCTTAGCAAGCAGCATTGCTGTTTGATTGTGAGCCCCGCTGAGGGCAAAGCAAGCAGCTCAGGAATGGGACAAGAAGCTCCCAGACCTGCTGGCCATACCTATGGCAGCTGGAGGAGGACACCAGGCACCTGAGCCTAATGAAAGCTCTGAACTGAGAAATGCACTGAGGCAATACATGAAGGGGTTGTGGATATAAACAGCTTCCCAGATTACTTAAGTAAGGACTAATTTGTCTCAAAAGGGCACATAAAATCACCTCCGCTTTTCTTCATAGACCTGTTAAACCCATGAGAGCCCAGAGGCTGGAGTTCAGGAAGAATGAGAGTACAACAAAGCAGCCTGGTAATCCCATCAGGGACAGCTCCACCATGGCTGTGACACCATCCAGGCAACAACACCACATTGACACTGGGAGCTGAGGGAGCAGGGCGATGGCACCCATTTGCCCCAGGCACCAGGAGCCCAGCAGCAAAGGCTGCCCCAGCGGGAATGGCCACTGCACTGCAACGGGGAGGGAAGGGGGATGTTGATGGGGGAGAAGCCAGCAGCCAAATCTGGTCTTTTCCCAGTGTGACATTTTTCCAAGGCTTTGCACTTCACCTTCTTTGTGCAGATGCTTGTGAGGATGGGGAAGAGGTGTTCCTGCCACTGGGCTGCTTCTCTGTCAGACTACAAATCTGTGCTCTCAAAAGTATCTCACCTGGGCCACACAACACATTTCCCCTTAATCCCACTCTTGGAAATATCTGAGTTATTTTGGTTGAAATTCCCACCTACTCAATAATTAAAATAATATATGCAAAAGCATAATTCTTGCTGACCTCCCTGGGAAATTTCAGCACTGAAGTTTTCAATCTGGCAACACGTCAAACAGCTGATGAAGTCCCAAAGGGCAAGAAGTTAAAGGACTGGATTTTCAGAGATTGTTAACCCTACTGCATACTATATTTTAAAATTATAGAAGCAGACGCAGGATCGCCACTACAAAACATGCAAGAACTGTGCAGCGGATACAGAGAAGTGTGAGCTTCGGTTCAACGTAACAGATCACCAGTTTGATGTTTCTGCTTCCAGCAGGAGCAATACTGACACTACAGCAAGAGGTGAAAGCCTTCAGGCTGCACTGCTGCCAGGTCCAGAGCAATCCTGTAAGGTGCTGGGTAACCCCACCTCGACCAGCCTTCACAGGGTGCCCAAAAATGCTCAATGCTTCCTTGTTGACTTGTGGGACCACAGCACCCAGGTGACTGTGCAGTACAGCAACGCGTCTCTCCATCTCTGGAGAAGCAGTTATATCTTGAAGCACGAAATTTGTTTAGCTCTCTTCTCATACGCATAACAGAGTATCTGACAAAATTATATAAGCCCTAAAATAAATGAATAAATAAATCATTTTGATACTTGACTCAACGGCATCTAAGAAGCATGTGGAAAGAGGAAATTTAATGAAAAGATTACTTCTTAAGTGGAAAACAGAGAACAGCCTCAAAAATTTAAACCATTATGGTAAAGAACAATATTGAAAAGGTAATTAAAAATGTTATTAGACATCATTTCAGGAGAACAGAAAATTAAAAAAATCAGTGATAAGACAAATCTCCCCTTAGATGTTCTTTCACACATGAAATTTTATTGTCTATAAATCTGTACCACATTTTGCAATACAGAACAGAAAAGCTCCTTTTTTTTTTTTAATTTTCCATTTTCTTTCGAGAAATGTAACATGGTTAACTGACTGCATTAGTGTAATCATTGCCTCTTGATCCAAACCGGAATTTCCCAAATTTCTTTCCTCTTCTTTCCCCAGGCTGTGCCCCTCTGTGGAAGCCTGCTCTCGCAGGGCCGGAAAGCTCACGTCTCCTGAGTTCCCTGGGGTCCCCTTTTGAACCCATGGCCACTCTCAGCCCTGACTGAGGGAGGAAATGAGGTTTCCAAAATGTCGAGTCTCTCCGAAGTGAATGAAATTTGACAATGAGACACAGGGTCAGAAGGAGCCAGAGGGCACACTGCCTCTCGCCTGCCTGCAGCACAGAAGATGGGAGGGAGCTGGAAGGAGCCTGGGGACATAGGGACAAACAAGGGACACAGAGGGCTGGGTGAGGAGGGGTTTGGGATTTCTGTGCTTGGGTGACACGGGCATACACAAATCCATTGAGGAAGATGCTTTTAACAGCTAATCACAAATTGCTCACTTCTCATCTGAGGCTCCACTTTTTTTTTTTTTTCCTTCTGCCTGATTTTAGCTCCTAATTCCACCACGCACCAAGGCTTCTGCTCTAGGATCCCAGTGAATCATGGTGCTAAATTGGGAAGTCTCCCAAAACGCATATTGCCTTGCAGTGCCTACTGCGGGATTTCTAACAGCAGCATCCAGTGGAGATAAACAACCCCGCAAGCAAGTAAAGAAACTGATGGATTTGGGGTTTTGTTCTGTCCCCCTCCTCCTGATGAGATTACAAAAGAGACACCACTTCATGAATAAAGAAAAGGTTGTTTTGGTTTTGTTTTTAAGATAATGAAGTCTCGTGTATTCTTACTGCCAAGGAAAACAGGTACAGAAGAAAAGGATGAAAGCAGCACGGATGCTAGAATTTAAACTTTCCTGAGCTCTATCACCTCTAGGCTACGGCTGCATCTTCCCACAGGGAACAACTGGGTCCTCCTGGGTGTCAGTGCCCATGATTTTAAGTCATACGGAAGTCAGTGGGATAAAGGCACATGATTAAACTTAATTGCCAAGTTTGAACTGTTCAGACTCTGAAGAACCTCTACTCAGCCCAGGGCCTTCTCCCAGACGAAAAAAAAAAAATAATCAAAATCAAAGGGCTATCATATGACCATGAGATCTCTCACACTGCCATAGCACCTGATAGGGATTTAAAGGCTCTGCAGAAGAGGAATAAAAAGATGGTCGGAGAGAATTAACATCTGTAGAAAGGCTTGAAATGTGGCAATCGGAGTAACTGCACTTGGATGAGAAATGCTAAAGATTATCAGATTTGCCTTCTGCAGCAGCAGTGTTTGCATTGCATGCAATAGGTAATTGAGTCTTGGTTCTTTGCAGTTAAAATGAAACTGAAGAGAAAGGTGAGACAGATGGTAATTGCCACAGGTAAGAAGGCTGGGTTTAGCTGTGAACCTACTGGGTCAATACTGATAAACACACCGATCTATATACGGTTTCTAACACAGGTGCTCTATGCTTGTGTTTGTAGAAGCTGAATTACTACCATATGATCTTTTCAGGGATCTGCTGGCCAAAGTGCCATGGGACAAAGCCCTAGAGGGAAGGGGGGCCCAGGACAGCAGGTCAGTATTCAAGGATCACCTTCTCCGTGTCCAGGAGCAAAGTATACCGACAAAGAGGAAAGCAGAAAAGAATGCTAGGAGACCTGCCTGGATAAGAAAGGAGCTCCTGGACACACTGTCACACAAAAAGAAACTTTATAAGGAATGGAAGAAAGGACAGATAGAATGGGGGGCATATAAGGAAGCTGCCGGAGCAGCAAGAGACCTGGTTAGAAAAGCTAAAGCCCAGTTAGTGTTAGATCTAGCCTGGGAGATCACGGGAAACAGCAAAAATTTATATAGGTATATTAATGGTAAGAAAAAGACTAGGGAAGGAGTGGGCCCCCTTAGAAAGGAAACAGGAGAACTAGTGACAAGTGATACTGAGAAGGCCGAGGGTCTCAACAACTTCTTTTCCTCAGTCTTCACTGGTAAGGGCTCCAGGCTCACTCCTGGAGTCACAGAAGATAATGGCAGGGACTGGAAGAAAGAACTGCCTGTTGTAAGTGAAGATCAGGTTCGGGACCACCTGATGAACCTGAAAGTGCACAAGTCCATGGGACCCAACGGGATACATCCACGGGTACTGAGGGAACTGGCGGATGAGGTTGCTAAACTGTTCTCTATTACATTCCAAAAGTCATGGCAGTCCGGTGAAGTCCCCACTGACTGGAAAAGGG